>CM034146.1:599244444-599844444 GCA_019776745.2 Taxus chinensis | reverse complement strand
GAACTTTATCTTTAATTCTTTTTACATCCTGAGTCATTTCAGGGCATCCATGCCAGAGCATTCTTTCTTGATATTTTATTGAGGAGTATTATGTTTGCAACAATACATTTATAAAATCATAATGTAATTGATACATCCAAAAAATATTTGCAACTTGAATTTGTTAATGATCTGATTAGTAAAATCTTGGATTTTGGAGACAGTATGATGATTACATATGTAATAGATCCATTTATTACAATAATTCCTAAGCAATTAATTTCGTCTTTAAAAACATCCATTTTGGATGGTGATAAACAAAAACCATTCTAGTAGACCATGTTATAAAGCTTATGTAGATGTTCAATATGATCCTTTGGAGATTTTGAAGAAACCAATATATATTATCAAAAATATGTTAATTTACCAAAAAAATTATCCATGACCTTATGGAAGATCGATGGGGGAATTTTCAATTTGAATGGAAGAACATTCCATTTATACTGGCCACCAAGTATAACATTTTTTTTTGTACCAATCTTTAGGGTTCAAAAACACTTACCAAAATCCACATTTGAAATCAAACCTAATGTAGATTTTAGATCCTTTGATTTTGGACAACAAGTCAAATTTTTTTGGTATGGGATATGTTGGTACCCCCGATTTGGTCTGGTGGAAAATCTTGACACAATATTTACGAATTTCTTTGAGTTTATTGAGTAATCAAACCTTTTCATTTTTTTCTCGTTATTTTGTGAACTTGTGTAGTTCCTCGGGCCTCAGCTTCATAACTATGCCATTGCTCAAACTTGTTACATGGTATTAAACTAACATCTTAAATTTTTCCTTGATTCCTTGGCACCTTGATGAAATTGCGGGTTTAAATGTTGTGGGTGACAATCTTTGAGTCTCAATGTTATCATTAAACATTTGACTTCAAGCTGTCTACGTAAAGAATTTGGTCATTTTACAATTTTGCAAGTCTGCACTTTTTAAAAAATATGGGAACTACATATCTACTCTTGAAGCGTGTAAAATGGAATATTCCAAGTATCAGGGTAAAGCAAAGCGTGAAAGAAATTTTACACTTTTGCAAAAGATTACAAGTTGCTAATACAAGTTTGGCCCCTGCGAGAGGAATATTCCTTCACTCACTTACTCTTGTGGAAATATTCAAAGTTAACACAAATTGTAAGTTGCTATTTCATCCTTGAGGCCCGAAAAAAATAATCGTCGAATATGAAAACTGTGGAGAAAAATATAGCTTCATAGTGTTACAGTTTACCACTTTTCAGTTGTTGTAATTTTGCAAACTGTGCTTTGATCCCTAAAGTCTAAAACCAGGGGGGACATGTGACACAATATTAGAGATACATTAAATAAATACAAACTTACAGTCTTGCAGTTTGTAGTTGTTGCAAGACTACAAATTGTAACATCCATCCTAACAACCCCGATAAGGAGGGACACGTGTCACGATCTCACAATAATAGAAAAAGAAGGAAATTTTGCTGAATTAAAAATTGCAGCCTTGTAGTTTCTGTGATATTGCAAACTACAACTTTAGTTCCCCCAACCTAAAAAGGTGGACATGTGTCAATGTCTTTGAACTTTTGGAAAGGAAATCAACTTTGTAGTTTACAATTTTACAATTGTTTGCAGAATTACAAATTGCTTACATAATCCCAAAGCCTGAGAAAGGTGTCTAAACATGAGAAAAGACCTACAAAGATGCCACATAAGATAATTTTAAAGGCCCGAGCCAATGAGAAAATGCCAAATCAGCTAAGTGAAATTGCATGTGGCCAATTTTTCCATGTGTCAGGCTGAAATTCAAAATTGGGAATAGAGAATTAATAAAGGCACATTAAGAAGCCATGGAAGATGGTACTACCATCAATGAAAGTATGCATTAATTAATTGATTTATAAAAAACTAATTTAACCATAAACCTAGAGTTTATATTAAATAAATTAAAATATATAATATTCTAATTTATTTAATTATGAATTAGGTACTTTATATAACTAGAACACTTAATATTAATGTTCTAACACTCCCCCTTAATATTAACTGGGGATCATATGCCAACATTACCTGTTTTATACAACAAGATTTACAATCCTTAAACCATAGTTAAGGTTTAGGCTAGCATATCAAATTTGAAGGATTTATACACCTTCATCATGCTAAACTTACCTTTTGGTATAAAAAGAATTTGGAATCCATAAATCATAATTTTTGATTTAGGCTAAGCATGATTTGTGAGACTACATTTCACAATTTCTCATGGAAAATATGTATACCACACATCTCTAGGATCAATTTATAAAATAAGGACCTCCTTTACAACATGATGCAACATTATGCTGACCACTACAATGTAAACAATAGAGTTATAAGTTTTATGTAAGATCATAAAAAAATCTTTTACAATGCTTTAAATTTGATTGACCATCCAAAAGTATAAAGGTGAATGGAGAAACAATTATTTGTAGGAACCAACCTATTAGAGGTGGCAATCCCCATTTGAGCACAACACAGCCAATTAATGAGATCAAACTCACTAGAAAGGCCAAAATTTTGTGAAACTTCAAAGAATGATTTACAACACATAATTGCTTCTTCAAACATATGAAGGAACTTATCTTCTTATTTTTCTGGCTAGTCTAGATCTTTATCACTTATAGCACCTTCTCTCAAATGAAATGCATATGTATCTCTATATGCTTCTTACTCTGATGTACATGAACTGGATTATTAGAAAGAGAAATTTCTTATTTCATCATCTATAACATCAAAACTATAGATACTTCCTTTAAATTTATGTGAATCTCTTAAAAATGGATTAGCCACATGGACTTTTTCGCTTCTTCCATCACACTTCTATATTCTACCTTTAAGTAGAAGAGATGGAGACTGTCTAACTGATTTTTTCTGCTCCAAGTAATGACACTTGTACCAAAACTTGAACACATATCTAGTTGTAATTTTTATTTCTATCTATCACATCACCAACATGGTTAGAATCATCATTTCTATCCATATAAACATGCATTATCAGAAGAATTCAATGTAAACCAAAATTAATTGTTCCTTTAATATATCTCAATATTCTTTTGATAACTTTCAATGATCTTGATATGGTTCTGGATGAATACTGGATGCAATACCTAATGGATATATTTGTTTCAGGTCTATTAATTGTGTAGATAAATGCAAACTACCTACAAGTATTCTTTGTAATTAGAGTAGGATTACTATTTTCACATTATCACTTTTAGGATCAAGTTTACAACCAACTTCTAATAGGAATAGAAATTGTTTACAATCTACCATATTAAACCTCCTTAAGCAAGTTAGTAGCATATTGTTGACTGATCCTAACAAAAGAATTTTTATCTTGAAAATTTTATGCCTAAGAAATGATGCAATAGTCCTAAATTAGTCATTTCAAAGTATTGTTTCAATTTAGCTTTAATTTTGAAAATTAAACTATTAGAATTTCTAGTAATAAGAAAATCATCAACATATAATACAATAAGAATAATATGATTATTTCCAATTTTAAAAAAATATCATTATCACAAGAATCAGTTAGTGAAACCAATATCTTTGAAAAAACTTATTTATTTTTGCATACCAAGCTCTAGGAGCTTGTTTTATCCATATAATATTTTTAGTTTATAAAAACATATCAATTATTTTCCAATTCCTCAAAACCTTTAGGTTGAGTCATGTAAATTTCTTCTTTTAAATCACCATTTAGGAATGTATTCTTAACATCCATTTGGTGGATTTTGGTTAGACCTAACCATATTGAGTAGACTAAGGATAATAAGAAATCTAGTCAAACTGTGCTCATTTTTGCAACTGGGTGCAAAGAAATCTAGTTAGTCGATACCAGGTTTTTGAGTAAACCCTTTGACGCAATACCAACCTGTATTTGAACAAATCAAAATTAGCCATCTCTAGGATCCTTATATTTATTTTGTAAAGCCACAAGAGCCAACAATACTATAATTTTTTTAGAGGAGGGACAAGATCCCAAGTCTAATTTTTTTGATTAAGGTGTAGAATATTCAACTTTCATAGCTTCTACCCATCTTTCTTCATGAGACTCCTCTTCAAAAATCTGGGGTTCCAATCATACATAGTCATTAAGGCATGATAGGTATGATGGATTCTAGTCATTTTACTAAGGTTATTAGGATTAGAGTTTTGAAGAAGAGATCTGAGCCCATTTAGGTCTTTTAGTTATAAAGGAAACATTAGAAGAGACTCTTTTTCAACTATACAAGAAGAGGATTATTAACATCTATTTGATCATCACAATCATCATTATCAATGGATTATTTTCTAATTCATTAGGTTCATCATAGACTATAGAAACAAAAGAAGATGAAGAAGAACAAAAGGGTTTTTTCTAAGATTTTAACATTCATTTCTCAATAACTTCACGTTTTGCAAATCATAGATCCATATCCAGTTGTTTTTTCTCCATAGTCTACAAAGATGCACCAATATGAGGTTTGATCTAACTTCTTCCTTTTTACTTTAGGAATGAAGATAGAGGCAGGGCTTCTAAAAATTCTCATATGAGATATTTCACTAGGTTTCTTATAAGTCCACATTTCTAAGGGAGTAGATTGAAATCAAGGGCTTTAGTAGGAACTTTGTTTAGAATATGAATAACTATTCATTGACTTCACCCCATAGAAACTTAGGAACTTGAGCTGAGTGCAACATGGTTCTTAGCCATTTCAAGAATGGTGTGGTTTTTCCTTAGACACAATATCCATTTTGTTGAGGAGAGTAGGGATAGTTAGTTCCCTTTGTATTCCACATTCGATACAAAATGAATCAAATGTTTTACTAATATATTCTCCTCCATTATCTGTTCTAAGTCTTTTGATTTTATGACTAGAACTATTCTCAACTAAAGCTTTAAATTATTTAAATTTTGATAAACATCTGATTTTTTTTAATAAAGAAAGACCAAATCATGTGAGAATAATCATCAATAAAAGTGACAACATACAAAGAACGTTTAGGGAAGGAACTTCTAATGGTCCTCTAACATCACTGTGGACAAGTTCTAGAGGTTATGAGGAGTTAGCTTCATGATGACTATGAAAGGGTTTGTTGATTGCTTACCATGTAAGCACCCTTCACAAGTTTCCCATGAGCATGAGAGATATGTGGAAGACCAATAACAAGGTTAAGCCGAGACATGTCATACATGCTCCTAAAGTTAACATGACCTAATATTTCATGCCACAACTAAACATCATTCCTATTTTGAGTAGAAAACATGAAGCAGATGCAAAACCTTTAAAAACATATAAACCATTCTTTTGTATGCCTTTAGACAATAGTAACATCTAACTCATTCTTAATAAACCATTTATCTTTTAATTAAATTACACTATAATTGTTTTGAGTTAGTTGTGAACAAGAAAGTAAATTCATTTTCAATTTAAGAACACACAAAACATCATTTATAAAACCATTGAAAACTTTAAATTTTCCTTGACTTTGAACATCAAGAATGGAATGATCACCTAGATAGATTTGATCATTACATTCTCTGATATCAGTTAGAATATCATCTCTATAAGTCATGTGCCTAGATGCACCACTATCTAATATCCATTCATTTTCTTTGGAAGTGACTAATGCAATATACAAAGTAACTACATTAGGTTTTTTATTATTCTTTTGATTCTTGTTTTGATTTTGATTTGGTTTATTCCCTTTTTTATTTTTGGATTTTTTTTTTGTTTTACCCTAAATCTTCATTTTTGTGACCAAATTTCTCACAATTGTGACATTTCCCATCAAAATTGACTCTTAAATTCCTTGATTTATTTTCTTTACTAGGGGTTTTAAAGTTTGATTTTTTATTCTTGTTAAACCTAGAAAAGTTATTCTTAGGTTTTTGTGTGAGAAGTTCCTGAGTGGCATTCTCCTTCGAATCAAAGTTTAACATGACCTTCTCTTCTTGAATTAGGAGAGCACTCAGAGTAGATAGGTGAGGAATATCTTGTTTAGTTTGATATTTTGAATTTAAAATGGAAATGAAGTTCCTAAACCTCTCATGGATGTTCATTTGAATAATAAAATATAACAATTTATCATGAATCAAATTACAGTTACATCCATCTAATTGAGATTTAATGTTTTTAATTTTTGCTAGAAAATTAACTACTTTTTCGTCTCCCTTCATGGAGAGTTGTCATTAACTCAAGAATCAATTTTATAATTTTTGACAAACATGTACCTTCATGCATTGATTCTAACAATGTCCAAGCTTCACTCAGACTTTCTTGGTTTCCAATGTGAAGTAGAAGTCATCCTTGCATGCTTCACAGTATGATAGACATTGCTTCCTGCACTTTCTGTTGAAATGTGGATACGTTGTTTGTTGTCACCTATTATTGGTCGGTGCCTTCTTTGTACTTGTTTATGACAGTCCAGAGTTTGCATGCCATGAATTCTGCCCTTTAGTCTGATTTTCTAGATGTTGTAGTTTGTCCCGTTCAACATCTTGCATCTTGTCAATGCTAAAGTGATTAGACCCCATTTTTAAGCTTTCAAAAATTCAAATCAAGAGCAAAAAAATAAGATTATTATGACAATTGAAGTTCAAACCCTTATTCTTCACTTTTCAATAAAAAATTAGGTTTTTATGAAGGAAAAAAATTGCAAAGGGTTTTAGAAAATTCCCCATGTCATTCTTAAGTGAAAATACACGCTGAATTTTAGAGTTTTTGTCCTCTTTCATGCCGAAATTAGCCTGTCACCTATTTCTTACAAAAACATATCAATTTGTCGATAAATTTAATAATTTAAAGAAATAAGTTTTTTCTAGTTTTGAATTAGAGGGAAAATAAACTTTAAAAAACCCATGATTATGACATTTTGCATATCTGATTTCCGTAACACTAATAATAATGTTTTAAAAACCTTTTTAATGACAAATTATTTTTGCAAAATCAAATTTAAAATTAAAAAATATAATTTTATTTATTTATTTGTAAAACTAATTATACAGATACAATTATATTCTAATTTAGATTTTCCTAAAAAAAATTAATTTTAAATTTCTTAAAAAATAACTTTCTATGAAAATTTTAACAAAAAAATGGAAGGAGACTGAGCTCCTTATTATCAAGAAATATTTCCAACTCGCCAAGGTGAGTTAGACCCGAGTTGATTAAGAAGCTAGCTGCACCTACCAACCACCTTATTATCTCACCATTTCATATTAACCAAGTTGAGATGGTAACGAGTCACAAGCGGCAAGCTCAGGGTGAGATACCAACCCGTTAGTTCACTACAAAGCGCATGCGATCAAGCCGCATTGTATGGTGGATGGTTGGCATTGCGAGAAAATGAACAGTGATGTGGCCATAGCCACATATATATTTAACCGCTACAAGATTATTAAAGCCATATATAATCCTTTCCACCGCCAATGTGGGACTAAGTCCCAAACACTGTAAAGAGGGGGGACCCCGAGTCACCATCTCACCATCTTATCTCCACATGGATCCTTGTAGGACCTTTACACACACCCCAAGTTCTATGACTAAGTTTAAGTATATATTGAAAAAAAATTCAATACTACCAGCGACCAAGTAAAGAATGCTTAAGTGGTCAAATTACTAAAACCACACGTATGTTAGGGCATGGTCTCATGGAAGGGGGCTCCTTAAATATCTCAGCGGGTGCTGCTGAAGAAAATAATAGGAGCACTAATTTAGACAGTACTGGTATACAAAAGAAATCCATGATTTTTTATTAAATTTCCTCAAATAAGTACCCGCTGAGATATTATAGGATCCCATTGAGATATTTAATCAGAGTTATTTGCTAGGAATGCATACAAATCATAATTTCTCTCTAAAATCACCGAAAAATAATGGCAGGAATGCATATTAGATCTCTATCATCCCTAAACTGTCAAGTAGGTGATGAGACTCCCAGCCCCCCTCTCCAAAGCACCATCTTAATTTGCAAATTAGCTAAAACTTCGTAGGAGGCTCCTATGGTTTTGCGAAGAGTGGTATTTGGACCTAGCCTACAAATTCCTCCATAAAAAAAATACATTTCCCGTAGCTAGCTATTAAAAATAGAGCATGTGATTCATTTTGTTTTTCAAGAAAATAGGAGCCTCAACTAGCCACCTCCAATGGAACCATGCCCTATAATAAATACTGTGAACCTTTTCTAAGAAATGTTTTACAACTAAATTATGGAGCGCTACATTGGGGAAAGAGTTGAGGATACCAGGTGGAGTCGTATCAAGCATTAAAAATATACATATTTAGTTTTACTTGTCACAAATAGTTATAATACCTTTCAAATTCCATGCACCAAATTTATAGTACTTTATAAGGCGGCCAATAAAATTAGAGTGGCTAATTCAATAATAGGAGGGCTTAAGTTCTAATAATGCCAACCAAAAAAAATTTGAAAATCTTTAGATATAGGCGCCCCCTAACTCTTGGTGCCCTAGTTAGTAAGCCTAGGTTTGCCTAGGGCTAAAATCCCCCTATGCATACGAAAATCTCATAAGTGGTCCGATAGAAATTCCAAGTTACATTAAACATACCAACCAATGCCTAATACACTTCATATAAAGTGCATATGGGGCCGTTTTAATTGAAATGCTTTATATTAGGAGCTGCCCCACTTGGTACATATGACTTGGAAATTAAATAGGGTGGTTAGCATTAGATGTAGGTTACGGTGTTTAACACCTGGGTCATAGGCCATTTAAATAGGTTTGAATTAACATGTGCTCTTGAAATAGAGGTCACAATGTTCAAATCCATATAGCATGGGGAGTTTTATTAATATATGAACTATGCCAAGGAAACCATGAGTTTGAGCGGTAAGAGCAATTAAATAGTTTCCTATGCGCATAAGGTGAGTGGCGAGGTTCTTAGTACCATATGCTTATACAGGGTAGCTTGTTAAGACCCAAAAATTAGGCCCACTCGAACATTGTGGACTATAAACATATTATGCACTTGATTATTTTTATTTTTATATAACCAAAGAGAATGGTTTCCATCTAACTCTATGTGTCACAGGCCAATGGAAGAATTTGAGATCCTATAATCATGGAGATTGTCTTTTACTTGGGGACCTTCACATTTACCCTTGATAAATTATTTTTCTGCAACTATACACATTATAAAAATTAAATTCTTGCCAAGAAGTTTAAGACAGACTTACCTTGTCACATCCCGCAATTAAATGGATTTTTCTGTCGCTATGCTTGATAGTTGATGACTAAATTAATTGTAAAAAATTATTTAATAATCATAATTATATTATTGTATATACAAATATATACATATATGTATATTCGAAAACATATACATATACGTATATAGATGCATATACGTATATGTGTGCAATTATTTCATTTTATGATTGTTTTGATTCAATAACCATCTTCTTGGTTGCATGGTTGTTCGATGTTGATTTGTTAGAATTGTTAGAATTGTTAGACTATCACTTTTTGGTTAACATCGTTACATGATAACAATTTGAAATAACTTCATTACTGGTTGCAAGTGTTATTGAAATTTGGTAAAGGTTTAAATGTAAATGTTGTAATTGTGAGATTGAACCTCCTTGACATCGTGAATGCAGTCATGGACCATTAACGAGGTAATAAGTGTAATGTACATTGATTACTCATTCATTGTGATTTTTCATAGGTCACAGACCTCGTGGAAAATATAAGGGTATCGATTAATGTTTATTTTGTATATTAAAGTGAAAGGTAAGAAAATTGTTAAATGGGTCATAGACCACATTACTTGCAATGGAAAAGTTTAAAGGGTTTTTTCTTATTGATTTTTGTTTATATGGCCATCGATCATATCACAAGGTAAAGAGATAAAGATTAAAGTTTTTATAAACTATGGTCACTAACCATTAAGATAGTATAAATTTTTTTTATTGAATGTTTAACATGCGTGGAACCTTAGTCATAGACCACGAGGTATGTAATATTTTAATTATTTTGATTTATGTTTGATGGACATTCACAATATGAGTTGCATGGTGGTTGGTAAGTTAAGAAGCAAAATTGGAGGGAAGTTGGGTCGGTGGCACTGACATATATTAAATTCATTTAATTAAGGAGACACGACTTTCTTGGGAACAATTAGCTTACCGGGTAAGCTAAAGCGTATGCAAATTCTTCCTCTTCCTTCTCCATTCACATTTTTTGTTATGAGGTTTGTTTTTGGTCTGCATGAATATTTAAGGGAGGAAAATATGGAAGCTTGTTTGGTGTCCACATGTAAATCTAAAGCACTATTTATTGGCAATCATGTATTTTGTTTTTCTGTTTGGTTTTTATTGGAGTTTTGTGGGCATACACATTGAAAGTTTCAAGTTTTGCAAGAAAAATCAGGAAAAGAAGCAAACACTACTAGGCATGGGTTCTCTTACTCATTCTCTTGCTATTTTTGAATGAAATACTGATATATGTTAAGGGTTATAATCTGATTTTCAGATCTGGTAAAGAATGGGGAAATATGATGAAATCTTATTTTCTTTTGCCAGGTTTGAATGGAAAAATGGGCGTAAAAATGTTAAGGGGAAAAAACTCTATGGAGCCTGATACAAGATGGTTTGAAATGGAAATGAATACTCGGATGTTGTTTTAACATCTGGACTATTCTCTTATCTTATTATGGAAACTTGATAAAATAAAATGGAGAAATGGTTGGAAATAGAAAGGGGTTTTCATTGTTGTAAAATCTGAATTTTTGATTATTAAGACTTTCTAGGTTTGCTATTTTTGAATGGAATTTTAAAGGAAACCAAATTCATTTATTAGCTCGATTTGAGCCTGTTGAAGTCAACTAGGAATTGGGTATTTTACTTGCGTTTTATTAAAATCCCCTTTCTAAAAATGCATTTTGATTCATATTAAGTTTCTGATTTGAAAGATAATTTAAATGAGTTTTTGGGTCTGCATTTTTGCCTTTAAAAATATGCATTTAGATTTTGTGTATCAACTCAATTAAAGAGTTTGCTAGTAGTAGACTTGTCTTTGGGATTTTTGCTTGAGTTTGTATTGTTAATTTTTTTGGAATTTCTCTTCAATTTTAGTATGCAGATCTTTGTGAAAAATAGGTAAAAGAATGATAAGATAGAGGGTTTTTTGGGAAATAACAAATCTATAGTTTTTTTAATCATTTTTGATTCTGGTTTTGAGTTTTTATGGAAAAATACAAAATCATATAATTTGGGGTTTCTATGGATTTAATTGTTAATGATGATATTAGTCAATTTGGTCAATACTCTTGTTCAGACATGAATATTATCATTAATAATTCTAAATAAATACCTTCGACCTGAGCTCCATTCATTTTAGTGTGAAATTTTTGATTATGAATAAATGACTTCAATCTGTTTTGAGCTGAGGCATTATTAAGTTTTAATTGCTCATTTCGAGCTTGCTTGGGTTGGTAGTCTATTTTCTTACTCAAAGCCCTATACACACTAGAACATCACCCAGACATATTTGAGTGCTCATCTGAAGTGTGCAAAGGTACCAAGTGCCTATTTTATGTCAACTTTTTCAAGGTGTTAGCATGATTACACAAGTATTCCATATCCCATGCAAGTGATTGCAAATAAAGCATAACAAGAATCAAAACACAACCATAATGCATAATGAATCAAGATAAAATTTACCATACAATAACAATTAACAGAGATGTCAACAATAAATATCCATCCACAAAATATCCATTGTATTAATCCATAGTAAAACCAATAGCTGAATACATCATAATAACCATCACTAAGTCAAGTATGCAAGTACACCAACAACATAATTTTTTTACATCTAGTCATACATGATCCTCAAGCTGTGCAAATCAATACACATATATAATTAGTGGGGAATTTCCATTCACTACTCATGCACTCTCAAAAATAGGCTACATGCTCAAAATATCCATGCGCCGCTAGAAAAGCAACTAGGAAGCATGCAAGCTTCACCTAATAATAGATTACCTATAAATAACTCTAGTTATAATCCTATTATTAGCTTGAACTCAGCTTGACTCTTGATCTCCTTGTTCCCAAAATAGATTGGCGTGTATTCCAAGTATTCTTGTTCTTACCCAATGTGTGCTCAGCACTCCAACCTATTCTTAGCCCACAACATGTAAAACGGCTAAGTCCCGAACTCCAACTTTCCCCTCGACGCACCTTGTATCTGCTGATCTTCTATGTGAATCTACACACCCACTTCTTGCATGCCCTTATCTCACATGCCTCTAGTACTTAGGCATAAATATGTCTAACCAACATTACCCCACACTAGCTTCATTACTGCCCTTGACAATGGGTAATCATGGCTTTTCTCTCCAAGAACAAAGAATAAGGAATAAAATAATTATTGTACACAAAATGAAAGAATACATGGGCGCTCTATTCTTCAGAAAGCAAGAAAAATTTAGGGTACTCATTCTTGATTTCTACCTCTAACTCATTCCAGTCACCGAGTGCCTTCTTTGTCTTTTTAGGGATATCTACAAGTACTCCATCTATTTCATCCAAAGTCATATTCTCGCCTTCGTTCTATAGTACTCTAAGAATGTTTGCTAGACTTGAGATCATCCCACCCATTACATCCATACATCGAGCTACGAGTTTCCCAATCTCCTTTATCTTTTCCTTGTGAGGGTCCCGTGCTACTGTGAGTGCATGACGCTACTCTGCCACTAATGTCAGCCTCTCCTCATGCCCAAGTGTTTCATTCTTCTTCATTGCAAGGACCTCATTTTCCTCATCTAGAGTCCTTGTATTAATAATTATCTCTGGGTCTACACACATATTTAACACTGAATTTGCATTTTTTATTTCATCTCTCAGCATATGAAGCAGATACTCATAACTAACTATTATCCATGCTATCGTAGCCTTTACTTTTCCCCTCTTAGCTGTAATATTTTATTATTTTTGTGTAGCTGTCTCTATGGTCTCTTGTGGCGCACCCAGCTGATTCTTGATCAATAATTACAAACAGTCTTGTAAGAAGTGTAGAGAGGACTGGTATGTTTACTATGTCTACTCATTAATGTTTAGATGTATATCTATAATATCCTTTCCCAATTTTACCACAAAATCTAAAATGCCCTATCTTTTCTCCTTGTCCTTTTTACGTTCTTCTGTTAACTACTCCACCTTTTCCTTTAGGCTCATATTTTATTCCAAGAGAGCTCTTAGCATGACTGATTTCTCAATGTTACTTCTCGCTACTTTCATTGCTATCTTGTTTAGTGCATTACTTGCTTGCTTATCAGTATTCTCTATAGGCTTGACCATCCAGTGCACACTTTGAGCCTTTTTCTTCATCTTTATCTTAACACACACATACTCCTTTACATAAAATTTTGGCTCATCAATATACGTTTGCATACTTTAGGACAACTACTTTTTGATGTGTAAATTGGATGCTTCAAGGTCCATAAGATCCCATCCATAAATCTCCTCAGGCTTCAAAGTACTTTGAAATCTAGTGTGAATGATATTTGTGGGATCATCAAATACCCAATTGTGGGAGTTTGATACATCTCCCACTTATCTCCTCCTGAGCACCTACCTTTCAGAACATACAACCCAACATCAAGCATTGGTCCTTCACCTATATGTACATTAGTAGGCTCACTGGATGGCTTGCCCTTATCTTCATCCTTCCCTATAACTGTAGCACCACTCCCTACCTTGCGCTCTTCGAACTCCTATACATCATACTTCACTTCTTCACCTCGAGGTTACTTTGCATCTACAGTAAATGCAAGGGTATCCTTAATGGTCTGCATGCTATCATATGACCTATCACCATCACTATTGATCCATAGGGATCTAGAAAAACACACCACTTCATCAGTTCCATCAACACCAAGAAGGAGAAACAAGAAAAGTGAAAGAAAATGAGGTAAATGGAGGTTTTGGATAGAATCGCCGCTCTATATAGAGCGGCAGTTTTAGAACTTCCACCCTATAGGATGGTAGTCCTGAAACCACCACCTAGCTAGGGCGGCGATCTTGAGAACACTGGTCTGCACAGGGCGGTGGTCCTGAAACTTTTGAATAGAAAATAAGAATGGAAAGTGAGTGGACGCGTTCTTGAAGTGCCCAACCATGTATCTTCCCTTCCATGCCCTTTCACATCCTCTAGTACATGGGAGGACATGGGAAGGTCTATAAATACATGAAAGGAGTAAGAAAATAAAAATTTAAAGATCCAGAGAGATAGAGAAGCAGAGTTTAATGAGAGCAGTGAGCATGATCTTCAGTGCTGGAGTGGAATTGTAGGAGCAAGGTGTAGAAACAAAGGAAGAAAGTAATTGGAGAGAAGGTTTACAACTTTGCTTCTTTTCATACTTATTGTAATCTATAATTTTCTATGTTAGACCAATAAAAGTGGGAAGAAAGAGCAGTTGCCCTTCCCGACTAGTTTTCCTCCTTGGAGGTTTCCAGGATAAAATTATTGGCGTTGAAGTTTGAATTATTTCCTTCTCCACAATTTCCTTTCTATAGCACTAGATAATCAGTCATGAAGCTCTAAATTTCAAGCAAATCTGTCATTTTCCAAATTTGAAAGTAGAACAACATAGTTGTGTGATTTTTAGAGTTCCAAAGTAGAAGTTTACCGATCATTTTGGTATCAGAGCTGATTATATATCTAGGACTATGGTATTCAAATCTTTCTTGTGTTTTTGTATGACAGTGACAAGGTCCAAAGGTGAAGAAGTTTTACCTTGCGATCCAGATATTTCTATGAAGAAGTGGAAACAGAGAATTTGAGATCAAATGGAGGAAGAGAACTTGGTCCATAGAGTTGAGATGCTAGAGACGATGATGGATAGATTGCATAGAAAACAAGAAGAGATTTCAGATCTATAAAAGATGGCTTCAATTAAGCAAGATTCCATGGAATTGGTGGTTCAAGAACTAGCCAAAAAATTTGGTATGGGAAAGAGCCATGAAGAGGAAGAATGGGAAGAGCATGAAGAGACGCCAATTGTAAGCGAGAAGGTAAAATCTGCACATACACCTTTTAAAGTTGAAAAAAAAGTGGAAATAAAGAATTTTGAAGGACAAGTAGATGCAGAGTTACTAGATAAATGGCTAAAATATTTAGAAGTCTATTTTAGTGTGCATAATGTCACTGAGGGACAAAGGGTCACCTTTTCACATCTCAAAATGGAAGGTCATGCTCTGGTTTCGTGGGAAACCCATCTAACCAAAAACGTCCTATTGTCACTACTTGGATTTTTTTTAAAGAATTTATTAGAGCTAACTTCTATCCTATTGTCCATAAGACTGACATAATGATTAAGTGGCATTAATTTAGATATGGCAGAAGTCAAAGCGTGCAAGACTTCACTACAAAATTTTGGAGACAAGCCATCTTGCTTAGTATGGACTTGGAGGATGAGGACATTATGGCCAAGTATTTAGGAGGACTTCACACTCACCTTTAGAGGAAGGTAATCTCCACAAAGCCCAATGATCTCAATGAAGCTTGTGTATAAGAATACTACATTGATGATGAGAAGAAGCAATGAGAAATAGAGCCAAAGGGAGACCAGTCAACATAACAACATGACAAAGAACAAAGGAAGACAAGTAGCAGAGGTAAATGGAAAGATAAACATGCTGCAACTGCGTTGCATACTTGTAAAGATCTTAAGAATTTTTGTAAGAATTATGATGTAAATGGACATAATGATGCCACATGTTGGAAGTTACATCTGGAATTGCACCCAAGGCACTGAACCAAGGATTCCAAGAAATCCATGGCCACTGTGAAGACAGAAAGAGAGGTGGAGATTTTGGATGATTCGGATGCAGACGAGAGGCTAGGATGTATGACCACTAACATGTATGGGGCAATAGAAGAAGAAGAGATGAGTAAGTTATTTCAAATAAGAATCCAAATCAAGAAGACTAAGGTAAATGCTTTAGTAGATTCTGGTTCTCAATCAAATTTGATTTTTGATGCGGTTGTAAAACAACTTGGTCTAGAGACTCACGTGCATCCACATCCATACCCACTGGGATGGGTGAAGAAGGGTGTAGAAATACAAGTTACAAGGAAGTGTAAGTTTCAGTTTGGGATAAAAACCCAATACATGGATGTATTAGAGGCTGATATTATTCCACTTGATGCATTTGACGTTGTCTTTAGAAGTCCTTACTTGTATATCAGGGATGCTGTGTTCACAAGGAGGGAGAACTAGTTCAGATGGGTCAAGGATGGAGTCAATTTTAACATCTAGGCACACTAGAGAAAATCAAAGAAAGCTATGTTAAGTGCCAACCAAGCACTAAGACTTATTTAGGAAAATCATTAGTTTTTCTGCTTTCATTAGAAGAAAAACAAAATGGACGTGAGAGTGGATATTTCTGACCAAAGGATGGAGAATTTGGATAGTTATTGTCAGTTTTTACAGAAGAATCCACCACAGGAACTACTCATTCAAGGAGAAAAACAAACTTCCACTATACAGTCACTGTATCTACCTACAGGTTCACTGGACCTGTCCATGGGGTAGAAAGAAGAAGAGGAGATACAAGGAACGATGATGACTATAGCATCAACGTACTTAGAGAGGATTCAACCAATCCATCTCAAGATATAAAGACAAGAAAGGACTAAACCACTATAGTATGGGACCTTCGCCATACTTGAGCAGGTTGGAGAAGAAACCTTTAGGCCATATTTCATGTAGATGCATGCGATAGTAAGTTACAAGAGCTCGCATCCACTAACGCCATCTATACATGACAAAGAAGGAAAGATACAAAAGTTACCTTCCAAAGTGGATTGTACTTTATGCATCTTAGAGGAGGATGTAGCACTGGAACAAAAAACTAGAGATCCATAGGAGTCTTGGCAGGTTGGACAAGAGAAGACATCAAGGTAGACCCAGTGGTACTCGAATGAGCATGAGAGGGAGTTGATTCCTCAACCACTCCCCCACTAAGATTTTATGGGACCAAAAGCCTCCTAAGTAGGGGAGGTATGATCCACCGGGATCCAGAAAAACACACCACTTCATCAGTTCCATCAGCACCAAGAAGGAGAAACAAGAAAAGTGAAAGAAAACGAGGTAAATAGAGGTTTTGGATAGAACCACCACTCTGTACAGAACAATGGTTTCAGAACCGCTGCCCTACAGGGCGGCAGTCCTGAGACCACTGGTCTGCAAAGGGCGGTGGTCCTGAAACTTTCAAATAGAAAATAATAATGGAAAGTGAGTGGATATGTTCTTAAAGCACCCAGCCATGTCTCTTCCCTTCCATGCCCTTTCACATCCTTTAGTGCATGAGAGGACATGGGAAGGCCTATAAATACATGAAATGGAGCAAGAGAATAGACATTCAAAGATCTAGAGAGATCGAGAAGTAGAGTTTAATGAGAGTAGCGAGCATGATCTTCAGTATTGGAGTGGAATTGTAGGAGCAAGGTGTAAAAACAGAGCAAGCAAGTAATTGGAGAGAAGGTTTATACTGTTGCTTCTTTTCATACTTATTGTAATATGTAATTGTCTATGTTAGACCAATAAAAGTGGGAAGAAAGAGTATTTTCCCTTCTTGATTGGTTTTCCTCCTTGGAGGTTTCCAGGATAAAATTGTTGGTGTTGAAGTTTAAATTATTTCCTTTCTTCGTAATTTAATTTTTATAGCACTAGATAATCAATCACGAAGCTCTAAATTTCAAGCAAATCTATCATTTTACAAAGTTGAAACTAGAAAAATATAGTTGTGTGATTCGTAGAGTTCCAAAGTAGAAGTTTACGGATCAACTATCCTTAGCGGGAATATATTTGCACCTCTTATTTTCTTGTTCCACCTTCACTGGAGAGTTTCTAGGTGACCTCCTAAGTTGCTATAAGGGCCTCGCACCTGTGCCTTGTGGCCTTTTCCTTCTTAGCACCCTCCTAAACTACTGTTCCTCAATGCCCTCACTTATCCCTATCTCCATAGGGCCTATTTCCATTCTCACTTCCTCACCTTCCTCTTGTCTTGGAGGCGTTGCCTCACACACTCTCTTTTCCCCCACAGTTGGCTACCTTCTTATACCTTGATCTAGACCACCATTGTCTTCCTCCAATTTTTCCTCTTATTATTCTTCAAGGGGCAGATTAAAATTTTCATCCTACAATGTGCCCAAAATATGCTTCCCCTTGTGGAGTTCAAGATGTTTGAACTCATTCTGAACATATTTTCCATTTTCCAATTTAGGCTTAATGTAGATGTATACCTTAACCACACCAGACTTCCCAATTGCCAAGCTTATAGAATTAATACTGATATCATATAAAATCAACTTCTCTATGTAATCAGACTTACCTAGATATACATATGTCTTCTGGAGTGTATGGTAATCACAATATACTTTATATGCATTAAAAATAAACCTGCATGCATTTGAAAACCTGTACACCGAGGCCTGAAAATATCGTGCGGTGAAGGCATATGTGAGCTTGCACCAAGGGCTCCACTTTCCATTCTTCATTCCAAAACACCCTATGCAAAAATGTTGATATATAGTAAAATGGGCATGCTTCTCCAATACCTAAGGAAGGTCCTTGGGTATTCTCTAGTCATACTCAAAAGCAACGTGCAAGTGCTCATTCCAGAGTTCTAACATTTTCTTATAGGTTCCACTCATGGATCCATCACATGTATACTTTGAAAATATTTCTGTAAGAGACTTGTTCTTTGTAGGGAATTGCTAAATATTTTCTTTTGTCCCATTAGGCACTCCAATTTCTACAAACACTATATACAATAATATATCACCAAAAGTTATCTTGTCTCCTTGGTGCGCTTTTGCAATAATTTTGTCACCAATAAAGGAGGACAAATTCTATACCACTCCTTCTGTCATACTCTTCGCGATGTGTAGCCATCACCTTTGTACCTGTGTCCAATGTTCTTAGTTATTTGATTTGGTGAGGAGGTGTGCTGCTACCTGAATCATAGGGTACTTTTCCAACTTGTAAATATCCATTCCACACCCTCCCTTTGCATAATCCATTGCAAACCTTGTTGCCTGTATGCCATCATCATCAGAAAAATCACTACCAATCTTGGTTCCCGAGCTTTTCAATCCTGTCAACCTCTCGATCAAGGGTACGGTAAGTTGCATTCGCCACCTAGTAAAATAAAATAATTCCTTGTGGACTCCGGTCATCATCCACTGGTACAAATTTTCTGGTTTCCCAAAATACAACAGCTCGTAAAGCTGCATAAATATGAAATTTGACAACTTCTCTCTTGGATCACCATACATGGACATGTCGTTATCTGTTCACAAATATGTTTTTACCACAAATAATTTATCCAATTCATCCTTTTTATCTTCTCTCCAATGATTGTAGTCACCCACTTTGCTGTGTTTAATATGTGACTCCCAATCCAATCCCATTATAACACATTCCAGGTACTATGTTTTTGAAAATTGACTTTCGAGGGTATCTTCCACCTCTATTTCCACTTCCATTTTCTTCCTCCCCCTTTTGGTTTCTCTAGGTGCTTGTTTTGGTGCCATTGTGATGATAAAAATATGTTCTTGCACTAGATTTGAGCTCTACAACTTAAACTAGCATGCCCTAGCTTCAAACTTGTGTGTCCTAGATTTTTCTTGAACCCTAACTCACAGTTTTGCTTCCCCGCATGCCTTTGCTTCACTCAAACACCTTCTCTTCACAATTCAAGGTAAAAATGATATCACAACCCCACCTTTTATAAACTTTGTAAATTTCTCCACATTTATTGATCTCTATGTACCACCGTACTCAATATTAAATGGCATTTCACTCCTATTTCCACGTGGAGTTTTTCTATGCCCCAATCGTAACCTTTTGGCGCACCCACTACTGATCCACATACCTCCTTTTGTGCACATTCATGCACTAAAGTATCTATCCATTCCGCATCACACCAAGTAGTTTCTCATGCTGCTACCTACCTCGCATTACACTATGTGTCCTTCCATCTATGCGTGGTGTTCATTTATGAGAATTTTTCCTTAATCTATAGCTTTGGCTCAAGCACATGCATAATGCACAACAAACTTCATCAAGGCACCAATAAATTTCTGATCCACCGCACACTAAAATTATGCGTGGTACTCTGTGCATGAATTAAATAGATAGTCCCAATCAACTAATGGTGCACAAACACATGCTTATTGCAAAAAAAACACTAGACTAAATTGACAAAGCATAATGATGCCGAAAGGAAACACATATAAAGAAAATGCATTAAGGGGAAATCCAATTTAACTAGCAATACTGTGTTATTACAAACACCAAGAAAATTCATCTATAATAGGGCTTTAACCTACTCCCGTTAAAGTAACCAAAAAATCGAGTGCCATTCAACACTTGTAATTGGAAAACGCCTGAATCAAGTATATAAGTCATAACATATGGCCACAACCAATGCACTTAGAACTTTCCAAGGTGGCACAAAAACTTGGAATCATAAAGAAGAACCATATTTCTAACCTCAAATTGTTTATTCTTAATTTTCCTATCATGTCATGCCTTCTGCCTGGCCGTTTTTGTCTTCTGGCTCCAATGAGTAATAACGTGTCGCTCATCTAACTACATCAGTTTATCAATGCACTCTTCAAGTTATTGTTCATCATCCAATCCACCTGCACACATAATACATAAGTAGGGTAATATGAATTCCACTCATAAAATAGCCTCTACACCAAACACCAACTGAAAGGGTGTTGCCTTTGTTCAATATTTGTAGGTTTTCATGTATGCCCAAAGTATAATAGAGACTTTATCATCCTAATCCTTTCTTCCAACATCACAAATATTTGTTTAATATATGTTCATAATATTTTGTTAAAAGACTCAGCAATTTCATTAGCCTATGGGGTGATAGGGCATTGTTTTGTTATACGCCACCATAAATTCTACCAATAATATCCTAATAGTCTCATTCAAAAAGTGTGTGCTCATATCACTTGTCAAACTTAATGGACATTCTATACCTAATGATTATGTTTTTCTATAATAACCTTGTTGTCTGTAGCTGCCATGTAATCCTTTGTAGGAGCTTCTTCTACCCTCCTTGTTAGATAATCTGTACATGTAATAATATAGTGCGACCTAGTCCTATGTGCTAGTGGGGAAATAGGCCCTAAAAAATCAATCACCCATTTCTTAAGAGGTTCTGCACTTGCTATAAGCCTCAAGGGCATCTCATCTCTATGCCTAAGCTTCCCAAGGTGCTGAAAATGATCACATGCCTTGATATACTCTTCACAATCCTTGTATAGTGTTTCCCACTAAAGACTAGCTAGCAAAATATTATGCACGGTAGCATTACCTATATAATGTCCACCAACAATTCCACTATGAACGTCTTCCATAATAGCTTCACGATCATGCTTAAGTACACACTAAAAAAAACCTCATTTTGACATAGCTTGTATAAATCTCCAGTGATCATGGAAACTTGTTTCTTCTCTAATCTCTTCATTCCCTCAGGCACCACACTAGTACACAAAAATACCGCAATATCTTAAAAGTTAGAGGGTGTGCTGTTCAATATGAACAACTATGTATCTGAAATTGTGTCCTCAATGCTCTGTGCATCCTCGCTTGAGTTAATCCATGATAAATGTTTTAGTCCTAAATTACTTTTCCCTGGCTTTACCACAACTGTAGAGTCAAACTCCTAAAACAACAAGATCCAATGCCATATGCACCACTGTAAAATGGGATTATTAACTAAGTACTTCAATGCCATGTGATTCGTATAAAATATAAAAGGAGTTGATAACAAGTATTGTCTAAACTTATGCAGTGCGTAAATCATAGAAAAATCTTCACGCTCTGTAGTTGTATAGTTCTACTCAATTGGTGTCAACTTATTGCTCGTAAAACAAAGAGGATGATAAAAAATCCCATCTCCAGGTTGTGCTAACACTGTGCCAATGGCCATGCCAGAGGCATCAACATGTACATGAAATGACTTATCCCAGGAAGGAAATTGCAAAATAGGCACAAAAGTAAGTCTTTCCTTCAATGTCTCAAATGCTATCTGCTACAACTCATCCCAATGAAACTTTCCCCTACTCCTCAAGAATTATTCCAAGGGCATGGAAATCTTAGCATAACCCTTGATGAAATTTCTATAGTAACTTGTATGTCCTAAGAACCCATGCACCTCGCTCTGATTGGTAGGTTCCTCCAAACCCAAGATAATAACAACCTTAACAAGATCTACCAACAAGCCTTCTTTGCATATAATATGTCCCAATGGAGTCCCAAAGGGTGTATAAAAGATACACTTCTTAATATTCAAAGAGATGCTTAGATGCCTACATCTCTCAAACACGAGTCTCAATTTGTCACATCGATCTTTTACCAACCCATATACAATCCAATCATCCAAATAAACTTGTAAAAACTTGCAAATAAAGTCCTCAAATACTTGTACAATAATGCACGGAAATACTACAGGCATATTCTTTAGTCCAAAAGGCATAACTGTATATGTAAAACTTCCCCACTTTTTGGTGAAAGTTGTATTTTCTTGGTATTATTTAATGATCCACACTTGATGTTAACTTGAGAGTCCATCAGTGAAGGAGTAACTCTAGTGCCTTGTAACTCCTTCTAAGATCTCCTTTGTAAAAGGTGTGGAGAAATGATCTATAACACAAACAACATTCAATTATTTTTAGTCCATACATATCCTTATCCTACCATATTTCTTTATGCTTATCACCATAGGGCTAACCCACTTTGATTCCTCAATGGGCTCAATGATTCCATATTTCAGTATCTTATCAATCTCTTCCTTTACTTTGACGCACATATTAGGATTCCTCCTGTAAGGCCTCTTCCTAACCAGGCACACACTTCCTTTAACTTGATCCTCATCTCACCCAAAGAGGGACACTCCCTTCAACTCATGATATCCTCTAGGAAATAAGTCCTGGAAGTCATGCAACAGCTCAATTATCTTAGACAACCTCTTATTCAGACCAATAATCACCAATAATGGCCTCTTTAGGTTTTGTATCTGTCCCAATGTTGACCTTCTTCATTTTCATAGGCTCATGATAAGTGTGTGCCTTCTCATCTGCACTATCTAAGATCTCGCACGTACCTACAATGTGGTCAACATATATATTCTCTACTTCCTCATCATCAATCATGTAGACCAGCTTACCCTTTTCTTTCTCTAACCAGACATGCACCAAACTATTCTTCATCTGTCTCCTCTTCATCAAAGCGTGCCTCCAAGTCTAACTCTCCAAACATATCTAATAGGAGTTCTCTCAACCTTTGCACTATCCCCCATCATAAGGTGCTTTATAATCTGTAATGCTTCATTCACCGGAGGTTTAGTAGAAAAATAGTCAAAGGTCTAAATCATACCCAAAGTCATCTCTTTCCAATTAACTGTTTCCCTTGTTAATTCCGCATGAACATACCATGTGTGCACACAACCACTTAGAGTGGCGTAGAACTTATGTACCTAGAGTGATGGCGGAAAGGCCTCTTGCCCCTCCATCTAGAGTCTCTCACACTTTTGAACGTGATGCGAAATCGAATCCTTCCCATGAAATTCACATATATGTGAAGGTACATTGCTCCTAAGAAACCTAGTAGAGAAGGTGATTCTCACTTCTCGCCACTCCAAAAGGTTATCTCTGTGTGTAGTCCACCAACTCGTGTAACTGTTCTACATGCAGGGTATACATCAACATGTTCCTTCTATCACCCTTATCCATCCACCGAGCTTCCATGACATGCAAAAATACGTTAAGGTTTCCTTTACCAGTGTACCGAGGTACCTGGTTATGACTCAGACATGTCAAATAGCACGTGGCTTGATCACGTGCGTAACTGTATTCTTGATCTCTTACCCAACCATTTCATACATTCCATGCACCAAGTTATCACAAGAAACACTAGTTGTATCACTCATAGACTGGGCATCATCCCACTGAATAATACCTTCTTTAGATGACTCAGTAACTTTAGGATCTCTGATGGTGCACACATAAATTCTATTAAGATCCTCCTCACTTAATGACTCTACATAAGGTGTAAATTTCCCATCTGTCAACATAATAATCATGCAATCTTCCTTGTTCTCAAAAATGATATAACCTTTATTAAAGTACAGGTCAACATTATTTTTGTAACACCAAGAGCACCCAAGAAATGCTGGAAAACTATATGTTTCTGCAAGCATCAAGACCTCAAAGTCCCAAGTAAACTTGGCCCCTTGAATGATAATAGTGGCATCTTTCAGTACTCCAACGGGCGTGGCTCTAGTCCACTTTTCCATATACAACACATTCGAAGATGGCTGTAATGGTGGTCTCCCCATCCGATTCCATGCATCCAAAGTGAGTACATTCACTTATGCACCTGTATCAATCAATATGTTACTCAGTAGCCACCCATCAATAACTGCATTCAAAGTGATTTCTTTATCATATTCAAGACTAAGATGGGGTAAGTTCACATACAATATTTTTCTCTCACGCTAAGATCCAATGCATAGTACCTTCTCCCTTATACATTCCCCTAACAAAGGAATGATATTCTCCTTACGTAGCATCTTACAAACCTCCTTTAAGTCATCAACATATTTTAGAGGAAGCTCAACTACCTTTGTCTACTCTAGCTTCCACGACTGCTCCTTTAAGCATTATATCTCACCCTACAAGTATCTAATAACCTCTATAGTCTCCTGATATACCTCTTTTTGATGGGCAAGATCTGGATACTTTGCATTTATCACCTCCTATTTTTAAATAATAGGTTTCTACTTTAGAACTTCCCTGAGCACATGCAACCTCAACATGTGTAGTGACTAACATGGGAAACATCTCACGATTAGGTGCTAACTTTGGCATCCATTGATCTTCCATAGTGTGCTTTACTCTAACCATTCCCGCACTCTTATCCTGCTTATGTTGCTTGCTCATATGCTCATATAAATATGGGCATTCCTTAAACTTGTGATTCTTTCTACACCATGAGAAAATAATGTTTTGAGGGCATTCACGCCTATAATGATCAAGGGATTTACATGTAAAACAGGTTCCTTGTGGGAATTCACCTCTTCCACCATCATAACCTCGACCTTTAAATCCACCATGGTAACCTCTACCTCTACCACCTCTATCAGAGTGCCCTTCATTGTGATTATGATTATGATGTTCTCCTTGTTCCTTAGAATTATTTGCAACACTGGTCTGACATACACTAGTCTCAATAGCCTCATGAATATGATCAATCAACCTACAATTCTCTATATCATGAGTGTGGGACTTGCAAATATTACAAGTAACAAGACACGTTCTTCCTGATCACACACTCAAACAACAGGAACCTACTTGAATCATGATCCAAGTGAAAAATTTCACAATCCAGCAACATGGCATGCATACCGATTTATGAGTGAAGCTATCCTTAGTATGTCCTTCCACCTCACAATCTGTACACCAAATACCACTGCATGTCTCATGGTTTGAATTAGCTGATAATTTTTCCAACAGTTTCACCATAGATGCTATATGTGCCTCCAAGAATAAGCTAACTCTGAGTGTGTATGCTTCCAACTGCATCAGCCCATAGAGTTTCCTCTAATGCCTCACGTGGATTTATAAAGGTTTTATGTGAGAGCACCCTTCTAAAAGGTGTGATCAATCCATCAAAAAACCCACTGAGCATGCTGGCTAGGGTGAATATCATAAGAAATATTTGATCACAAAGTTTTAAAATAAGCATCATACTCCTTGACACTCTCAACCATGCCCTACTTAATGTCCTTCAGCACACTGATGCTCTTATGTTAAAAATCAAGTATATGAAACTTATTTAAGAAAGCATCACAGTGCAAGCACATACAACAGTCTAGTTCAGATCATACTTCCTATACCAACTATGCGCACACCCTTGCAAAGTAGTAGCAAACTGAGTTGCCTTATACTCAGGAGCTGTAATCCCCTTAGTGTGCCATAGTATTTCACACATCCGCACATGTTCCGCGACATCTTCAATACCTCTATACTTTGGTAGGTGAAGAGACATCTCATAATAAACTTACTGGGGTTGGTGCAGACTGTGCCCACCAGATCCAGAACCTGTATTACCTCCAGTATTCCCTCCACCTCCAAAACCACTAGATCCACTAGATCCTGAACCACCTGATCCTCCCCATGTAGTGGGCACTAGACTAGAGGATGTGTTTCCTTGTGTTTCAATAGTTGTACTAAATTGAACTCCCATGGTCTATGAAGAAGTGCTACTTCAAGATGTATTACCAATGTTATATGCACGCACGGTCTGTCCTGAAGATGCACCAAAAATAATACCACCAATAGGACCACCAAATAAAGAAGACTGTGTGGCCATTTGAGAAACTCATGTATTCAAAGGAAACATGAAAGCTACCTGCCACTACTGAAGCACCTACACTAGCTTGATTCTTAATAACTATCTCAGAAACTCAAACACCAAGCGCAAGGGCTAGGTTGCAAGGTGGGATCAGATGTGTGCCCAAAAATCTTAATCATTCTTCCTTAGGTGCACTCTCATCAGAATCCAAAGGGGACCTTGTACCTTGCTTACCTAAGGATGGGAGAACCATATGCTTCTAGCTCCATGATCTTCCATGTGACCTCCAAATCCTTCCTGAGCCATCTCTCTCCTCAACTCCAAAGACTCCTCAATATCACGTCTCTTTGTCAATTCCCTCTCTCACACTTCATTATACTTAAGTTGTATTTCTTCTCTTTGCCTTTCTACCACCAGGTCTGTAATCTCTCACCACACCTGCTCCTGGCCCTTGGTGCAGTAGGGTTTAGCTAGCTATAGGTCATTCTTCCAAATCCAAAGTTACAATTAAGATCTTAATTTCTTAAGGGATAACGCACAAATAAGATCCTTTGGGTTCGTGCAAGAACTAAAACTCAACAACCTCTAGAAAAGAATAAGTAGAAACAATGTACTTAAATAGTGTAACTATGCAAAACACCACTCCACCAATTATCTACAATGTGTGTCCAAGTCAAATCAACATCATACAAAGTTTGGTAATCTTCTTGTGTCCAAAAAATCATCCTATACCTCCAATTTCTCTTTGATGCATATGCTACCAGCCACTCGTACAACTCTATAGGAAAATAAAAAAAGAATATCTCATAGAGTTCATGATACAAATGTTCTTCAACCCATGTGCATGTAGCAAAAATCAGGTCTAGTATTATATATGTGAGAAAACTCTTCCTCTAAATTCTCTACCCAACTCTCAATACTGGCCAAGGTCAACTGATATGTCTTCATCATGCAACATCCTTGCAACTACTTTGAAAAGAGGTCCTAAAAACGAAACCAAAATGTAGTCTATTTTCTTACTCAAAACCCTATATGCGCTGGCCCATCACTCAGACATATCTGAGTGCTCACTAAAGCATGCAAAGGTACCAAGTCCCTCTTTTATGTCAGCTTTGTCAATGATTTAGCATGATCACACAAGTATTCCATATCCCAAGCAAGTGATTAAAGTAAGTAAAGCACAACATGGAAATCAAAACACAACCCATAATGCATAATGAATCAAACAAGAATCAAGATTAGATTTATCATATAATAACCAGTAACAGAGATGTCAACAATCAATATCCATCCACAAAGATCCATTATATTAATCCATAGCAAAACCAATAGCCGAATACATCATAATAGCCATCACTAAGTCAAGCGCGCAAGTACACTAGCAACATAACTTTGTTACATCCAGTCATACATGATTCTCTAAAGTTGTAAAAATCAATATATATATATATATATATATATATATATATATATATATATATATATATATATATATATATATATATATGTAGTGGGGACTTTCCATTCACTACTCATGCACTCTCGAAAATAGGATGCATGCTCAAAATAACCATGCAACGCTACAAAAGAAACTAGGAAGCATGCAAGATTCACCTAATAATAGATTACCTATAAATAGCTATAGTTATAATCCTATTATTAACTCAAACTCCGCATGACTCTTGATCTCTTTCTTGCTCCCAAAATAACTTGGCGTGTCTTCCAAGTCTTCTTGTTCTTACCTAATGTGTGCTCCACACTCCAACCTATTCTTAGCCCACAACATGCAAAATGAATAAGTCCCGAACTCCAACTTTCCTCTCGGCGTGCTTTATATTCACTGATCTTCTGTGTGTATCTACGCTTCTGCTTCTAGTGTGCCTTAATCTCATGTGCCTCTAGTACTTAGGCATAAATATTTCCAACCAACATTGATTTAATATGAAACTCTTCATTTGCTTGGTTAAATTGTAAAAACTTAACTTTATTTATAAAAGACTATTGACTTATGTTGAATGAAGAAATAAACATTGGTCAAGTGATGATTATTCAACTAGTTTCTAAAAAATATCAAGCTGTTTTAAATTACTTTGTATTACTACAGAATAGTTAACAATTATTGTAAAATAGGTAATGCATTTACTGGTTGATTGTTGATTGTTGAGTTAGGTGAAGAGTAGTTACGTTCATTATTTAAAACCATACAATTATATTCAACTAAAGTTTACTTGGTGCTAAGGTAGCAAATTTTATACGAGGACTATTAAACGGTGAACCTCAAATATGGAAAAAAAAGGTCCATAAAAAATATGATAAATCATATATTTTAAAAATATTATCTAGAATTTTCATTAGTTAAAACATAACTATACCGAAGATTCAAAATTATGATTTATGAAGAATTTGTAAATGTCCATAACAAATTATAGTTTTTACTACTTAATACCTTATCTTACTTGTGCTCACTATGTACTATTAGTGTGTTATAAAATATTAAAACACATGTTTTTAAATTAATAATAAACAAAACTAATAATAATAGAAGTTTGAGATACCACTTTTTTGAGTTTTATATTTTTCTCAATTTTTTGATCCACCTTTATTAAATTTGTGATTTTTTCTGTATTGTATTATGTAAATATTGAAAAATACTTTGTTTAATATGGTGGATTGAAAAAATTGCAAAAATGCAGAAAATTTCATGGAATCCACCGTATTTGGTAACTATGCTTGGTGCCATATATATACTAAAAAGAATGAAAGGATGAGATTGTTGACGTTGTAAATATTTGTCTGGGATATTGTATTAAAACATTTACAACAATATGTTACCTTCACTAATTAAAGGTTGAAATATAAATTGAATACATGAGTTGTTGGAAATGTATGATTTCTTGTTAAGCATGAATTTGTTTTATTTCCCTTGCAATATTTTCAGAAAAGGATGATGAATTATTTAAGTGTATTCATTAAGTATGACTGTTGTACATTAAGTGTATTCATTAAGTATGACTGTTGTACATTGATAAAGTTTAATTGATTAAGTAGTATCCTTGGTGAATTACTCTTAAGAATTTTTGATGCTGCTATAAAATTATAGACTGGACTATGGCATGTTTTTATTGCATTTGCTATTTATTTAAACAGTCTAAAGTTATGAATAACAGTTGGATTCTAGAATTATTTGAGAACATAGCTTACTTTTTATAGTATCATTGCATTGATGTAATGATATATAAATATAATCAATTAATTATGCGTTTATAGGTATTATTACCTTAACGTATTATTTTATTTCAATTAAATACAACAAGAATATGAGTTGGATAACTCATGCCAGTTCCTAGAACTAACCATGTATACATTTCTCTCTCCTATAGTGTGCAGGATGGAGTGACTTTTATGAAGTGATTAACTGGATTGTATACACATGATTTCTTCATGTATTATTGTTTAAAATCTGTGCTAGATTATTGTATTTAATTGTAATGTGAAAGTATTATTTTCTGCAAGATGATTAAAGGCATTTTCCTATTGTACTATAATGATTTATTGTATGTCATATTTCAGAAAAATAAGGACTTATCCTTATTATGTTTAAATAAAAATACTTGTTGTTTTGTATCACATTTTGTGAGATTATAAGGGTGTTTTTAATGTTGTTTTACAAGAGAGTATGAATTAAATTTATAATATTATGATGAAACTATATCTGGTTTATTAATTTATCTTGAATGAATGAATATGATGATTGACAAACATAGTATGATAAGGAAAGAAGTACAACAAAAATAATGTTTATATCCTTATTGTACCTTATTAAAATGAAAATGTTTAAGTGTTAATTTTAACAAGAGTATAAACATAAGTTAGTTGATATTTGTTAAGTAATCATAACTAATTTTATAGTTTCATTATGGATGACCAAATGTGTCATTAACGAACATAAGTATGTTATGGAAAATAATACAACATAAACTATGTTATATTAATATTATACCTTACTAAATAAGTTGGAACAATTCATATCTAATGAAGATCAAATGAGATAAAGTGAACTAATCATATAAAATGATGTACCTATGAGGATGAGACCAATACTAATTAGAAGTGATTAGATCATTTAAACGCGAGACATAGTTAATTAATCTATATTTTTGAATGACAACACTATTGCGTTAAAGTGCAATAAGAGGTACCCATTATTAAAGATAGTAACTCAATAAGTTACTATGAATCCTCTATTGTGAATGAATGGCATGTTTGCAATACCTTATAACCTACGGTAATGATGAATTCTTTTACTTAACCTAAATAGATAACTGAATTTGTAAATGAAGTGTAGATATCCTTAATCATCATTCTTATCGATGTAATCCTAACCGTGCCAATTTAGGATGGCTACGGAAAGGATAACAAGTACATAATGATGAAATTCATTATGTGGTCACTATCTTTCCCATAGGGATCCTAAGATGGGATTGATATTATCCTTTCAATTAGAATATGAGTCATGATTCCTTGCTTCTTCAAAACTAAACTTAATTTCTTAAACAATGAAATGAGATCCAGATAACTTGAAGAGATGGTTTTGTGGTGACAGAGACAAGTTTCGATGACTTGTGTGTAGTCATAAAACTAAGATTGTAAAAAAATGCTTGAAAACTTGGCCAAGTAGTGTAGCTAGCTAATTACATTATCTATTCACCTTACCCCTAACTTGTTGTGTCAGATACTGGATGGATTGAAGCTTGTCTGATTTCTAAGGTTGACACTTAGGAGTTACACATAGTTCTCAAGACCTGTTAAAAATGTTTAACCAAAAGTATACAAGTTATACACACTTGGTTAGAGTGAATTAAGGGGGATCAGGGTAGATCCAGTTGACCCTTACAACTGCTACATGGTTATCATTTGTTATCAAATGGATTGTAAACATTTTATTATGCTATGGCTTTTAATTATTGCAAGTTGAAAATCATTGAAGGAATTAATTGTGATTAAGGGTTTTGTTTAATTAAATCCCTTAATTTGGATGATTAATAACATATGGTGTTACATTTTGGTATCAGAGTTGAAGGTTATCAGATCTTGAACTTAATGGGTTCATACACCAACATAAACATCTTATTCTTATTTAACAGAATATGATGGTTAGGAGAAGGGAAAACAATGAGGCTGAAAATACAACAACCCAAAATCTAGATGAAATCATAGCAGTCCTTCAGGACACTTGAAAACCTCGTAGATTCCTTGGAGTAACAGGTTGGGTGAGAATGAAGAAGAAGAACTTGAGGTTGAACAACCTGTAGCAAATGAGGAAGAACAACCTAATGACTGGAAATCCTAATGCTGGAAATCAGCCAGGAAATAAAAGAGCCCTCTTGGCAGCTGAAATTTCAAGAGATATCAAGTGGATCAGTCCACCCAAGTTTGATGGAACAACCTTGGGAGATGGAGCTAAGAACTGGATGAGTGAAATGGAAAAATATTTTGAGATAAGAGACTTTTTGAAGAAACCAAGGAAATTTGGGGTGCTTTTCATCTCTCTAATGAAGTATCTTCTTGGTGGGACAACCGCAAGATGGAGTTAGGAGTTGATACAACTAGTATCACTTGGGAACAATTTAAATTTTACTTTTGTCAATGCTGGTTACCACAACTATACTTTGACAATAAAATGTCTGAGTTCCAAAACCTAACTCAATGGTAAACTGAGTGTGACTGAATATTGGGAAAAATTCACCAAATTGTTGAAGTATGTACCACAGTATCAAAAAGATGAAAAATTCAGAATACATAAGTTTATTATGAGTAAACCTAATCATTGGAGGAAAAATAGATGTGCATGGGACCTTCTACTATGGAAGTATGTATTTGAAAAATCCATTAGGCAAGAGAAAAAACTACAAGAATTTCTGCTCATAGAGATGAAAAGTGAAAGAAGAACTTTAACTCATCTTCACCATTAACACCTAGAAAAACATGGTGGAATAAGGTAGGAAAAAACAAAGAATGCCATAAATAATACAACAATAAACCTGCTGCAAATGCAAAGAGAAATGGGCAGAATAATGTTGTAACAAATGATAATAAATTTGAAAAGAAATGACCTTTTACTGGATGTTTCAAATGTGGTGGTGACCACTATGCTAATAACTGTCCCAGAAAAATCAGGGGAACAATTAGTAGTAACAACATATATCATGTTACAGTGGCTAACCACTAGGATGAGAAACAAGCTACTCCCATTGAAGTGTCTAGGTAAGTTGTATGGACTTCTTGTTACTATTTTATTTGACACCGGTGTAACCAAGTGCTTCATTTCTAGTAAATTAGCTAAAAAATTGAAATAAGAAAGTTGGTTATATGAAAAATACATGGACTTTACAATATGGGAATATAATTTTTTCAAACTATAGACCAATGTCTATTTGACGTAACATTGGAATTACCTAACTTCACCACAGAAATTGGACATATACATAGCTCCTCTAGGGTCCTATGACATTATTATTGGTGTAAATTGGTTGTCCCAACATAAATAAATATTGATATTTTTCAAAAAATAAATAGAATACTTAGATGACATGTAGAAAAAACTAGCATTCAAGGTATAAAAATAATTTTGAAGTTAGATAAATTTCTGCTATGCAACTTAAGAAAGCTAAAAACAAGGGTTGTATGTTGTATGCGATAAATTTTTTTAATTTTAGTGAGGAAGGTAAGACATTCCTTGGAGGATTATCCAATGTTACAAAAGTACATGGATGTATTTCCAAAGGAATTACCTGGAGACTTCCTCCTAGATGTGAGTTTGATTTTACCATTGATATCAAACCTGGAACTGAACTGATATCTAAGGAACCATACAAAATGACAACAAAATTAGTCGAACTAAAATCAAAACTTCATGAAATATTGTCTAAAAGTAACTAATTAGACTGAGTGTGTCTCCTTGGGAAACACTGAGTCATCTTCGTTAAGAAGAAGGATGAAACTTAAGACTATGCATCCATTATGCATGCTTAACAAGGCTATAGTTAAGAATAAATATCTTTTACCAAGGATTGATGACCTTTTTGATCAGATGTGAGATGCATCTATTTATTCAAAGATCAATTTTTGATCTGGTTATCATCAACTAAGGATAAAGTAATGAAGACATTCATAAGACAAGTGTTCAAAATAAGATACAAGCATTATGAGTTTACAATGTTACCTTTTGGACTCACTAATACACCAGCTGCATTCATGAACTTAATGAAACAATATTTTTAAGGAATATCTAGATAAATTTTTGCTATTTTTCATATATGACATTATGATTTATTCTAAGAACATAGAAGAACACAATGAACACTTAAGAATAGTGTTAGATGTGCTTAGAAAAATAAAATTATACGATAAGATTTCAAAGTGTTCATTTTATTAGAATAAAGTGCAGTACCTTGGGCACATAATAAAAAAGATGGTATTTTAGTTGAACCCATTGAAAATAAAATCCATAACTGAATGTACCAACACCTAAGAATTTACATGAAGTAAGAAGCTTCATGGGGTTGACTGGTTATTACAAGAAAATTCATGAAATATTTCTCTAGAGTGGTTGCACCAATAACCTCTTTACAGAAAAAAGATGGAAATTCCTATGGAATGATAAGTGTGAAAATAAATTTAATATGTTGAAGGAAAAAATTACAACAACACCTGTTTTGAAGGTTTTAGATCCCAATGAAATCTTCACCATGGTAACTGATGCCTCCAGTGAAGGTTTGGGTGGAATACTTCTACAAAATGATCATGTAATTACTTATGAGAGTAGAAAACTGAAGGTGCCTGAGCATAAATATGCTCCCCATGACTTAGAACTTGTTTCCATAGTTCATTCTTTACAATTTTGGAGGAATTACCTGCTAGGAAATCATTTTGAATTGAAAATAGACCACTTGGGGTTGAAATATATCTTTACACAACCTAATTTGAATACAAGACAACATAGGTGGCTTGATTTTTTATCTCAGTATGATTTTTACATAAGTTATATTAAAGGAAAAGGAGAACCATGTGGCTGATGCACCATTGATTCGCAAGAATCATATTTCCACTATTGATAACCCTCAGAACACAATTTAAAGATGAAGTAAAGAAACAAATGCAAACTTATTGTATTATTATCAGCATGTGAAAATTGTATTAGTAGCAGATCCGAATGATAGGAGGTATGAAGGTTTTAAGTTTGATAATGAATGAGTCTTGAGATATAAAAAAAAAGTTTATGTACCTTTGGGAAATGACCTTAGAATGAAATTCATGAAGGAATTTCATGATGCTCTTTATTTCGGGCATCCTGGAGTGATGAAATTGTTGGCCTGATGTAAAATAGCAATACTTTCTAGAAAGGAATGAAGAAATACATGATGAATTATGTTTCTCATTGTCTTAATTTCAACATGTTAAGCAAAGCACATGCATCCTATTGGTTTGTTGTACCCTCATAACATTCCGCATTACAAATGAAAAGTAATTAGCATGAGATTTTGTGCAAAGACTTCCATTGTCTAAAAACAAACATGACATGATTTTAGTAGTGGTTGATAAACTGACTAAAGTAGCTCACTTCATACTTGGTAATCTAAATGATGATTCACCCGTACTTGTAAAATGGTTTGTGCATGAAATTTTTAGATTGCACATAAGTTCTAGAATTGATTATTTATGACATGGATCCTAGAATGACCTCTCGATTTTGGAAAACTTTAAACTCAACTTTGGGAACAAAACTAAACTTTAGTTTAACATACCATCCAGAAACTGATGGTCAAACAGAAAGATTTAACCAAGTTATGGAGGATATGCTTAGAATGTATTGCATGGATCAACAATATAAATGGGAAGAATATCTTCCATTGGTTGAATTTTCCTATAATAACACTTATCATTCTTTGCTAAAAATGTCACCATTTGAAGTGTTGTATGGGAGAAGTGTAGAACTCCTATCGATTGGGATAACACGGAGGATAGAGGTAGTAGGCCCGAAAATGTTAACAGAAATGGAAAGGCAAGTGAAGCTCATTTTGAGTAGTTGAAAGAAGCAAGCGATATGTAGAAAAGCTACGTAGATCTAAAAAGAGTTGACATGAAATTTGAGCAAGGAGATAAGTTATTCTTGAGGGTAAAACCCAAAAAGATCTCAATCACGTTTGGAAAGTCTTCCAATTTTTCACCTAGATATATGGGACCTTTTAAAATTCTTGAAATTTATAAGTCCAGTGGCATATCGAATTAACATTACCTCCCACATTGTCTAGAATGCATGATGTTTTTCATATTTCATTTCTTAAAAATTATGTATCATATATAACACATGTCATAAATTAGAACTCTTTACACGTTCAGGACCAAAGAATAGTCATGGTTGGAACCAATTATATGAGTGCTAGAAACTCACAGGTTGCATCTCAAAAATCGAGATATTTCACAATGCAAGGTCCAATGGGACCAATATTATGAGGATAGTGCAACTTGGGAGAATTTGGATGAAATAAAAACAACATTTCCTTATTTATTTCACTGAATAAAACTGTTATTTGGCTATTTGATATAGACTTATTATTCATTACTTGATACATGTGATGACTGCAATGGAAACATTTTTGCTTTATTGCTGATCTGTTTTAAAATATTTTCTATTTTGAGGCTGTTACAACCAAGATTTATGAGTTTTGATTGAATGAAATTATTGAAATTTATCTAATTTTATGAAAGTATGAACTGATTTTTTTTACAATGATGTCTTGACTTTTTTCAATTGATATGTTTGATTTCATTAAGTAAAATCATCAGGATGATGATTATTTAAGGGGGAAGTATGTGCACACCCCGCAATTAAATGATTTTTTCTGTAGCTATGTTTGATGGTTGATGACTAAATTAATTATAAAATTTGATTTAATAATTATACTTATATTATTGTATATAAAAATATATACATATATGTATATAGATGCATATACATATACGAATATATGTATATAAGCATATGTGTGTGTAATTATTTTGTTGTATGATTGTTTTGATTCAATAACCATCTTCTTGGTTGCATGGTTGATCAACGTTGATTTTTTGGATTTGTTAGACTATCACTTTCTAGTTAACATCATTGCATGATAATGATTTGAACTGGCTTCATTATTGGTTGCAAGTGTTATCGATATTTTGAAAAAGTATAAATGTAAATGTTGCAATTGTGAGGTTGAACCTCCTTGGCATAGTGAATGTGGTCATGGACCATTGACGAGGTAATAAGTGTAATGTTTATTTATTATTATGAACGTTGCGATTGCTGATAGGTCATAAACCTCATGGAAAATATAATGGTATCGATTAATGTTTACTTTATATATACACAGGGTAAAATGTGGTAAAATAACTGTTATGTAATAATTATGTGAAAATGGTCATACACCATGAGGGGAAAATTATATTTGTTTTGTTAAATGGGTCATAGACCACATTACTTGCAATGAAAAAGTTTAAAGGGTTTTATGTTATTGATTTTTGTTTATATGGATCATCGATCACATATGATAAGGTAAAGAGATAAAGATTAAAAACTTGATAAACAATGGTCATTGACCATTATGTGATTTGTAAAGGAAATATATAACGATTAAATTTTTAACGATTTAGGTGGAACCTTGGTCTTCAAACCATGAGAAAAGGTAATAATTATTAATTGGTTTGATTGGTTATGATGCTATGGAAATGGTCACAAACCATACACAGTTACATGCAAGGTTGGTAATTTAAGAAGAAAAATTGCAAGGAAGTTGGGTCGAGTGGCACTGTAAACTATTAAATTCATTTATCAAACATGCAGGATCTTTCTTGGGAATATTTAAGCTTGTTTGGCAAGCCAAAAGAGTGTTTGCATGCAAATATGAATTACCTATTTGGCAATCATGTATTTTTTGGAGATTTTTTAGTTTTTATAGATTTGTGGGAATACACATTGGAATTTTCAAGTTTTATAAGAAAAATCAAGAGGGAAACAAATTTTGGGAATGGGTTCTCTTACTCATTCTCTTGTTGTTTTTGAATGAAATACTGGTATATGTTAAGGGTTTAAATTGATTTTGCTATGCCCTTAACCTATTACTTGTATTAGGATATCTAGCCAACTTGTGGCTTACCATATCAATTATATCATGGGACTTTCTCATGCTTAGTAGGTCGGCCTTGGTGATGGCATACACATATAAAGTATATCAAGTAGGGGATTGTATGGTAGTAGTTCATCATCATTGGAGCAAGTCAAGTCTTATTTTATGGAATGAAGGTTGCCCCCTCGAAGTGGAAAAACTACTCAATTTCCTATTGAGATAATTATTCTGGAATATTGTGTTATTTGATGTTCTATATGTTTTCAAATATGAATTTACAAGTAATTTCATGACATATTTAGATCTAGTAAAGAATGGGGAAATAGGATGAAATCTTATTTTCTTTTTCTGGGTTTGAATGGAAAAAAAGGTGTAAAAATGTTAAGGAGAAAAACAACTCTATGGAGCTTGACATAAGACATTTTGAAATGGAAATGAACACCCAGTTATCATTTTAAAAAATGTAATGTAATCTTATCTTATTATGAAAACTTGATAAAACAAGAAGGAGAAATGGCTGGAAATAGAAAGGGGTTTTCATTACTGTTGTAAAATCTGAATTGTTGATTATTAAGAATATATGGGTCTATTATTTTTCCCAATGAAATTTTAAAGCAAGCCGACTTCATCTATTAGCTCAATTTGAGCCTCCTAAAGTCGATTGGGAATTGGGTATTTTGTTTTTGTTATATTAAGATCTATTCCTTTTCTAAAACCATGTGTTTTGATTCATATTAGGTTTTTTTATTTGAAATAAATTTTAAACTAGACAAGTTTTTGGTGTCTGTAATTTTACCTTGAAATATGCATTAGATTTTGTTTATCAACTTGAATACAGCTTTGCTGCTATCAGACTAAATATTGGGATTTTTTCTTGAGTTTTATTGTTAAAAATTATGGAATTTCTCTTGAATTTCAGTATGGAGATTTTTGTGAAAAATAGCTAAAATAATAATTAGATTGAGTGTTTGTTGGGAAATAAAAAATATGTAGTTTATTTTTCATTTTTTATTATGGGTCTTAGTTTTTTATGAAAATATATGGAATCATATATATTTGTGGTTTTTGAGGATTTAATTGTTAATGATGATATTAGTAAATTTGGTCAAAAAATCTTGTTCAATTATGAATATTATCATTAATAATTCTAAATAAATACCTGAGAGTTCCATTCATTTTAGTTTAAAATTTTTAATTTCTAATTAACGAATTCAACCCATTTCGGGTTGAGCCATTATTAAGTTGGAACTACCCATTTTGAGTTCTCTTGGGTTGGTTGATTTGATTGAAACTATTAATTTACTTGGGTTAATTAAAAAAACATAGCCATACTTGTAAAAGTTTTGTTGAGTTATGTTGAATGAAGAAATGAAGATTGGTCAAGTGATGATTATTTAATGAGTTTCTAAAGAAGTTCAAGCTATTTAAAATTACTTTATATTACTACGGAATAGTTAATGATTAATGTAAACATAGATAATGTGTTTGTTGGTATGGATTGTTGACTTTTGAGTTGGATGAAGAATAGACACGTTCATTCTTTAAAACCATATAGTTATATTCAAGTAAAGTTTACTTGGTGACATAGTTATATTGAAAAGAATGAAAGGATAATATTGTTGATGGTGTAAATCTTAGTCTGGGATATTATTACATTAAAAAATTTACAAGAGTAAGTTGCCTTTGCTAATTAATGTTAGAAATCTAAATTGTACACATGAGTTGTTCGAAATGTATGATTTTTTGATAAGCATGATAGTATTTTATTTCCCTTGTAATATTTTTGGAAAAAGGTGATGAATTATTTAAGTGTAACCATTAAGAATGACTATTTTAGCAATGATAGATTATTAAACCTGATGGAATAGTATAACATGGGGAATTAGATATGTTATAGAATAAGTTAATACTACTATTAAGATTTCAAGCATGGACATATATACATATGTGTGTGTGTGCATGTGTGTGTGTGTGTGTGTAAAAAATGTAAAGTGTACGAACAATAGTGTGGGTTCTGAGTGTGTGTGTGTGATGTACATAGCTAAAGGTTTTTACAAGATCATTTAATTAGTGTAATGACTCTTATGAATAATCATCAATTAATGAATTAGGATTTTGTAGGTATCTATTTTAAGTAATACCTTCATGTATTCAAACGACCTTTTAACTTACAAATATCATAAAACAACAATTCAATAAGCCAATAACATAGAGAATCATGTCAGTTCACTATGGTTATTCTGACTAAATGTGAATTTTATGCCTAATCTAAATTACTACTTGTAGTACGTATATAGCTATTGCAATGAAGTATATATATTAGATGGGGCCCACTAAGTGAGACTATTAAATGAAACCCTAAGTGCACTAGATATCTTCAAAAATATTAGTATGATTTGTCTTATTCCCAGAGGTTGCCATAAAGATTGAGAAATTAGTATATAAGAAACAACTAAAAATTGTAATCGTTAAAACTCATAAATTTTAATCACCTTCTAGAAATGGAAGTAAATTATTTTTTTATGAACTGTGAGAACAATTCCTAGATTCCATAAGGTAAATAAGGTTTTTGTTAGAATATGTATGAACAATTCCTCATATGCATATGCAACACATTTGTTATCTCCTTCAATATGAACCTCTCAATAATGTTACATATGTGAGATTATAATTGACGATGAGAGGTAATGAAAATTGGTTCACCCAATTTAGGCTGACCTCTCATTAAGAATCACTTGGGAATGTAGAGTTTATTACAAGCCACTGAACTCTCAATACAATACACATATTTGGGTAGAAACCTATGCTCAACAAACTTTACAGATAGTGACACCAGGAGGTCAGACATATGGTGCAATGTTACAGTCATCCTTACTGTATGCATATAATATTTTTTATTTAGGAAACTACTTAAGATAGTGGTACATTCTCCTTATTTTTTGTTATAGACGCAAACCATGTGTATCAACTATCTCCATAAACCTCTGGATCGTAATTCCTGCCCATGCTTGAAGACACTCTGCATTTTGTGCTAGGATATATCAAACACATTAAGGCTGCTCTCAAAATGATGGCAAGATAATAGAATACATGCTTTAGGGTGATTACAATACTGTCAGTGGACATTAAAAAACACCTCCACACAGGAGAAGGGGGATGCACAATGTCACATGCCACCTAGAAGCAGGGACAGTGGTGCTTTATCCTCATAAGTGGCTTTGGCCTGAAATTTAGGTACAGAGGGTTTTTGGAAATGCTTATTTTTCCCACATTACAAATCCCCTGTAGTGGAATTCAATACGATGAATAAAGAACTCATGCTCCACACAAATAATTGTCACTAGCTGCTAGGTGGAAAAATGTGATAGAATGGAGTTCCCTTAAAGTATCCCTCCACTTTTTCTATCTCGATCCCCTACAAAACACTCAAATAGACATCAAATCCTAAAAAATAAAGATGGGAGAATGAGGGGGCCGAACTGTCCTCAGACGTCAAAATGGGTGATCTTATGCCTTAGCACTAATTCACTACATCTCAAACTCAATGTAGTTCTATGTGTGTGTGTATTTGCAGAATTATGTCCTAGATGGCTCTTGTGCATGTCACACTTGATAGTGAGAAATTAAGTTAGATGTAAAGAAATGTAATATATGTGTGCATGGAATAAGAATGAAATTCCCTTCCTATGAAGTGTATGCATAATAATCTAGCCCTTGTGCTCCCTTAGATGGTACTAGATGGATGCAATGAATCTCTTAAATGCTCGATGGATGCAACCTTAGGTGGTGATAATTAGTGCTTAGTGTTTAGTCCCTTATTATGATCACATAACTTTATATTTATACCATTCCATTGCTCGAATTTTTGTAAATAAACCCCGAAAAGGGTGACTACAAAAAAAGATAAGATGATGAAATGGATAGAAAGGACACCAAAATAGTGTGAACAAAGTATACTGAGGTCAGGGGTGCCTAGAGGCGATGAGGGTTGTCTAGGTGCTGGCATCTTAGCTAGGTGCTGGTGTTCAGGATAATAAATGCTCGAGGTGTAAAAATTCATTACTGAGCAAGTAAGGGGTGTAAGAAAAAAAAGTGTGCAACATAAAGCAAATAAAGGTGGCCAAAGACATGGGGTAGTTATTAATTTCTTGCTTAGGAATCATATGAATAGTACTATATAATCATAACTAAATAGATACCCAAAGTGCATGATTTTATGTCTACATTTTCCCCCACTTTATGTTGGTGAGCGGAAATCTTGGTAATATAAAGTAGATAAGAGATTCCTACCTAATAACCATGTAGATTGATGACAAAAGCATGCTGAGGGTCAAGACAAAACATGGAGTGATAAAAATGTGAAGCGTGAATGCTAAGGAGGAGAAAGTGCAAAAAAGGTGATGAAATTAAACCTAAGGTGGAAATTCATGTGTAGATGTCACGATGTGCCTGTTTTTGATGTTGATGTTGTTGTTGTTGATGATGTTGTGAAGGATGTTATCTACCACTTCCCATACAGATGGACATGTAAAAGATAAGAACGAACAAGTGGTCAAATACACATGTATATGATTGAAATGTGTAAAAACTACATAAAATACAAAAATATTGAAAAGGAACATGTGCACCTAATCCATGATGAGGAAAGAGTGTAGAAAGGATCCTACAAATATTGTAGACAAATGATTTTTTTTGGGTGATGTTAGTGAAAATCCGCAGCACCCCCTGGATGTTGATCAAATTTCTAGTTTGATCATACTAAGCATCCAGTGTGATTGCACAACATGGAATCTTTTCTCCAAGTGTGGGACCTTGCGAAAATCGAGAAAAGAATCTCTGGATGAAGGCCGGTTCCTATTCCTCTGTTCAGATGCCACAAGCTGAAAAAATGCAGGCAGGGTTTTACTCAAAATCCTAATCTAACTTGCCAAGGAGACAGGGTAGAGAGAGATGCGATAAAGAATACAAAAGCCTAAACTAACAAAGGTGATGCACCAGAGAAGGAAAATGAAGAACACCTATCTCGCCAACTATGAACACAGCTCCAACCATTAAAATGAACATGCAAGATCATGCACAGATAACAACAATTTACAGTGGAAAGATCGGGAGGATGCAAATGAACACGAGCAGAGGGTTGAGAGATGCATCACACAGACATGCATTACTGTTGCTCTAGAAGATTTATACAGATACACTACATTTTAATGCCAAGAGGCAAAAAATGCCATTACAGTTTTAAGGGAGGAGGTTTGAACTCCACAAATTCAACCCTGCCGAAGAGAAGAAGGGAGAACAGAGCAAAACAAGAATGTCCAAACTTTTGAAAGATGAGCCAAATCCTTACAATTTATACAGAAGTAATGAGACGAGGGAAGAGAGAGAGAAAATGTGTAAATCTACGTCCAAGCCATTCCTCATTAAATGAAGTTGCATTTAATTAGCATGGGCATCATTATGGTGGTAGGCCCTGAGAACCCTAGCAATGCTGGATAAGAAGTGGCGAACTATATTTTGCATTAAAATCTGGTTGTTGAAACGTCATTTTTGGCCATTACCACATGCCAGATATGTTTCTTGATTTTCTCTCTCCAAACTGAACCAAAATGCAAGAATTGACCTTGGAATCTTGTATAGAATTTCACCAGCTTTCCATTGATATAAATAATGTGAAAATCTAAGCTCTGGATCAAAAGTTATGGCCATTTGAAGATTTAGGGCAAAAACAGGCCCAGAATCGGATCGGCAGGCAAAGAAGTTTGAATTTTTTACCCATTTGGTCTTTGAAAAAAATTTTCAAATTTTCCCCATGCTCCACCACTTGGATGCAACATGTCAGGCTCTGATTCGTCCACGGGCTCATCCTTTGAAAATTTCTTTCAGGCCCCTCCTTAAAAATTTTTGCCACTTGGACACGTGGCACTATTTTATTGGCTCGGGCCTGAGGGGCGCAATTTGCCCTTCAAAAATTAGGCATTTTTCACTTTGGGAAAATTTCTCATTTCCCCCCGCGCTCTGCCACTTGGATGACACGTGTTAAGATTCCATTCGATGGCGGGGGGCAGCGGGCCAAGACTGTTGTACCTTTGAAAACTTTGACCGAAACTTGGAAATTTTTCTAAGTCCTTCTCTTTTGCGGCCTTTACGCCTTTTCGCATCCCTTGCATACCTTTGTCCCGGCTGTCCCGGACAAAAATATCTCTCGCTTCGGCTGATTCGGGCTTCCTTGTTCCTGTTTGTGGCCTTTTTGCACATTTTCACGTCCCATGCGTCCCTCGCGTACCTTTTGTCCCAACTGTCCCGCGGACTGCCTGGGACAAATATCTCCGAACCGCCTGAAATGGACTGTCTTTCGGTGAATCGGCCGATTCAAATGTCGGCCGATTCTGTCTGTCCGGCACGCGTACTTTTGGCCCGGATGTCCCAAACCGCGCGAAACAAAAGACTTAGACGATTTTTTCCTTGCTTTCGGCCATTTCGAATTTTCGCGTCCCTCACGTCCCGACGTCCCAACTGTCCCGTGGACCGCCTAGGACAAAAATTTCCGACTTAGCCGATTTTCTTGCTTTTTCGGCCCCAAGCTTGGTACGACGAACCTCAGTACGACCCGAACCCTGGTTTAAAACAGTCCTGCAACCTTATTTTTTACATTTTTTCCATTTTTTCTAACTCATTGGGATTTCTTCTTGGATGGGGGAGTTAGAAAAAGGCCGAGGGGACCCCAAAAAACATGATTTTGGGCCTCGAATCAATCTTACTTGCTCGGGACTGAATATTTTGATGCATGTTATCAAAATTACCTTGAGGGGGTGAATTTTGGATAACAATTTTGGCGACTCAGCGGGGTTATCTACCTGCCAGATGAAGAACGGCCAGCTGGCCTTTTAGCAATCCATTGGGCATGGAGTCATGAGTTGTAGCCTACAAACTGATCTAAACTTTGAAAACTTCCCTCTGAGCCACTTGAAACCCATTGAACTTAGAGTTGTTCTCACCAAAATGCCACTGAAAATGAACTGTGCAAGAGTAAAACCAGAAGCACCAAAACTATGTACAAAACTAAAAATCATACATGCTCCAAATGGAACATGCAGAGTGTGCACAAGCACTTCTTTTACTGAAAGAAAATCTACCTACTCTATTCTAACTGGAAGAAAAGGTAAGCTAAACAAACCCTGCAACTGGTTGTGTAAAATAGCTTCCTTTCTTCAAAATTGGCAACCATGCAACTGATTTGGCAGCTGAACATGGTTGATTGGATGAATGGAAAATCAAAAAGAAGCTGGTCTTCCACCCAAATCATCAAGGTATCAGGTGAAGGACAAATTCAATACCTCTTTTAGTTGTTCTGCATTTGGATTGGAGAGGTATGACAGCTGATCATTGGTTCTTTGCATAGCTCATCCTCATGCTTAGAGGCAAGCATGACTGGTTATGGCTTCTCCTTTGGCTACAATGAAGCCAAATATCTGATTGGGGTAAGGTCTGATCCGTTTGATATGCCCATAATTCTGATTTTCAACTCCAAGAATGGAGTTCTCTTGTAGATCCTCTTGAATGGATGGTGTGGAAGCAATGGTAGAACCCTTCTGCCCTTTCTCTTCCTCCAATGAAGAACATGGAAGATTTAAATCTTCCAATCTTGATTCCAAAGAGCTGCTATAAGATGCAGGCTGCTGCAAATGAATGCTCTCCTCCATGGCAGCATAGGCTCTTGTGTTTGGAACGTGGATGATGAAAGAGAGAATGGTAGAAACTCAACTGGTTCTTCTTCATCAAAATAGTCCTCCAAATCAGATAGGGTAAACTGCCTCATTGTTGTCCTGCTGCAAATGTTCAACCTCTCCCATGGTGTTCTCTTGATCTGCAACTTGATCACCATGGTTTCTATCATCCTCCAACATTGAATTTGAGAGATCAAACTCTTCTTCAGTACTAGAACTTGAGAGAGATGAAGTAGAAAGAAGAACTGAAGGTTCTTCTATAACCTGCTTTGTGCTCAAAGCCTTTGGATCTGCACTTTTTTCCCCCATAGCTGGAATGTGCTCCTCTTCTTTTGGATTTGGAGCAAGCTTCTCCTTCCTCCAATGTTTGAAGGCAATCTTGCTCTTGATAAAAACTCTTCCCCTAACACGAAGTTCGTTAAGTCAAACTCTTCGATCTGCTGCTCTAGAGGACAAGTTGGGACTGTAGGATCTTCTTCAGAGCTTTCTTCCTCCATGGCTGATTGTGCAACCTGAATTGAATGAGCATTCTCTTCAAATAGAATGCTAACATGGACACTACTTTCTGAGAAAACTGACTGCTGATCTGCTTCTTCTTTTTACTCTTCTTCTGCTGCCACAAAATCAGTCTTAACCACCACCTGTTATCCAAATCCAACCTCTTCTGAAGGCTTAACCATCTAAGGGGATCTTTTTCATCCCAAATTTAAGAGCCCAACTCTTGAGACTTCGAATTTCTTCATCTTTGTTTGGCTTTTATTTTTGCTGTTGTTTTCCTTGACTGGCATTCTGATTTTTATCCTCCCAACATGGATTTGGGAATGCAAGAGGAGAAGTGGATTGTAACTCAAATGATTTGGCAATTTTTTGTGGTGGTGGAGGAGGTATAAACTCTTGTTTCTTTGGAGGAGAGGGTATTTCCGTTAGCTCTTGTGGAGGGGGATGACTATTTGGAAGGAAAAGGGACCAAAATAATTGAGATGAGGTGGAAGACTAGGGGGTGGAGAAATGGATTCAACACTTGGGACAGCAGATGGAGAGTTTAAAACTTGACACTGATGAGATAAAACAGATTGGGAAAGAGGAAAAAGAAAGGCATGAGATGGCGTGCTTACCCGTTGACAGGGTTGCTGAATACTCCTCTCATACACCTCTATTCCTTCAATCCACTGTTGCAAGCAATGGCAGTGTTGCAATCATGAATTCAAGCTTCTCTTGAGGGCTGTAATGCCTTGGAAAAGGTCCCACCCATGGACAGGGTGCTCCACAACTGATTCCAAATGCTTTCATTTGTGCTTGAGCCCTGGACTGCACCATGTTTACCTCCAGTCTTTTGGATTTTCTCCAACAGACCAGCATCTTGCATCTGATGGTCTTTATTATATGCATACTCTTGCTCTTGGAAAGCTCCATAGCCGAACTGATTTTGGCATCGCTGCTCATATGGGTATGTATGCTGATTTTGAATTTGTTCAAAATGTTGATTTGGAGGATTTAAAAAACATGTTGGAGGTGGGAGACATTGCTGCTATTGTAAATGTGAGTTCCATGATGGAAATGAAGTCATAATTGCACAACTTCATGGAATGGAAAAGAATGAAAGGGATGGAAAGAAGGAATGGATGGGAATGGATGAAAAACAGGTCTGCAACTTCAGAGAATGAGGTTGCTGATCAGATGGAGTCGCCAGATGTGCTTTTGCATAGTGCCTCCAAAAGGCTAAAATCTTCACAGGAACACACCAACCTATCAAAAGATAAAGTGGAAGACCTCTAAGGTCCCACCGGGCGTGCCAAAACTGTTAGTGCAAATCAGCAGCACCCCCTAGATGTTGATCAGATTTCTAGTTTGATCATACTAAGCATCCAGTGTGATTGCACAACATAGAGCTCTTTCTCCAAGTGTGGGACCTTGCGAAAATCGAGAAAAGAATCTCCGGATGAAGGCCGGTTCCTATTCCTAAACTGTTCAGATGCACAAGCTGAAAAAAATGCAGGCAGGGTTTACTCAAAATCCTAATCTAGCTTGCCAAGGAGACAGGGTAGAGAGAGAAATGAGATAGAAAATAAAAGCCTAAACTAACAAAGGTGATGCACCAGAGAAGGAAAATGAAGAACACCTATAAAAAATCGCCAATAAACACAAACTCATTAGAATGTGATGCAATGATCATGCACAGATGCACAAATATTTGCAGTGAAAGATCAGGCAGGATGCAAACAAGCAACACAAATGAGCAGGGTTGAGACATCATCCATCATAAAACATGCATTACTTGTTGCTCCAGAAGATTTATACAGATACATCATAAAAAATAGTAAGAGGTAAAATTTGCCAGTACAGTTTTAAATGAGGAGGTTTGAACTCCACAAATTCAACCCTACCGAAGAGAATAAGGGAGGGGCAGAGTAGACAAGAATGTCCAACCTTTTGAAAGATGAGCCAAATCCTTAGCAATTTATACAGAAGCAATGGACGAGCCCAGGAGAGAGAGAGATGTGTAAATCCAAATCGTACCCCAACCATTCCTCATAGAATGAATATGCATTTAATTAGCATGGGAATCATTATGGACCCATAGCCCTGAGAACCCTAGCAATGCTTAAGAAGAATGGCGAACTGTATTTTGCATTAAAGCTGGTTGTTGAAACATCATTTTTGGCCATTACCACATGCCAGAGACATTTCTTGATTTTCTCTCTCCAAACTGAACCAAAATGAAAGAATTGACCCCATAATCTTGTAGAGAATTTCACCATATTTCCATTGGTATAAATAACGTGAAAATATGAGCTCTGGATCAAAAGTTATGGCCATTTGAAGATTTAGGGCAAAAAACAGGCCCAAGAACCGGATCGGCGGGCAAAGAAGTTTGAATTTTTTACCCATTTGGTCTTTGAAAAATTTTTCAAATTTTCCCCGCACTCCGCCACTTGGATGCAATGTGTCAGGCTCTGATTCATCCATGGGCTCATCCTTTGAAAATTTCTTTCGGGCCCTTCCTTAAAATTTTTCGCCACTTGGACACGTGGCACTATTTTATTGGCTCGAGCCTGAGGGGCGCACTTTTCCCTTCAAAAATTTGGCATTTTTCACTTTGGGAAAATTTCCCATTTCCCCCCATGCTCCGCCACTTGGATGGCACGTGTTAATATTCCATTCGATGGTGGGGGCAGCAGGCCAAAACTGTTGTCTTTGAAAACTTTGACCGAAACTTGGAAAATTTTCTAAGTCCTTTATTGCTCGCCACTTCCTGGGACACATTCTCCCACATCGGCCAATTCGGGCTTCCTTGTTCTTGTTTGTGGCCTTTTCACCTTTTTCCCAACTATCCTGCAGACTGCTTGGGACAAATATCTCCGAACCACCCGAAATGGATTGTCTTTCGGCAAACCGACCGATTCGCTTCCCACACGTAATTTTGTCCTGGCTGTCCCAAACCACGTGAAATAGAGACTTAGGTGATTTTTCCCTGCTTTCGGCCATTTCAGCTTTTCGCATCCCTCGCGTCCCGATGTCCCAACTGTCCCGCGGACTGCCTGGGACAAAAATGTCTGACTTAGCTGATTTTCTTGCTTTTTCGGCCCCAAGCTTGGTACGACGAACTTGAGTACGACCCGAACTGGTTTAAAACACTCCTGCAACCTTATTTTTTGTAATTTTTCCATTTTTTCTAACTTGTTGGGATTTCTTCTTGGATGGGGGAGTTAGAAAAAGGCCGAGGGGACCCAAAAAAACATGATTTTGGGCCTCGAATCAATCTTACTTGCTCGGGACTGAATAACTTGATGCATGTTATCAAAATTACCTTGAGGGGTGAATTTTGGATAACAGGTGATCTTATGCTAGTTGTGCCAACCGCAAGTTTTTGGTGTGATCTCACACCAATGATATAGAATAAGTGTAGGGAGAAAATTTCGGTGTTATCCTCCAACCTTTAAATGCTTCTTGTAATGTAGGACACCTCTACAGATGGTGTGAAAAATTTTATTCAATGCGAAAGTGCTAAGGACTGTATGCCCTGTAAAAGCCGCTGTGTGTGGAGTTATGTAGACTATGATGAGATACCAAAATGTTGTGTAATTACCCCTTGGTTGTAGGAATCCAGGAAGGTCCGTGATGTGTTAAGGATCCAAGTCTGATTCTTAGCCCTAAAAAACTAAAAAATGTGTTGTACCAGTACTGTGTTGTGCTATGTAATGACTCTAGACTGTTGTATGGGGTGATGGATCCACCAAAATGATGCCCCCCTCATTTTGGGTGCATGTGGATTCGCTAAAGGAGTATGCGTCCCAAAATAGGACCGAACGCTATGTTGAAACTATGCCTTGTAGGGGGAAGGGAATGTTCTTGCTAGAAACCAAGGCACACACAAACAAAGTGGCTAGGAGATAAGTGTTAGTACAAACAAAGAAAAAAACACATGTATAATAAAAAATGTATGCTAGGAAGACAATGTGTAAGATAAGATGCAAGAAGACAATTTAAACATGTAAAAAGACAATATAGACTGCAAAAATTAGGTTACAAACATGGGACACCACTCATGATGTCACAAGATAATCAAGGTTGATGAAGCCAAAAGTAGACAACATGCACATAAGACAAAGGAAAAATCCTATAAATAATGACAAAAAATGACAAATAAATGTAACTAAAAACCATAGAAATAAATAGTAATGCATAACAAATGCTACATATAAAGTGCCCATTAACATGTTAGAAAGATAGACTGTATGTAAAAACATGTATAATCTGATAAACTAGTGTGCTATGAAACAAAATGAAACAATAACACCTTTAATGTATGAAAGTGGATGCCCCCAGGAGCTGCTGTGGGACTCTAGGTACTGTGCAGAACATCCATGCTGCATGTAATAGATCTATATAGTCTATGGTCACAACTAGAAAGGAAAGTGAACACGCACGTGTATATGATAACAATAATGACATACAAGATATCTATTTAACACACGTAATAAATTCAACATGTAAACATAAGTAAGCAAGAGTAAATGTAACCAATATATGCAATATGTTGTGGATGAGGTAGAATGGAATACAATGTGAATAATAGGAGCAATGTGCCCCTTGAGTGGATGTGTATATATGCAATGAGGTTCATTTATTTATGCCTACATCATGGGGAAATGGTTTGAAATGTGTGTATAAAAAAGACGTGACCGTCAAAGTGTAAAGTGTAGAGTGTGTGATTGAACGTGTGAATGTGATGAGGTTCATTTGATATGTATACCCTTAGCAGTCGAGTATGGATTGCAGAACTAGAGTGCATCATAGTGAAATGACCACAACATGTAGGAGGAGATGTAGTATGAATGTGTATAGTGAATGAGATGAAAAATGTATAGTGGATAGTGTGAGAGAAGATGTCATAAGCATATGATGCATGATGCGTGAAGTATGTAGCTAAATGTGTAATGTGTGAAGTTCAAATATATAGGATTCCCTCAACAGTCAAGTGTGAACTGTAACACAAGAGTGCGTCATCAGGAAATGAAAATATAAGTGTGTTGTTGTGTGTGAAGATCTAGGTGTGATGTGATGAGAGTATGAGACGTGTGTCAGTGCTAGAGGGGGGAGAAAAATGTGTCATGCCCCCCAAGTGTGTGATGAGAAAAGAGATCAAGTAACATCATCTAGGATGTCGTCATTACCATGATCAAAACCAAAAGGCTAAACATCTGATACATGATAAACACTAGTGTTGGGTTGATCATGTAGCGAGCCATTACGATGAATGTTATACATGCCCATGACACATTATTTGTTAGTGAAAGGGGGTAGCAAAAATTCATTTGCATACCAACGTGTAAGATTTTGTGAATATCTGAGGAAGGAATCATTGCAAATGAAAAAATGGCCAAAAGGAATAGGAAATGAAATGTCAATATGATCAAGATCTAAGGTACCCCCAATATAGTCAAGCCAAGACTATCCAAGTGTAAGGGGAGCAACACAAGGAGCTCATACAAGAAACACCGTGAGATGAAAGATGCAAAGCCCATAAGCAATAGTAATGTGGATGAAACCATGCTAAAGATACAGAGCATAGAGTGAAGGAAAGATATTTCCAACTGAAAATTCTAGCTGAGCCATACCATCATGTGTGCATATAGTGTCATCACAAGTAGGATCAAATGGAATATAATCCCAATAAGAATCATTCATGTCAAGTGTATATGTAAAGGGAGGAAGTGTTAATGGTGGATGCAAATGCGATAGTGAAGTAGGTTGAATGATATCAGATGCGTGTATAGGCCCCTAATAAATTACCATAACAATAGTAGGCGTAGGAGGAGGCAATGCTGTAGATGAGATTGCATGTAGCATGCAAATAACACCTTCAAGTGGTGGTAAATGATCCATAGTATCTATGGATTTTGGTTCATTATTAGTATTCGAGCGTAGAGTAGGAATCACAGTATTGGGATCATGATCTCAATATTTGAATGGGTCATAATCAGTAAGAACTATTTATTCTATGCCCTCATTTATGAATTTGACACAGTGATGTACTATAGAAGGAACTGCTTGTATGGCATGAAGTCATGGCCGATCGAGTAAACAATTATATGAAAACAAAAATTTAATGAAAAAGGAAACTATGTTAAGGGTTTCAGGCCCTATAGTGATAGATAGAGTAATGTGACCTCCACATGGATGAACAAAACCATCATATGCCCGAAGGGAAAGAAATGATGGATTAACATTATCAGCAGAAAGACTAATATTTTCAAGGAATGACATAGGACATAGATTGAGTTCAAATCCATTATCGATTGAAGTACGCTTGATACCCATATTGTAAATGTGAATCATGATATGTAAGGGTAGATCATTGTCAAACATAGTAAGATCAACATTAGGATTGGATGAGAAAGCAATATGCTGAGAAAATGCCTTGAAAAATGTTTGATATACTGAATCTAGATGCATATTAGCAGGAATGTGAGTGGTAGCGAAGAGAGTTTTTATTCTATCTCTTAATTCAAGATTGATGAGCAAGAAATGATTAATAGAGATACTCATGATGAAGAGATCCTAGAAAGATAAGAAAAATGGAGGTATGAGGATCCTGAGAGCATTCGGATCAAGTTTTGGTTCACCAAAATTATTAAGCTAAATGTGAATTTTATGGCTAATCTAATTGCTATTGTAGCAGTAAATAAATGCAACAGTGAAGTACATAAATTAACCCAAGGTAAATAAACCAAAATATATGAAACCCTAAGTGCAAAGAGAGGGTAAGAATCCTTATTTGATTTGAAGAAATATCAGAGGTGTATAGAACTGGAGAACTAGAAAATATGAAGCATTGACCATTACACTGGAGCTCTGAAAAATGCATATCTGGAAGAATAATTTGGACTGGGGTGCCTAGAGAGGGAAAAGGGTGCCTGTGAGCACCCTAGGCCTACTTCTGGGTGTCTAAATCTACATAAATACTGAGAAAAACTCCTTTGAGTGGTCTTTAATTGTTCCTTGTTATGCTCCTTTGGTCACTTTGAGGTCGCACAATGATCGCCAAAGTCACTGGAAACTTGCAATGAATATGACTATAATATTCCATTCATCCCTACATGTTATGTTACTCATATATATACATATATTATGTTATGCATTATAAATTACATTTTATTTATTCTACATATCTACCATCACATTTTACACACTTCAGTTTTACATATTATCTTCATCACATGGTCATATTTTATCATTACATATACTACATTGTTTTCTGAGTTCTGCACTCACTACCCTATGACGCACTTTAGTTCCTCGGTCCATACTTGACTGCCAAGCGGTTAAAAATTAAATGGAACATACACTCATAACATATGTGATTGTTTCGCTCAGAATGTTTCAGCTTCTGGGGATAGAGTTGCTTCTATCCTTTCATTCCTTTTATAAACAGATAGGGTTAGGGCTAGGAGGGATACCTGTTAAATGTCGAGATGGTGTGTGCGTACCATAGAGAAAGATCAGGTTGACTGCGAAGAACTCCTTTTTGTCTTGGAAGGACTACCTGCAAATAAGAACACAAGACCACCAGATTTTGATTAAACAATAAATGAGGAAACTGCCTTGGGCCCAGGAAATATAAAAACTTTCTTTCAAAGGTGGTCAGTTTCCCTGCTAATATGAATTAACACAAAAGACTGTAAAGTATCAATTAAATTACTTCGTTTGGAATGGAAAGGGGAAAGGCTGATTTCTAGTTTGTAGTCAGGGTAACCGATACCGGTCTGCTGGTAACCAATGCCGGTAGGGTTTAGGATCTGTAGGTTGGTTGTTTTTGTGGGGTGTTTGTGTTGTTTGGTAGCTGTGTTATTTGTAAGGCTGTAAATGGGTGATATTACGTAATGAGGTGATGAGAGGTAGATGAATGATGGTTAGATGTAATATGGCATTGCTGGGTAGTGGGTCCAGAAATGGATTTATGAGGACTGTGATTCAAGAAGGCATAAGAAATTTTATAATAGAAGACATGCAAGATGTGACTTACTGGTTTTGACGAAGATGCAACCTGATCTCCTTTGCTGCAAATGCTTCTGGTTTCTTCACTTGTCTCTGCTCAGTCAAGTGAAGATCTGGACTTTGTTGATCACTCGCAATGATTTCTCTTGATTCAAAAATCCTTCCACCTTTGATTTTGGTTTGGGGAGCCCATTTACAGGGAGCCGATGGTGGTTACGTAACCAACGGTGGTTGAGTAGGAACCGGCATCGGTAAGGAAAAAGTAGGCTATTTTTAGTAAAATAGCCCACCTTCCCTGCTTTTCTCCCGAGAGATCAGTTGCGGGCTTGGTCAAATGACTAGAAGGTCGGTTTTGGGTGCAAGAAAGGGGTCATTAGTTATGGGTGTAGGTGTGGACCAAGTTATGGGTCTTAATTAGGTTAGCTTAGGGTTAGGGCTAGGTCATGATGAAGTGGCAAAATGAGGTGGCAGGTAAGGTGATGTGGATTTATCCATTACAAGGTAATTAATAAATAATTGTGTAAGGTTTAGGTGATGAGGTTATATTGCGAGATGAGATGTGGGTCACAAGTGGCCGTAAGACACAAATTTGGTGTCTACATTAGCCCCTTATTGTCGTTTAGCTTGTTTTGTAAAGCTGCACGGATAATAATATGAAGTGGTTTCTCATTGTTAAGGATATAGGTAATCCCCCTCAAATCTATCACTGATTGAGAGAATGTGAAATCAGGGTTAGGGTTGATAAAGGGTAAATGGTGTGGAGGGGATGGGGAGGCGGTGGGGTAGGTCCAAGGAAGCAGACGCACGTTGAAATGCAATTAGTGCAACGAGGGTACATGATTTGACGAGCAAACCAACAATGCATAGGCAGAGGTCGATAGTTTATCCAAACAAGGGTGGTATAATCCTGGTATCCAAGGCATAGGAAGTAGCTCCAGGGTATATAACAGGTAAGGTACAGGAACGTTTAGGCATGTCCGGTAGCACAAAATGGTTGGTTTGATTGAGATAAACGTCACGGCCTAGGTCTGGGAAAAGTTGGTCAACAGATCAAGTCAAGAACCCTAATCATGCTAAAACACAAACAGGTGAGCTCGATTGAACAAAAAACTACAGGATGGGTGGATAAAAGTGTATGGTGTTGATTTTGGGTAAAGTATTGAAGTGGTACGGCCGTGGGTCGGGCCGAGTTGTTGGATTGTAGCCTTGGGTCGGGCCAGAAGGGTAGAGTGAGGCCTTGGGTCGGGCCAAATGGTTAGGGCGAGGCCTTGGGTCGGGCCAAATGGTTAGGGCGAGGCCTTGGGTCAGGCCAGTAGGGTAGGGTGAGGCCTTGGGTCGAGCCAAATGGTTAGGGCGAGGCCTTGGGTTGGGCCAGTAGGTTAGGGTGAGGCCTTGGGTCGGGCCAAATGGTTAGGGCAAGGCCTTGGGTTGGGCCAGTAGGGTAGGGTGAGGCCTTGGGTCGGGCCAAATGGTTAGGGCGAGGCCTTGGGTCGGGCCAGTAGGGTAGGGTGAGGCCTTGGGTCGGGCCAAATGGTGAAAATGTTTACATCAAAGGTGGATATAGGTGATGTTGGTGGAAAATGGCAAATAGTAAATAAGGGCAAAATGTTGGGTAAAAAAAAAAGATAAAACTGATATCGGTTATCTATGACCGGTACCGGTTAGATAACCGACGCCGATTTCTTAGGGCACGATTTGACCGGTATCGGTTCTATGTGAAAAACCTACAAAAAGAAAAATACAGCTGGTCATTGTCACTTTTGCAATTTGGAAACCAATTAAGTTGTCTGAGGTGGATTTTGGATAGCGGTGCATTTGTTGGCTGAGGTGGCACTAGTTGAGTGGAGAAGTGAGTTGATTGGTGGGCCTGAGTGAGTAGCAAGCAAAATTTGATTGGTAGAGGACCGAGCAAAGCAAAGTTTGACCCATGGCACAGGCAGGAGGAGCAGGAGGGGCTGGACCAGCTAGACCACCACCACCCATCCCACCACAACGACGTGTCGTCGTACGGGTAGGTTCGAAACTCTTTAATTTGTGCATTTGAATGGTATTAAGCTAGATTTGGGGTTTGGGTAGGAATGTACATTTTTTAGGAAATAATGAGAAAATGGAAATGATTTGAAAAAGGGAGAGGGTAGATAGGTAAAATAAGCTAAGGCGGTTAGGTGGGTAGATTTTTAGGGTGTTTGGGTGGGTATGTAGGTAGAAAAAGGAAAAAATGTAGGTGGGGGCGCCACGCGGGGGTTCGGCTCCGGGAAATGACAGTGACCGATGTCGTTCGCTAAGCGACCGGCATCGGTCGCAAAGTTAACAGGTAGGGTGGTTTATTGCTTGACCGGCATCGGTCGTGTATCGGCTGGCGTCGGTTGGAGTTTATTATTTTGTTTTGTTTTGGTTTGTTTTTGCTTTGGTTTGTGTGGGTTTGTTGGGGGTTTGTGTGGGTTTGGAGGTGGGTTGGTATGGGTTTGGGGTTGGGTATGGGAGGGAGATAGTGGAAAAGGTAGGTGACTAGAGGGGGGTTAGAGAGTCGGGGTGTGGTCGGGGGGATAAAAGGGGGTATAGAGGGTAAAGTAGATGATGTGATAAAGAGTAGGTCTAAGGTTGTGGGTTGGTTTTGCAGGCACGTCAGCAGTTGACGATGCGGGATAGGATGCCCCCACTGTTGGTGCGGATGCGGCCACACGTATCTGCGGCACACTGGGCTATCATGCATGAGGTGGGACTCGACGGAGTCCAGCGATACAGAGCTATTGATAGAGATCACAACATGATGGTTTCCCTCATCGAGAGATGGGATCCGGCGACCAATGTGTTCCATCTCCTGAATGGGGAGATGACTATCACATTGGAGGATGTGTATTGCATCCTTCGACTGCCGATCGAGGGAGAGGCAGTGTTCTAGGTAGATTCGGAGACGGCGATGGACAACATCCTGCAGGTTTTTGGAGATGCAGCCGCGCTACTTACCTATCACAGCGTGAGTATCGGGTATGGTGACATGTACCATGCGCACCGACATGAGACACGGCTAGCCATGCTGATGATGATCGGGATCACCTGCTTCGCCCTCCCAGACTCAGAGGGAGGGCGCTTTCCACGGGCATTGATGGGGGTGCTGCTTGAGATGGTGGAGGAGCACACCTGTTACACTTGGGCACCAGTATACCTGGTGCAGTTATACAGGGAGCTATGGGGCTATCGCCGGATGAGGCGATTTGGGATTTGCTCTACCTTTTTACTTCACTGTTGGGCATATGAGCACATCATATGCATCAGGCCAGTAGGGTTACCCCAGCAGCCAGGGCCACAGGTCATATACAGATATGGCTTTCAGAGATGGTTGGGGGTCGTGGGCCAGCCACGAGCAGTTCTTGCAGGTCAGGATGTGGCGTATTATAGACATTTGTTAGAGGGCCTGACAGCGGTAGACATTGTATGGAGACCTTACAGAGGTCATCACCCTCGCAGAGGAGCCCGCTTACAGTTGCGCCTGATCCAGTACACATTCTGGATAGCAGGACGGAGGCCGGGAGAGTACGAGAGGATACCCCTAGAGAGGGTACGCAAGTAGATGGGGTTGCGACAGGATGAGCCACCTCCCTTCCCTCAGTACAGGAGGGATGATGTAGAGGCCCCACTGCCTGCACCACAGCCCTTAGACCCAGATTGGGTTGCTGAGAGGCCAGCAGGTGATGGTGTAGATGATGCTGGGTGTACGGGGACATTCATGGTTTGGTGGGCTGGTCAGAGAGTAGCTAGGATAGTACCGCCGGCACAGCCAGACTTGGCTGCAGTGATAGCAGAGCGAGATCAGCTCTGGGGCCAGGTGCAGCTATTACAGGGACAGTTGGCTGCTGCATAGGCACAGATAGGTGTCCTTCAGGGGCAGCTAGCCCAGGCGCAGGTATAGGTACAGGCACAGGCACAGGCACCACCACCAGCAGCGGTGCAGCCACAGCCCCAGGAACAGGTACAGATACCACCACCAGCAGCGACACAGCCACAGGCACCACCAGCACAGGCACAGGGGGTATTGGTAGTAGGAGTCCAGGGACTAGCCCCAGTACCGACGGTGGCACGAGATAAATACATGGAGGCGAGAGTGAAGGCCCGGTACTATCAGGATGTCCTTGATAGTACCAGAGCTGAGTATCAGCCATATGCAGCACACCGAGCAGAGACCTCGCATAGTCAGAGATCGCAGGGAGGCGCAGCCACAGCCGGCGTGTCCGTTACAGGTAGGAGGCGAGAGGCACCATAGGGACCAGCAGGGAGAGGTGCTGAGGGTGGTGGGGAGAGCTGAGGGATCCCCACATAGTTTTTGTATATGGACATGGGCACCGGTCTGCGAACCGGTTGTGTTGATAGAGGCCTGCGTGCCTAAATTTATTCATGTATTGATTCATTCATTCATTATATACCGGCCTACGAGCCGAGTACGGGTTGTATAGTTGATACCGGCCTGCGAGCTGAGTATATTTTTGATATGAGGGACCGGCCTGCGAGCCGAGTTAAGGTGATTGATATTTATTGCGGCCTGCGTGCCGACTTTGTTGTTGTATTATGAGATCATAGAGGCCCCGATGCAGGGCACATTGTACATTTGAAACTTGTATATATATATATATAGATGATGTTTTGATCCATATGCAGTGTTAAAAATGTTTTTAAGTATTTCGTCAATGGTTTGTGATATAGAATGTAGGATGAGTTTAGTTGACATGTTGATATATGGATGATGTTGATGTTTTTGTTTTTGCACGTATATATGGATGACATGTTATATGATGAAATGTTGCATGTTGTGGGCTGGTTTTGTGACATTGTTATATATGTATCTGATGAGTTGGATCCAAATGATGTATAGATTGATAGTTTTTTGATATCCTTAGTTGATGGTTTGTTTGTTTTTGTAAAAATAGACGATGTTAATGAAATTGTACTGATATGTGTGGTGGATGGGCAAATATGGATAATGGTGTTGTGATGCAGGAAAAGAGGCGGGTGCGACAAAAAATTAGGTAGAAAATGAAGAAAAGAACCATGTTTTAAAAAGCCAGGTGTATAACCGATATCGGTTAGGGAACCGATGACGGTAGCTCATAGACCGATATCGGTTATATAACCGATACCGGTTACTTAGGTATGAGCTTTTCTAAAAATAGAAAAGCTAGGGTGGTAACTTAAGTTCTTATTTTGAGAGCCATGCAAGAAGTTAAATACGTGAACGCGATGCTTTTTGACGACTGGGACAAGTATTTGCATGAGAGATTTGAGTGATAAGGAGAAAAGAGACAGGGTATGGCATGAGAGATTTAGGTGATAAGAAAAGAGACAGGGGAAGTGAATGCGATCTGAGATTCAAACGATAGAAAGGCGAATTTGAAAAAGAGTGGTGATCATGACAGAATGAGGAGAAGCATCCAGCAGGCAGGGACGAGAGAGAAGACAAGTGCCACCGCAAGCTGCTGCAACCCAAGAGGTAAACGTTTTGGTTGTGATTTGATTTTTGCATGTTTTGTGAATAGGAGGAGGGAGATTAAGTGGGTAGATATGAGAAAGAAAACCATGGGTTATAGATGAGGTGAGTGTTACGGGGTAGGTAATCAGGGGTTTCAGGTATGCTTGTATGTATAGAAAGGAATAAACGCTCAAATTATTGTCGTAGGCAGTGTGTTTAGGCAGGCTATATGAAGGTGACAGTGACTGATATCGGTTAGGGACAACCGGTATCGGTTACTGAACCGGTACCGGTTGACTATAAATGATACCAGTTGCTGTAGGAATTTCCAGAATGTGAGGAAAAACCCGTGGGGATTTGATGGATTGAATGGTTGTTTGTTATTTTGATGTATGCAGGCAGAGGCAGGGTTGAGGATGAATGATAGTGTACCAGCGCTATTGTCACGAATCCGAGCAGATGTAACGCCAACTGAATGGATATTGATAAATCGTTTGGGGTTAAGTGGAATCCGCTAGTATTCATGAATCGCACGTAACCATGCTATGTTACAGGCGTTGATTGAGAGATGGAATCCTGAGAAAAATACCTTCTATCTACCAACAGGGGAGATGACAGTGACATTGGAAGATGTGTTTTGTATTTTGAGACTCCCAATTATAGGAACACCAGTATATAAGGGCAATGCCTAATGCAGGGCGGGCAGCAATAACAGTAGTATTTGGTCCATATGCACGAGATCTGACACAGCGAGGTTTGACATTCACATATGGGGTAATGTATGCAGCACACCCTGAGGACATAAGGTTAGCAGTGATATTAATGATAGCGGTAGGGTATTATGCGTTACCGAGGGCGGAAGGGGAAAGATTTCCAAAGGCATTGATGTGTGTTATTTGGGAGATGATAGAAAGGAACGTGACGTTTGCATGGGCACCTGCATATTTGGCGGAGCTATACAGGGGTTTATGGGCTTGTAGGTGAAATCACAGAATGACACTGGATTGTTCATACTTATTACACTGTTGGGCCTATGAGCACATTGTTTGTGTGCGACCAATAGGCCGACCCATCCAGGCAGGAGAGACCGGAGTACAGAGGTTGGGATTCAGACGATGGGTCCAGACAGAACAAGAGGCAAGATCTCAGGCCGTGACGGGTGACATTGAGTATTACAGGTAGGTATGGGAGAGGGTGACGGTTGCGGATATCTGTTGGAGGCCTTACGGGAACTATATGGTAACAGAGAACATAGCTGAGGAGTTGAGGGGTGTAGAGTGATTGAGGTGGATCGCGGGGCACAGGCCAGGTGAATATGAGAGGATTCCTATAGATCGCGTGTGGTGACAATTTGGATTTGTGCAGGACATACCGCAGGCTTATAGACCATATATGAGGATCGACGCAGAGGCAGCATTCTCACCTCCCCAGCCAACACCTCCAGAAGGTCTTGAAGAAGTAGTAGCCGATCGCAGGGTAATGGACGCAGGAATGACAGAGGCCTATAGATTATGGTGGGTAGCAGAGCTACAAGGTGTACGTGATCGTCCTGACATAGCGGTGATTACAGCAGAGAGGGATCGTCTGCAGCGTTTGGTTCAGCAGCTCCAAACGCAGGTGAATGAGACAAGAGGATTGTTAGCGGTTGCGGAGTCACGGGCGGAGAGACTAGAGGCTGGAGTCCTCCATGCGAGAGGGCGTATTCATATGTTACAGGAGAGGTTGGCAGATCAGTGGGCGGTACCAATAGCCGTGGTACCTTTGAGGACAGAGAGGCCTAGCGAGAGGGGTCGACGATCACGATCCTCACCTAGTTCGGGATGAGGCGTAAGGGTCTAAATAAATGTTAGCAAGGTATAAGAATTAATAAGGATGCCGACCTGCGTGTCGATGATAGAGAAGATGTATTTGTTTAACATCTAAATAAAACTGAATATGTATGTTGATTTGAGTTACGATAATAATAAGAATGTTTTCGTTTTGACTTTCGGTGTTTTGAAAAAGGATAAAGAGGAATGTGATTAAATAGAAATACACAAAAATATTTATATTTACCACACATGATAGGTTATGGTAGGGGATGGTCGAGCTAACCTTGGGAGACCCCATGTCTCCGAAGTGCTGCCTACATAGCCCATTGCACAAAGCAAGGAGGGGCCTCAGACCGATGTAGTTCTCCCTTAGGACCAGGGAGAGGTGAATTCAGGCAATTTAGGTATGGTTAGGCGATTGGTTGGTTGGTAAAGGTATTGATAGTAATATTGGTAAGGCAAGGTTGATGGTGTTGGTAACGAATTGGTGAGGTTTGTAAAAGGTATAAGAGAAGCGAAAGTTAGCCTACCCAAGTGGTAGGGAACCATGTCCTGCTTAAGATCAACACACAATCCTAGATGCGAGGAAAAAAGGAAAGATTGCTCCGTAGGTGAAAAGAGCAAAACGAACCACACAACATAGAATGAACGTGAAGCCCTAGGTACCAGGTGCATAGACGAGAAGTCAATAGGTGAAAAGAGTTGTATGATCACATCCTATCAGGTGTACGTCACGTCCCTTGAGTTGAAACAAATGGTGAGGTGAGGTGAATGGTATAGTTGAGGTATGGAAAACTTATTACAAAGTGAGTGTTCGGACGAAAGAGAACCTACCCTAAATAGACAAGTCCATGACTCAAAAGTTCTTTTGAATGAGGCTTTTATTTTATTGAATATAGACTGATCGATGCGGGAAGTCTACAAGGGATTTTGATTGTTTTATTCTTGAGGTCTTCACGAAGCTGATCAATGCGAGAAGCTTCTGATAAAGGCTGACTGTGTATAGCTGTCCTTCGAGGGAGCATTCTATTTATAATAGTAGATATGATTTTAATGCATAGCTGTCCTTCAGGGGAGCAGTCTATTTATAATAGCAGCAATAGTTCGGCATATAGCTGTCCTTCGAGGGAGCAGTCTATATTTAATTTAGATGACTAGATGTTCTTTTGGCGTGAAGCATCTAGTTTAGTAGGAAGTTTGACTCAAGAAAATCCCATAAGAATACGGCTTATTTTAATACTTTGAAGTCATGGACTAGACTAAAAAGGGGAAGGCATCGTCAAGGGGAGGTGAGAAGTGATCTTGATTTTATTTTGAGATGTAGAAAACAAAGTGTATGTAGCGGTAAATGAGCTCAAGGGACGAGCAGTAGGTAGATAAGAAGTGATATAACACTAAATTCAACAGTAGAATGGTCGAAGATGCAAGGCATTAAGGGGCTCAGGCTCAGGTTTACCATTAAGCGAAGCTAAACGATAAGTGCCTGATCCATAAGTGTGAGTGATTATATAAGGCCCAATCCAATTGGGAGCAAATTTTCCACGTTTGCTCTTTTCTAGTTTGGTTACATGTTGATTCTCTTTGAGGACAAGATCACCAACCTTAAAGGTACGCTCATGAAGTCGCTTATCATAAGCACGCTTGATGCGTTTTTGATAGATTTGAAGGTGATCGAGAGCTGTAAGACGACGTTCGTCAAGAAGCTCCAATTGGGCTAACCGCTCTTGGCGGAAATCATCGTTGGTGAGAATATCCTGAAGGGATATTCTGAGGGAGGGTATTTGTATTTCGAGAGGTAAGACAGCCTCGGTACCATATACCAAAGAAAAAAGGTGTGGCATTAGTAGAGGTACGGATGCTAGTACGATAAGCCCAAAGGGCAAAGGGGATGTGATCGTGCCAATTTCGTCCGGACTCATTGACAACTTTCATGAGGATTTTGGTTAGGGTTTTATTAGAGGATTCGGCTTGTCCATTTGCTTGTGGATAGTACGGTGATGAGAAGCTGAGTTTGATACCAAAGTTGTCACAAAGGTCTTGCAACAACTTATTTTTGAAAGATTTGCCATTATCTAGTAATCAGGCGATGAGGAACACCAAAACGACAGATAATGTGGTGGTTAATGAACTCTACAATTTTTTCTTTTTAGTTGAAATGAGTGGAATAGCCTCCACCCATTTTGTGTAATATTCGGTTGCTGTGATAATCCATCGGTGACGTTGCGAAGAGGATGGATGAATCTCACCAATAAGGTCTAAACCCCATTGTGAGAAGGGCCAAAGATCTCGAGCGACCTGGAGCGGGTGGCTAGGAGTATGTTGAAGGTTGGCATGTTGCTGACACATAACACAACGCTTAACATATTCGTAGCAGTCGTTATTGAGAGTAGGCCAATAATAACCAAGGCGAAGGATTCGTTTGGCCACGGCAAGGCCGCTAAAATGTCCACCACAAATACTGTCATGGACCTGTTGGATGGTATGGGTGACCTCCGCACCGGTGAGACATCGAAGGAGGATGCCATCAAAGCCACGTTTATAAAGGAGTCCCCCCATAACTACATAACGAGAAATGCGTTTAAGAAAAGTGCGTTTACCAGTACTAGTAAGGTCAGAAGGGAGAACAGAGGTTGTAAGGTAGTCATGGAATTGGTGATACCAAGTATCCTGCGAGTTAGCAGACACAGTATTTATCGTACAAACAACCGGGGCTGAATAAGATGGGGCAAAGAGTTGTTGGACCAAGACGAAAATGTCAGAGTCAGTTGATGAGGCTGGAATTTGCGAGGCTAAGCAAGCCATAGTATCCGCAAATTTGTTAGTGGAGCGGGGAATGGTTTGGATAGAATAGTGAGTAAATAAGGCTAGAAGTGAATCCACGTAGTGTTTGTATTTTTGAAGTTCCTCATTTTTACATTGGTAGATGCCCATAACTTGATTGACTACCAATTGAGAGTCGCCAAAAATATTGATAGATTTGATACCTAAGTGCAGCGCAACCTGGAGATCCAGAACAAGGGCCTCGTATTCCACTGTATTATTAGTGCAAGGGAAATCGAGTCGGAATGAAAGAGGCATAGGCTCGGCGTCGAGAGGAATAAGAACAATGCCGACTCCTCCACCGCGTTGGCATTTGGATCCATCGAAGAAGAGAGTCATTGAATACGACTCCTCCTGGAGTGAAAGAGTGGCAATGAGTTCGTCGGGGAATGTAAAATTGGTAAATTGTTCCCCAGGTAAAGGGGCTTCCGCAAGTTGGTCTGTGATGGTTTGTCCTTTGATTGATTTCTGGTGGACAAACTCAAGGTCGAGGTCGGCGAAGAGCATGAGCCATCGGGCGATGCGTTGGTTTAGATGAGGTTTGGCATACATGTAATGGATGGGGTCCGTGTTGGTGATGACGAAAGTTTTGTGATTCAGAAGGTAGTGTCGGAGTTTGGTAGCCACGAATGATAGGGCTAGGCACAACCTTTCTACATGTGTATACCTAGTCTCATAGTCCACCAAAGTATGACTTATATAATAAACGGCTTGTTCTCTATTTTCAGAGTCACGATGTGCAAGCATGGCCCCTACAGCGTGGTCAGTGGCGGAAAGGTAAAGGTAGAAAGGGCAGTCGTCTTGAGGTGGGATAAGCACAGGTGGCTGTAAGAGATAAGTTTTGAGAGCTTCAAAGGCTTGGTGGCACTCTTCGCTCCATTGAAAATCAATGTCCTTTTTAAGAAGGTGATGAAAAGGTTGACATCGATCAGAGAGTTGGGAGATGAAACGTCGGATAGATTGGAGCTTACCTTGTAAACTACGCAATTGTTTGAGATTGGTAGGTGGGGGCATTTCTAGGATAGCTTTGACTTTAGATGGGTCGACCTCAATGCCACGCAAAGAGACGATAAAGCCAAGAAGTTTTCCTGAAAGGACACCAAAGACACATTTTTTTGGTTGAAGACGGACAGAATATTGTAACAGGCGATCAAAAATAATGGTTAAAACATCGAGATGTTCACTGCGATGTTTAGACTTGCCAAGAAGATCGTCGACGTAATCTTCAAGGATAGTGTGCATAATGTCATGAAAAATGTAGGTCATAGCCCGCTGATAGGTCGCACCAGCATTCTTAAGGCCAAATGGCATTACACGGTAACAGAAGGTTCCCCAAGGAGTTATGAAGGCAGTTTTGTGTTGATCGGCAGGGGCAACCAAAATTTGGTTGTATCCTGAAAAGCCATCCATGAGAGAGAGCATCTCATGGCCTACAGTGAGATCAACAAGTTGGTCAATACTAGGTAGGGGGAAGTCATCCTTAGGGCAAGTGAGGTTAAGATCCTGGAAATCCGTGCATATCCGAAGTCCCCCAGTCGCTTTAGTGACAGGTACGATGTTAGAAATCCATTGAGGATAGTCAATAGGCAGAATGAAGGAAACAGAAAGGAGTCGTTGGAGCTCCTCTTTGACCAAGATGGCAATGCGCGGATGCATTTTTCTCAATTTCTGTTTAATTGGCTTGGAATCGGGTTTCAGGGTAATGTTATGGACAGCAATGTCAGGATCAATTCCTGGCATGTCAGCGTAGGACCAAGCGAAAGCTTGGTTGCGAGCACGGAGGAAAGTAGTAAAGGCGACTTGTTCTGATGCGTTAAGGGATTGTCCGATCTTCACAATGTGAGGATCCTCCTCCGTGTGGATGTTGATTTCTATAGTAGATTCGTTCAGCATGGTTTGGGTTTCAGATGGTAAGGCTCGTTGAATATAAGAGTCATCCGCGCCAAGGTAAGTGAGGATGGAGTCATCATCCTGGCACTCAATAACGTTAATTGAAGGGGAGTCCTCTTCAATCATGTCTGGATATAGAAGGGGAATAGAAGAGGGGTCCTCATTATCGTGTTGATAAGTGAGAGGACCTAGGAAGATAGCATTTATGAAAAAAAAAAAAAAGTTAGGAGGGATAGATTCAGGATCTATCGACTCGGTGGGAGACGAAGGCAAAATGGGTGATGATGGTTCGGTAGGGGTGACGTCATCGTCTTCTAGAAGACAACTGACACGAGGTTCCGTCGATGTAAGTGTTCCCAGAAATCCGAGACCACTACGATCATTATGTTTACGTGTGGTGATGGGGATGAGCGTATGTCGGCCTTGTTCATAAAGGCCAAAACCAAAGCCTTTCCAAGCACAGCGAGTCAAGAAGGTGAGGGCGAAGCGACGATTTGTCAGGTATTGAAAATCGGATTGGAAAGGAACCACACCAAGAGGAGGCTCAGGGGCAACGGAAGATGCGTCGACACCCCCATATGTTAGGTTAGTACGGCAGTGCGGTGGTCCGTAGGAGATTACTTCTCCCACACGACGGTCATAAGTAGGATGTGCATGTACCTGTCCGTACTCCTGTGGGGTATGGAAAGAACTAACATTATATAGGCGATACTCCCCCAGTGTAAGGCGTTGAAAAACATCTACTAAGGGATCAATGGTTGGGATGTTAGCTACGGGAAGGGAAGTGGTTTTTGCGACGGTAGTTTCATCAGTTGAAGGCGTAGGTGCGGTTGAGGTGGGTGGTTGAGGCACAGTTGAAGAGGATGGTTGGGTTGAGTGAACGGGTGTCTTGATTGGTACAAGCACATCGTTTGGGCGGTATAACATATTGCAGGTTTTAAAGGGGGGGATCAGCTTTTACGGTGTAGGATTTCCCCTCGTACTCAAATTTTATGCATCTATGTAATGTTGAGGGAACGCATCCCATGGCCCGGATCCAAGGACGACCCAGCAATATATTATATTGGAACTCTCCCTCAAGGACATAGAAGAGTTCGGGTAAAGTACGTGGTCCTACCCGAATGTTGAGGATCACGGTGCCTAAGGTAGAGGTAATAACGTCATTAAATGACCGCAACATGATGGGGTTGGCACACATGTAGCTAGAAGGGATATTCATTTGTTGGAAGGCTTTTGAAGAGATGATGTTTAGGCTAGCGCCCCCGTCAATCATAACACGACGTACCCGAATGTCCCGGACGTAAGCGGAGATGAAAAGGGCAGGGTCAGGGTCTTCTGTACCAAAGTCAACAATTTCATCTTCAGAGAAACTGACTGCAGCAGCTTGTGGTACAGAGACGGAAGTGGTTGGGGCAGTGGGTTGTTTGGTGAGAGAGGCAACGTGATTGGGTGTCAGAATGGAGGCAACGGGAAGGGTTTCATTAGGTAAGACCTCGATCCCCTGAAGAATTTCAACAAGAGCTTGTCGATGAGATTCAGAAGTCTGAATGAGATCATATAGTGTCATTTTTACGGGTGATTGGTGAAGCTGTTTGATCATGGTTCGATGGGCAGCTCCATTAGAGATGGGGTAAGCGGGTCCACGAATAACCACTTTGGGTGGTGGTGTAATCGGGATGCTGGACGGAGAAGGAGAGGATGTAGGTGTGCTTTCTTTCGATTTCTCATTGTTTTTCTGCGTTCGAGTAGCAACACTAATCATATTAATCTCGTAAACCTGAGATGAGGAAGATGGTTGGGATAAATCATGGTTTTCAAGAGGTGGGGTTGTAATAATGATAGATCTTGGTGAGGCGGGGACAGATGGTAGAGGAGAGGGAATGGAAGCTAAAGGTCTCTCCCTTCGTAAGTTGTTTTTCTTAACCTTTCTATCTAGGAGAGGTGACTGACGAAGGATGGTTTTTAAAGCTTTGCATCCCTCCACATCATGTCCTGGTGTGCGGTGATAAGCGCAGATTTTAGACTCATCGTAACCTATAGGGCGAGGTTTAGAAGGGTCATAAGGTCTAAGTGGGGGTAGAGAAATGGTCGCATTCTCCACCAACATAGCAAGGATTTTGGCGTAAGATCCTTTGAGTGGGTCAAAATCGGAGGAGGATGAGGGCATTGGTTGTGCGGGTTTCGGTAATGTTTGGGTGTGGTTGGTTCGTACGGGTGGTGGTTTAGCCAAGGGGTGTTGACACGTGGTTTTCACCAAACGTGGTTTCTTTGGCGCAGGAGCTATGTTCGGCTGGTTAGATGATGAGGCTACAGATGACGTGGTAGCGGGAAACAACCACGGAGAAAGGGGAGTGACAGAAAATAAATCCTTTGATGATGGAGTTTGTTTAGGGTTGATGGGTGGACAGGATACGTGGGGTGATAATGTTGATATACCCTTAGATCTCTGTATAGGTGCAGAAGGCGTAGGTCGTTTTGAAGAAAATGTAGGAGGTATGATATATTGATGCAAGGTGGAAGGATGAGGTCCCAATATGGAAGGTAGGTGTGACGATGATGGTTTTGATTGTGATAGAGGCACGGATTGAGCTTGTCTTCTAGGTGGCGGGGCGGCTTTATTCTTTGATAAATCTAGTCACTTAGGCGGGTGTGTTAGACTGGGTATGGGTGAGGTCCCAAGTGTAGGGGAAGGTTTGGTTAGGTTAATAGAGGTGGATGGGATACTTGATATAGATACGGGGGGTGAGAATGAGGACATAGGCATTTTGAGTTTCTGTAAACACTTAGGATATATGGTAGAGGTGTCGGGATCGGTCATCTACATTTGAGTAGAATAAGGGGTACTCAAACGTTCCCATAGGATTCGTCTATCTTCTGGAGAATGACAGTCTTCAGGTTTGAATTGTAAATTTGGTACGGAAGAAAGGTGGGTTGTGATTCCAGTCCACTGTGGGTGTGATACAGGGAGTAGATGAGGCACTATATCAATAGATCTTACGAGGTCAACTGGTCGTTGAAAATATTTAGGCAATGAAGAACTAATAGGTAAGAGGGCATGTTCGAGAGGATCCGTCATGGTTAAAGAATTTGGTGATGTCGGTGCAAGAGATTTCTCATCTAAGGATGTCAAAAGGAGTGGCGTACCTTCCTCTTGTATAGTAAGAGTGGTAGAAGGGGAAGTCTGGGAAATAGATAGATTAGATAACATCCGTTCGCAGTCTTGTAGGGATGTGGTATAAGAAGACTCATCGATGGGAAGAGAAGTCTGGGCAGTTAACTCCTTTATGGGTAAAGGAATGATTTCGCTTTGGCTTGATGGTGGTAAAGGAGGTTCGGGCTCCTGTGTTAGTGAAGAAGCTTGATTCAAAATTTTCTTGATAGAGGCTTTTGGCTGGGTATCAAAGACTGCATGGATCTCATGAACACTCTCCTTGGCTAAGATATCCTGGTTTGTGTTACTATTGGGAGAGTGATTCGGGAATGGTTTGTTGAAGATTTTCAAATTTCGGTTGGCAGGGGCATTAGGATTATCGAGGGTTATATCCCCTGCGTCAACCATTTCCTACACTATGTTTTTCAACATCTTGCAGTTTTCATGACTATGTCCTTTTACACGGTGAAAGTTACAGAAGTCATTTTATTTGTACCAGGAAGGTATAGCACGAGTGGAGTCAAACCCGGAGTGAGGTTTAACAGGAGGCAAGGTGATAGCTCCGGCCTTGAGCAATTTTTCCAAGATGACACCATAGGTTTCTCCCAAGGGAGTGTAATTGATGGGCTCTGCTTTATACTTATAGGTGGTTTTTGGTGGGGTATTAGACGGTGTTTGAGATTTAACCATCACCGCATGGACAACTCCTTTTGATTTAGAAGAAGTGGACGCATGAGGAGTGGTGGTATTTGGTTTATTGGTAGAATCAGGAGTTCAGAAATTGGGGTTTTTGTTGCGCAACCCGCAATTTCTCTTCTTCTAAGGCTCGAATTTCTAGTTTCTGAGCCATGGTAAAGGCCTCATCAAATGTGCGGAAAGTTTGAATTTGAAGAGTAGGAGAAATGTGCGCGTGAAAAGTTCGATAAGTTCAGCCTGAGGCAAGGCATATGTAAGTTGGTTGATAAGGCCGCGCCATCGTCCGACGAAATCTGCGATAGATTCATCTTCGAATTGTCGAATGGCATAAAGGTCGGTGATGTGTACTTTCTTAGCAATGTTAATGGAGAAGTGATCCAAGAAAGATTGGGCTAGTTGGTTAAAAGAGAAGATTGAGTGCTGGGTTAAAGCACTGTACCACTCCAAGGCGGGTCCTGATAAGGACATGGGAAATGTGCGGAGTAACAAGGCATCATCATGGGCAATCAAATAACAAACATGTCTAAATGATCGCAAGTGTTGTTGAGGATCCTCTTTACTATTAAAACGAGTAAATTTCGGTAATTCCCATTGAGGAGGATATGAGTGAAGGGGGACAGAAGGGTGAATAGGCTCCTGACAAACTTTCTCGTATGTCAAGGCACTACAACTTCCCGAAACAGAAGCCTCTAGATTTTGCATTTTGTCCATCATTTGTTTGATGAAATCTGTGGTTGGATGAGATGATGGTGCGATTGTGGTAAACGGAGGCAAATTGGGCCAAGGGCCTCCACTGGACAATGGTGGGGTTAAGTGTTGATAAGGTATGGAGGATGAATATGTTGAGGCGACCAAATAGGGATGTCCCATATAAGATGTTGAGGTTACTGGATACGTGTATGGGAATGAAAAGGTAGGCGGAGCTTGAGAAGGAAAGCTCGTGTGGATAGGTGGCAGAGAGCAGGTCATGAATGGAGTGGTCTGCAAGAGAGATGAGGTAGGGGCAGTCGGTGGTAATGATATGTGGGGTCCAAGATTAGCCAAAGGAAAGCCAATCTGAGTCGTATGAATCTCTGAAGCTGTCGGATTGGGAGATGGGGCTAAAGGTGCAGGAAGCAAGGCGGTGTTATCAGGTGGAGTGGGTGCTAAATGAGCAGTTATACTAATAGGCATGCCAACAAGGAGCTGACCATCAGGCGTACGGTCAGGGGCATGAGACAAATAGTATTGTACAACACTAGGATTAGCATCTAGAAACTTGGCAAAGTCCTTATCTCCCATAGGAATTTTAGGAACCTCGCTGGTATCCGTAGGATTCCCCACAGAATGTGAAGGGGGTGATTCAGGTAAAGAAACAGAGCAAGCATGTGAAACCATAGCGGTGGCTTGCTTTCGAGTGATAACAACCATGGACAGGTGTTCACAGTAGGGTTTCAATCTGTCAGGAACAGAAACAAACTCAGACTGGTGAAATTGGTAGGTTGCTGGTTTGTCAGGAATTGGGAAAGACAGTAACCGATATCGGTCTAGTAACCGATGTCAGTTATACTATAGCCGACGTGGTCAGGTAACCGATGTCGGTGTAAGAAGTCTGGGCTAACAAGACATAAAAGGCTGCTAATTTGATTTTTAACAACGTTTAGTATACTTGTCCAATTATTGATCACAGAAGACAGAGTATGAGAAAGAAAACAGAACTAAAAACAAGCAAGATGTACACGCAAATCCAGAGATTAACCCTAGGGTTAATTTTAATTATTGTGGGCTTATGCCTTTAGACATAGAATGATGTCAGAATCCTAAACAAAAGACATAGGGGAAATGTCAAGTTTGTTTTGGCTTATAAGGTTACCTCAATCGGGCGGAGGAATACCGCGGAAAAAGGGGGGATGTTTGAGCTGTTGTGTTAATTGTGAAGTGATTCGGTATGTGTTGTGCAGTGAATGTAAGATTAATTTCTTGTCAATACCGTGGATATCACCCCCACGTGTACGACCTGTTACTTAATCTATGTTTACTAGAATTGAAAACAGCAAGCAAGGATGCCAATGCACGTGTTTTAAACCCAAATCGAAAATGATATTCGATGAAGCAAAAGAGATGACTTTCACTAATGCAAGATGCAAAAAAACAAAGCAAGTTATTTTACCAAAATAATAAAATACCTTGTGAATATCTTTAGAAGAAGAAAACAACAAGTATGCTCCCTATATGAAAGCAAGCAAGAAATAAAGAAACCCAAAATGGGTCCCACCGGGCGTGCCAAAATGTTTCGCTCGGAATGTTTCAACTTTTGGGAATAGAGTTGCTTCTATCCTTTCATTCCTTTTAGAAACAGATAAGGGTTAGGGCTAGGAGGAATACCTATGGAATGTCGAGATGGTGTGCGTGTACCGTAGAGGAAGATCAGGCTGATTGCGAAGAACTCATTTTTGTCTTGGAAGGACTACCTGCAAATAAGAACACAAGACCAAAAGATTTTGATTAGACAATAAATGAGGAAACTACCTTGGGCCCAAGAAATATAAAACTTCCTTTCGAAGGTGGTCAGTTTCCCTGCTAATATGAATTAACACAAAAGACTGTAAAATATCAATCAAATTACTTCGTTTGGAACAGATAGGGGAAAGGATGATTTCTGGTTTGTAGTCTGGGTAACCGATACCGGTTACTGGTAACCGATGTCGGTATGGTTTAGGATCTGAAGGTTGGTTGTTTTGTGGGGCGTTTGTGTTATTTGGTAGCTGTGTTATTTGTAAGGCTGTATATGGGTGATATTAGGAAATAAGGTGATGAGAGGTAGATGAATGATAGTTAGATGTAATATGCACGCTGGGTAGTGGATTCAGGGATGGATTTATGAGGACTGTGATTCAAAAGGCATAAGAAATGTTATAACAGAGGACATGTAAGATGTGACTTACTGGTTTTGACGAAGATGCAAGCTGATCTCCTCTGCTGTAAACACTTCTGATATCTCCACTCGTCTCTGCTCGGTTAAGTGAAGATCTGGACTCTGTTCCTCGCTCCCAATGATCTCTGTTGATTCAAAAATCCTTCCACCTTTGATTTTGGTTCGGGGAGCCCATTTACAGGGATCCGATGGCGGTTACGTAACCGACGGCGGTCGAGTAGGAACCGGCATCGGTAAGGAAAAAGTAGGCTATTTTTAGTAAAATAGCCCACCTTCCCTGCTTTTCTCCCGAGAGATCAGTTGCGGGCTTGGTCAAATGACTAGAAGGTCGGTTTTGGGTGCGAGAAAGGGGTCATTAGTTATGGATGTAGGTGTGGACCAAGTTATGGGTCTTAATTAGGTTAGTTTAGGGTTAGGGCTAGGTCATGATGAAGTGGCAAAATGAGGTGGTAGGTAAGGTGATGTGGATTTATCAATTACAAGGTAATTAATAAATAATTGTGTAAGGTTTAGGTGATGAGGTTATATTGCGAGATGAGATGCGGGTCACAAGGGGTCGTAAGACACAAATTTGGTGTCTACAGAATAATAGCTATTGTGTGCTTTTGATGGTTATAGATGGTTGTAATGAAACTCTTAAATGTTTGATGGATGTAACCTTAGGTGGTGACAGCTAATGCTTAGTGTTTGGTCCCTTATTATGATCACATAAATTTATATTTATATGATTTTCTTGCTTGAATTTTGTAATTAACCCTAAAAAGGCCGACTGCCAAAAAGATAAGATGCTCAAACGGCTAGAAAGAACCCAAAAGATGTGAACAAAGTATATTGAGGTTAGGGGCACTAAGAGGGGATGAAGGCACTTGAAGTTGGCATCCTAGCTGGGCATTGGTGTCTAGGATGATGAATGCTGAAATATAAAAATGAAGACTTAGCAAGTAAGGGTGTAAGACCAAAAGTGGCAACATAAAGCAAATAAAGTTGGCCAAATACATAGGTTAATTAGTACTTTTCTTTCTTAGGAATCATATGAATAGTAGTATGTAATCATGAACTAAATAGATACCCAAAGTGCATGATTTTATCTCTACATAGATATAACCATGTATACATTTCTCTCTCCTACACTGTGCATGACATAGTGATATTGTAAAGTGAATAAGTAGATTGTTATTTACCATTTATATTGTTTAAAAATCCATGCCATATTATTGTATTTAATCGTAATACAAAAGTATAATTTTTGCAAGTTGATTGAAGGTATTTTCCTATTGCATTATTATGAAATATTGTATGTCATCATCTTGTAAAATAAGGATTTATCATTATGAAGCTAAATAAAATTACTTGTGTTACGTATCACATTTTTTGAGTTATAAAAGGGTTTTAATTTTATTTTTACAACAAAGTATGCATTAAATTTACTAATATTATGTTATGAAACTATATCTAGTTTAATAATTCAACTTGAATGGATAAATTTGAAAATTAACAAATCTACTATGATATGGAAAGAATTACAACGAGAACAACACTTATATCATTATTTACTTTATTAAAATTAAAATGTTTAAGTGCTGATTTTAACAACAGGGTATAAGCATAAGTTAATGATTTTTGTTAAATAATCATAACTGGTTTTATGGTTCCACTAGGGTTGACCAAATGTGTTGTTGACGAACAAAGTACATTATGAGAAAACAATGCAACATAAACTATGTTATGTTAATATTATGCACCTTACTAAATAAGTTGAACAATTCATATCAAATGAGATTAAGTGAACCTTTCATAAGGAATGATAAACCTATGATATTAAGACCAATACTAATTAGGAGTGATTGGATCATTTACATATGAGATATGGTTAAATTAACTCATTTTGAATGACACCACTAAGTTACGTTAAATCGATAAGAGGTCCCCATAAAGGATAATAACTCAATGAGTTACTATAATCCTCTATTGTGAAATAGATAACGCGATGCGATGTAAAATAAATATAATAAACACAATCTTATCTACTTAATTTAAATAGATAATGAATTTGTAAATAAAGTGTAGATATTTAGATTCATCATTCTTATCGATGGAATCCTAACCGTGCCAACTCAGGATGGATACAGGAAGGATGTTGAGTAGGTAATGATGAAAGTCATTTTTGGTCTCTATCTTTCCCATATGGATCCTAAGATGGTACCAATAGGATCCTTTCTATTAGAATAACAAGTCATGATACTTGCATCTTTAAAACTAAATTGAACTTATTAAACAAAAAAATGAGATCTAGATAAATGTGAAGATAAGGTTGTGCAGTGAAAGAGACAAGTTTTGATGACTTGTGTGCAGTCATGAAACTATGCTTACAAAGAAACACTTGAAAACTTGGCCAAGTAGTGTAGCTAGATGATTACTCTATCTGGTCACCATACCCCTAACTTGACGTGTCAGATACTAGATGGATTGCAGCTTTTCTGATTTCTAGGTTGACACTTAGAAGTTGCACATAGTTCTCAAGACATGTTAAAAAGGTTTAACAAAAAATAAACAAGTTATACCCTTACAATTACACATGGTTATCATTTGTTATCAGATGGATTGTAAACATTTAATTGTGTTAGATTTTAATTTTTGTAAAATGAAAATAATTGAAGATATTAATTACGATGAAGGGGTTTGTTTTATTTTCACCCCTTAGTTTGGATGATTAATAACATGGGTGTTGCATACCTTGTGAATGAGAAGTGGGCCTAGGGATGATTTTTCAAACACTAACCAAATAACCATTAAAATAATCCCAAGAAGTATGAGAGGTTGTAAAATGAAATGGAGGGTGGGGCACATTTATATTTCCTGTGGGTTGTAACCACCCACCAACCGACATGATTGCACATTTAATTGAGAACCTTAATTAAATAAATTTATTTAAACCAAGCTCTGGTACCTTGTGAGGTCCAAACATTTAAATTAATTTACTATTTCATAGTTTATCAACTATTGGACAATAATCTTAAATATAAAAACATGAGAATTATATATGACACACACACAAATTTTAACGTGGAAAATCCCGAAGGGTTAAAAACCACAACCAACATTAAGATTTATATTATAGAGAAACAAAGTTATACTCCAGTAAAACAACCCCATTCACTTTACTTCTCTCCATATCAATTTTAATTCACCCATATGAATTATTTTTCACATGACCCAGTGTGTCATTTTAAATGGTTCAAATAGGCATGACTTCTCATGAAGCACCCTGACTATTAATTAATTGATTATAAAAATCAATTTAACCATAAACCTAAAGTTTATATTAAATAAATTAAAATATTATATATCATAATTTATTTAATTATAAAATATAGCTTATATATAGAACACTTAATATTAATGTTCTAACACTGTTCTTAGTGTGAACGAGAATTACGATGACATTTGCACGGGTAGGAGTTCTACTTGTGCTCGTAAATAGTTTTGTGATCTCATGGTGCATTGGAAAGCATTGTTAGAAGGGTTGGGTGTATTTGGATTGTTTAATTTCCCATTATATATATATTTTGGAATTTTACCCTACAAATATGAAGATTCATTTATCCGGTGTCCAAATCACCTCTCACCTTACCTACGATTTGGATAAAACCATTGACACCAACCCGAGTAATACATATCTTGCTGATTTCCAACAAAGGTTGCATGCCATAGATATAAATGAAAAAATGGGGAATATTGACTGGAGTGGACTTACCCTAGTAACTACTTTCCCCCCATTTACTCAATATTCATATTTGGTGTGGGGTACATGCACAAAACTACAACCCAACAACCAGGGAGGTTAGGGATGAAAGCAATGCTCTGGTCCTGTCACTAACCACTAATTTTTTTGAGGAATTGTTATGTCCCCTTTTCTTATTACAAGTGGAAGACATATCTATTGAAAATGCAAAATAGTATTAGAACACAAACACTGCAAAGTGTTGAACAAAATTGGCCAGAAAAGTCAAGGATTGTTGCCACCCAGGATCCCCAAGAAATTGAGTAGGAATGATTTTTTAGAAGAGAGTGGGGAAATTATTACATTATTAAACAAGGTCATGGGAAAATAATCTACATACCATTATAGTTATTGGATGTTCAAATACATTCATATTATCCTTATTGGAAAGACACACATCCATTGGGGAGAAATCATTAGTGATTGCATCCACCAATAGTTACTGAAATGGCAGTGCAGATTGAAAAAGTATCTACAAGAAAAATGGAATTCTACATGACCTCTTACCTATATAAAAGTCATAGGACTCTCCTTAAATTGGAAAGAGAAAACTATTTTGGTAATTACAGAGTCTATGATGTGTACCCATAAACTAAACTTGGATAACTATATTTACAGTTTCAGGTTGGTGCATGATACTTTATTTGCTCCCCTCATATGTTTTACTCAAGTCCAAGTGGGAAAATGAAAAAATATCCCCCACAAGCAAGGAAAGTAATCACTGGATATGGATGATACTTCATCCAATTAAAAACATTTACTTATATAAGGATAAGTGCTCTCCTGATGCCCCTTACATATTTCCAAGGTACTTGGATGACAAATGGGAGATTTTGGAGGTATCAAGGTAGTTGGTGGTGGTACACAAAATGATTTTAGGAAAACACAAGACAAATATCAATTTACCAATCAACATTAGAAGGTATAAATGCCCCTAATTTCAAGATTAAATCTAGACTCTTGGAGGCAGAAATGGGGAAAGATCACTTTGTGAAATTTATCTCCTAGGCCCAATTATAACATCAAATGTATGATCCATGGAGATTTGGGGAATTCCTATGAGCATGAGCCTTATTATGAAGATTATTGGATTTATTTTAGGGATGAAGAGGAGGTCAGATTAAGGGAATACTCTAGGATGACCCCCACCCAAGTGGTGGACTGAAAAATCAAAGTTATACCTTAAGGACTAGAAGATGGAAAGGATTTAGTGAGAAAATTATATTTGACAAAAATGTATCCTAATAGCCCATCCCAAGTGTTATCTGGAAAATGTCAAAGAGTACTTCATTGCATAGTAGGACTACACATATCCTTAAAAGAACCTTGATTTGGCTAAATATGAAAGGAATTAAATTGAACTTGTAAAATAGAATAAGTTTAAGAGAATGCAGGGTAAGTGGGATCATAAAAGACATAATTCCCCCTTTTAACAAGGGATATGCAAGATTGGACCCCCTTAAGGGAAAAAACCCAAAAATTTCAATTAAAGGAACAAATTTAGGGGCTATGGAAGAGCTCAGTGTGACAATAAGTAAGACAAGGACCCCTGTGTCAAAATTGACACGTATGATAGAGGAGATGTTGAAGAAAACTATATAGGATACCCCTATTATTACAGTTACACCTCTCCAAGTAGTTCCATACCTAACATTAAGGAAAAAGGAATTCGTGACAAAAGAAACCACCCAAGTTGATGTGCTGGTATCCTCTTCAAAGGGGTCATCCAAAAAAGGGAAGAAAATGAGAGGGAGTGTTTCCCCAAGCCATATGTATATATGTCCAATATTATAAACTATCCATGAAGAAGAAGAAGAGGAACCCGTGACCTTAAATTTTTTAGGGAATAAAAGATAAAAGGTGACAACACCTGCAATGGAGGCAACCATAGGTACAATAGCTAAGGGGAAAATTCCACATGTTCAGATGCCTGCTGCAACCTCCCAAGTTCTAGAGGTAGTACTTACCACCCCACCTCTTGTACAACAAGAAACCCCTGCTAATGTGCCAACTAAGGAAGTTTAGGTATAAGAGACCTAAGTAAGGTAGAAATAAGAAATTCCAAACCCATCAATTAAATAAACATTCAATGAACTATTACATGGGTTAGATCACGGTGCTGGGGTTTACCTCCTCTAAGAAACCACACAATTTACATAAGTTAGGGAAAAGGAGGGAGAATGAGCACTACATGAAACACCTACCATAAAAAATGTTGAAGGTGGAGAGGTGGAAAAAATCATTAAAGATGGAGTTACTATAGGTGAAAGAGAGAAAACCCATACTAAAAGGTCTCATTAGTTGAGACTAAGAAATTAAATGACATGGAGCCTACTCAACCAACTTTCAGTGAAGTAGAGAAGGAGATTGCAAGTCAAGAATTTCTAGAATAGGAAGCTCAACATCAAGAGGACATGAAAGTGACACCAATCAAGGATCCTTCTACGTCTAGAGAAGAAGAGGATAAAATTATAAAGATTGTAGATTCAAGTACTCATCCATCTTCAATCATGATGTAGGAAGAGGTAAAATACTTAGGGGTAGGAGAAGGAGGATTACAAGTGCATCTTATTGAGTCTTCTTATCTGTAAAAAACACAAATTAATGACTCTAGTTCCACTCTCTTTACACCTCAAGAGAAAGTGACCGTGTACATACAATAAGAGTAAGGGGAAGGTAACATTAAAGCTGAAGGTTGGTTGCGAGAAATCCTCCCAAGGAAGAAGGTGAAGGTACAAGTAGAGGAAGCTGATATTTGAAACAATATCTCCTTGCACCCATCAAGGCCACCAAAGAAAGAAAAAATCTTGTCAAGAATAATGGTATGGTATCAAGGAGAGAGGTTTTTAGAGGTAGATACCCCCAAACTAATGTTTTAAAGGACAAGGCTTCCCCTTTTGAATACCAAATTGCCAAAATCTCACTGGGAAAATAGACCAATGAGGGTCTAAAACATGATGTCACCATGGTAGTGGGTGGTATCTCTAACAAGATTGACAAAGATAAAGAGACCAAAAAGTAAATGAGAGAAAAGGTTGATATTTTATCAACCTATGTGAAAAAATGGTTACAGTATCCCATGGCTAGTTAAGAAATAACTACATCCTTTACCTTAGAGTTGATGAAGAGTGTTGTGGATTTAAGATGCAAGGGAGATGCAACAAAGAACTGGGAAAATGAGTTAGTAACAAGGATCAACAAGGTCATTAAGGAAATTATTAGATGTTACTATCAAGTGTCTAAAAAAATTGAAGCAAAAAAACATTGATTGATATATATCAGACAAAGATTGACTATTGGAATGAATTACTGCCAAAACTTGAAGCCATAACAGAATTAGGAGATGAAGTGGTGGAGAGAGAAGGAATAGTATTCTTGGATTTCAGAGGTAGATAATATGACTATAAATGGGAAATCAAACTTAGGATTAAAACCTTAGAGAGATGCATAAATAAGCTCTAAGAGTGAGAAATCAGGGGAGTATATTAATGACATAGACTCCAAACTTGAAAGAATGCTCCCCCTAAAAGAAAAATACACCTCGGGATAAACATATGCAGATAGAATAATAGAAATTATACAACATATTATATGGGAATTATACCCTCCTAAATATTTTTACTATTATTTTGTACATAAATTCATTCATTTATAAGGATACATCAATAAATTGACCAAGTGGACTAAAAGGAAGAAGACTATTTCTAATAAATTTGACAGTGTTCTTTCTAAGCAATAAATAATATTCCTCTACCATGTAGGGCCAGATGAGGACCCCATTTTGGGGATGTTTGAAAGGTTTGATGAGTACATAAGTAGGTTAGAAGAAGAAGAGAAGGGAAATTAATTAGATCTTGACCCCCCCTTAAGAAATTATTTATTCTTTATCCCCTTCTCATTCTTTACTCATTATTTTATGTTCCTTTCCATAGAGGATCAAATTATATGATATGTAACCAACTCTTTCTTAACACATATAAGGAATGATAGTATTTTATGAAAAAGACAAAAGAGTTTGTTGATAAAATAAAGGAATATTCTCCATTCCACTTTGAATTTCATCATGAAGCATGATCATTCCAACAAAGAAAAAAAAATGACATATTTTTTAGTTTGGGAACTTCTCCCATCATGATTGTAGATTAGGGACTATTGCACCACATGTGCCTCCATAAATCCATCGCTCCTGTAACTTCACGTTGTCTATCCAACTCCCTCTCATGAGATTCATTATACTTGAGTCAACTCTCTTCCCTCCCCTTCTCAGCCACAAGGTCCGTCATCTACCTCCACCCTAGCTTCCTCATCGAGCACTAAGAAGAAGCTTAGATGGCCATAGGAAATGCTTCCAAGCTCAATGTAATGATCAAGATATTTATAGCTAAAGGGATATATCGCAAGAATGATCCTCTTGGATCCCTCAAGAACTCAACCTCAACAATATTAGGATAGGAATACATAGAAATTGTGTACTCTAAGGTGTAACTCGTCAACACTCTACTCCACTAATGATCAAAAACACGTTTCTAAGTCAGATAAAAATCATGTAACCTCTTAATACTCATCTTGGGTCCATATGTGAGGTATATAGTACCAACTTGATCCAGATGCATATGACAAGAGCCATTTGTACAACTCCACTAGAAAACAACAAAGGAATGTCTCATACAACTCAGGATACAAATTCTCTTCTACCCATTTACGTGCATAAAACTTAGGTCTAGTACTAAATCTATGAGAAAATTCATCCTCTGTGTTTTTAAGCTATGCTTCGACACTGTCTAAGCTCAAGTGATCTGTCATCATGCACCATTCTCACAATAGATTTGAAAAGAGGTCTCGACAACGGAACCAATATGTAGTCATTTATTTACTCTTAATACTATTTTCTAACCACAAGCGTGCTGGCCTATCACCCAGTGGGCGCTGGGCAATCACCCGAGGCATGCGAGGGAGCCAAGCCCCTCCTTTATGTGAACTTTATGAGAAGGTTCTACCATTAATGGAGGATGATTTTCAGAAGTAGAATTACATTAACTTATTTAAAAAGGTAGAAGGTGTAACTAAAAGATCCACACATTAATGCATTACAGAAGCTAAATAACATTTGTAGGAAGCATAAAAAACTAGATATGGGCCATGATAAGTCATATAACATGAGGGTTTACACCCATAAAGAAGTTATACAAAATGAACCCACATATATATTGATTTAAAATAGTTATGGTAGCCACATTATAGTCAAAAGGGTCATCTTAGACCACATATATTAAATGACAGAGACTTGTCTCCTCCAATTCTTCCTGACATGAGACCCTAATTATAATTTTTCCTACTCTAACCCTTGTTATAGATCCTAGTACCCATACATATGCTTATGACATCCCTTACAACCCCTTGGCACTAAGTACTCTGAACCCTTTGCATTTCTGTAGCACTTTGTTACTCTCTTCTCTTTCTCTGCATTCTCTTTGTGTGTCTATCTCTATCTTCTCTCATCTCCCATATATCTGTCTATGGCCTGAGCATTACTTTATCTAAGATCAACACCCATCGCCATGCCTTCTCTAAGTACATATCATGTGCCAAGTTTTGATGTGGTCCTCCATTGGTGAATTATTATTCATTTACAAACTCTCCACTCTCTGTATTGATGTCTTTCTGGGAATATTCCCTATGGGGGAATATCCTTTTCTTGACCTCCAAGGATCCAGACTGGCACCTTATCCACTGCAACACACCTAGTTGGGTCCTCACGCTTTTCCTCAAATGCCCCTAGAATGCCAAATATGGCTAAGTTATTTGAACCCATGTTATGCCTTCCACGCGTGCCCTAGTTTCACTTAAACCCTTCTTAAAATCCTGTGTATTGTGTATTTTCCCCTGAGTGCCCTTCTTCTCACTGTCCTACGAGTGTGCACCCTTTGGTACTTATCTAATATTTCAGGGGCCCAACATCATCCCACACTAAGTGTATTCTCTGTCCTTAGAAATATCTTGTTTCTTCAAAGAATAAAGAATAGTGGGACAGGGAAAATCTAAATAAAGAATGAAAAAATGGAAGAATTTTTTATTGTTGTAGGAGGATTGGGAATTCCTTCTTCATTGTTGCCTCAATATTTTCCCAGACATTTACCTCACGCACTACCTACTGAAGTAGGTCACCTACTAGAGCACTCACCTCATCAAAACTAAATTCATCTCTCTTAGTATTCAATGTATCTACAATGCCTTCTAGCTACTTGTTAATATCATCCAACGCATCCATTCTATGAGTGACCTAGGGATATAGCTCCTTAATCTGATTCTTAATCAAACCCCACAAGGTTTTGATTGCTTCAACCTTTTCTCAACCTCAGCTAGGATCTTATCATGCTCTTCTCTATTAGCTTTTGTTCTTTTCTTAAAATTCCTTCAGATCTATCTCATGCGTTGCCAACCATTATGCTTATTACCCATGTCTTTTTCAGCACAATTTTCATAAACAACCTCAGCCATTTATGTGGAAGTCTTTACAGCGGCAAAGGATCTCAGAATACCGAGTAATTATCTCCCCAATATTCATTTTTTCTTCTTCCTTTGTGAGATTGCCATTACCAATTATATCGACTCCAATGCGAGTGACTACCTCTCCACGGTGAGGATGTGGGTCAAGTCTTCTAACCATTGCATGGTTCACTCATATTTTTCCTCAAGAAGGTCTAGGTATGGAGTGCTTCAATATTATGGCATATGAAATCATCTCTATTTTCTATATGGATCTTGTGCACCTTTACCTTTTCCTCTCTTAACTTGCGTAGCTTAAATGTGTGTTAAACAGCTCGTCCTACTTTAACTCCTTATGTAATTCTTCAATTATCTCTTAATTTTTCTTATTAAGAATCTTGGTCCAAGATCCCTTATTCTATCATTTATTCTGAAGAGCCTCACCTTAACCTCTACTGATACTCTGTTAAGCATGTTGTAAAATTGCTCATTGTATAGCTCTCAGGCATTCACCAAAGAAGGTTTTCTCCCTTGGTATCTAGATATCTTAATCAATGCCTCATCAGCTGAATCTTGAATTTAAGCTCATTGACATGGGACTTAGAATCCCAAAACAACATCTTCCTTGTGTGCAGGTTATGCACCCTCTTCATTGAAAGAATACCATGCAAGGAGTTGGTTTGAATGCACGGTACTCTGGAAATACACGCATGTAGTACCTTATTTGGACCATCTATGTAAGCCATTCCTTGTTTTCGTATTGCTACCATACCCTTTCTACCTCATATGCGCTACCTTTAGGAGGCTTACAACCCCATCTTGGGATCTCTACATCCATGCTTTCATACTCCTTTCCCACACTTTCACTTTCCTCTATATTCTTTAGTACTTCTTCGGAAAATGCAGCTCTACCTCTTGATCAACCAAATACTTTATAATTTCTATTACATCCCTCTCTTGTGGAATCCTCTATATGTCTCCTTATTCATGCTTAGATTCTTTTGATCCTTCATGTTGAATTCTTCACTTCCCCCCATACCATGAGAACTTCCTTCATCCTCATCCTTCTCTTCATTTCTCTCCTCCTCTGACTCATGTACACCATACATAAGATGTTTATATGCTTCACCATGCTCTTCATCATCCTCATTCTCCCTTATCGGCCTCCTTTCTCTCTTTTTCTATTTAAGTCTCTTTTCTTGTTAATCTTTTCTTATTCCTAACTTTTGATTCTAATATAGGAGACTCTTATTTTTTCTTCTTCCCTAGGTGAATCCTTTCTTACTGGTGATTCTTATTTCACATGTGGGATTCTCTTTCTTTGACATCCTCTTCCTCATGTGTCTTCTCTCACTCTTCTTGCAGGGTACTTCTTCCTCTATGCATAAGTTCTTAGGTTTTGTGCACCAGTTTTCTATGTGCCTATGGACTGTGTTGTATTTGTGTACTTGTTTCAATTTTCTCAGGGGCCTCCTCTCTGCTCCCTTTTCCTTGGTGCAACATTCTTCCTTACGGTGGGGTATCCTGGGTTAGATAAATAATTTTCACAAATACGCACCCTTCTCATACTTAGGCCTTATGTGTAGGTATACCCTTGTTTCATTCCTCCCCAAGAAATAGGAAATTTCACTAGCTTCAACATGTGTATGTCATGAGATATATAAGTATCCACATTGGTGTGCACTTATTTGGATGTATAAATGTTTTTTGTAGTTCATCAGTAATTTTAGTCTATTTTTCTGAGATCAAACCTTACCTTCTTTGCCTCTTTGAATCGATTGACTCCGGCCTAGAAGTATTTTTCTGTGAAGGAGAATGGAAATTTTCACCAGGGACCCTTGGCTTCATCTACCAAAGTAAACATGTAAAAACAGAAATGTTGGTACATGGATGAATTCATCCTCACCTTGTAGTAAAATAAGATAACTATTCAGAGTATTCTCCACTTAGTGTCCAAATGTGTCACAAATCCTACTCTATACAATTTTTCTAGGTGCGCCTTGTTGTATGACCGTCATCGTGTCACAAGTTTACTTCTCAAATATTTTGGTGGGGGGAAGGTTTATCATCTGGTTATTCCCACACAAATTTATCTAACCCATCAGGTAACTCCAATATCTAAAAATATAATGGTAAGGAGGAAATTACCAAACATGATATTTTCTCCATCACGCGTAGCACTAATTATTTCTTCAGATATGAAAAATTTGAGAGGTTAAAGATGGTCCCCTCTGGATATCTTACAGAAAATGTTCAACTAAGACTTGTTAATCTGTGCATCCATATCTCTCTTCTCATTCATCTTTTTTACCAAAGCGCATGGCCGATCCTAATTATTAGAGCCAGAAATCATAGAAATGTCAAATTATCATAAACCCTTAATGTAGTCATAGGATTCAAAAATATTCTTAATGGCATCCTTTTCATCCAAGTCATCATAAAAATATTTTCCTTCGCAAACAAGATTGGTAAACTTAAAAATAAATTATGGATTTATTCACATCCTCCATCCTATGAAGTAGAAATGGTCTTCATATACACATGAAATTAATCATTAGTACAGTTGCTCAAGTTTTCTGAAATAGGGCACCTTGTATGAGTAGACAATAACCTGAACCTTATCCATATTCACCTTTACCTAATCATTGTAAATAATCATTCCATCTGGTGTCCTTTTATTTGTAGGGTAAAACTAATTATAATACCATATCATTCTCTGTGGTGCTCATTCGATGGTTGTAGTCACTCACGACCATCTTTTTAATGTGAGAGACACATTCTTTTCCAAGTAATAAGTTATTTAGATATTACATCTCTATGTACCATTTTTCATTGAAACTAGTGAAAATATTTTGTTTTCCCATTACCCTTGACCCTCTTTGGCGAAATGTCTTGTTACTTTTCTTAGTTCCATTTCTCTGTCGAGTTACTAAAATTGATTCCTTTTCCCTGATCCTAGCTCTGCTCAACTCTGCATCTCCACTTCCTTTGCAAAAATCTCCCTTCAATCTTATACCCTAACTTTGTAAAATCCTAACATAGAAAACCCTTTTTCCACAAGATGACATAATCAACGGTGGGATTCTTCTACACAACCTTCTTCGCTTGTGCCCGTGTACTTATTTTTACACTTTGGTTCAGTTAATTGAACTGGATAGGCACACAAATCTTCGCAACCCTTTTCCACACAAATTTTATTCAAGGATTCCCTTGTTCACAACATATATTTGATAACAAAAATACAAGGTAAATAATAATGCACCCTGATATTATACTTCTAGATTTTTTTTTTCTCGTAATAAATGCCACACCACCTACCAATGTTCTGTTGGAATAAAGGTGTAGTTTTCCTACTACCAACCTTTAATTCTTTTAACCCCATTCCCAATCCCACACAAAAACTTCTACAACCTTCTGGCATGTAAAAACCCTTACTGACCAAAGATCCTTACTTGTGCATTTTCAGCATAGAAGGCACTTCCTGTGTCTTTATGCTCATTTTTGACATAGCCTACCTCATGTTGTTCCTATGCTTCTCACCCTCGTATGTGTTTTTTGTAAAGCCTTCCTCAAACCAAACTCCTTGTTTTCACCTTTTCCATGTGCACTCTTCAAAACTACATTCTTTCGATCCTTTTATCCAAGCCATTAAAATAAAGCTTCCAATACTAGCTTCTAGTGCTTTTTGCATCACTTCACCCCACACAAAAATATATGTGTGGTTCTCTATGCATAGAAAACTTTTGAAATTTTAAGTGGCTACTGACACACACAATAAATAAATAAATGGAAAAGCAGCAAGAAAGGGAAACACAAATAAAGGAAATGCACTAAAGTAAAATCTAGGCTAAGTGGAAATACTTCCTTATTTATAAATATAAGGATGACTTATTTATAGTAGGGATTTAGCCTACTCCCATTGAAATGGCCTAGTAATTGTGTTCCATCTAGCACTTGTAACGGGAAAGCACCTGAATCAAGTATATATGAAACAATGTATGGGCCCATCCAATGGACATTGAATTTCCCAGGATGGCATAGAAACTTGCAATCATAAAATAGAACCATCTTCCCAACCTCAAACTTTTTGTTCTTGATGTGTCGATCATTCCATAACTTTTGACTAGATTTTTCTGTCTTCTAACTCCAACGAGCAATGGCCCAAACCTCATCTAACTACATTAACATATTAATCCTATCGTCAAGAACTTTATTCATGATCTAACCCTCCTGTGTGTGCTATATGCAGTGACGGTAATATGAATTCAATTGGTAACACCACTTCTATGTCAAACATTGATTGAAAAGGGTTGGCATTATTTAGTATTTTATAAGTAGTTTGGTATAACCATAACACAACAGAAACTTTATTATCCCAATCCTTTCTTCCCACATCAAAAATCTTGGTTAACATGTAATTCATAATTTTGTTAAATGCCTCAATAGTTCCATTAGCTTGTGGGTGATATGGGGTAGTCTTGTGGTGGGATACCATGAATTATGCCAACAAGATTCTAACTATCGCATTCAAGAAATGGGTACCCTATCACTTGTTAAACTTAGTGGACATCCATATTTGTTGATTATATTTTCCCATAAGAATCTAGTTGTTGTTTTCGCTGTGCAATCCCTTATAGGTGCCACTTCTTCCCACCACCTAAGATAATCTATGCATGTAATGTTATAACACAAACTAATCCTTTACATGGTAGGTGAAATCAGTCCTACAAAATCAATTTCCCATTTCTTGAATGGTTCTGCACTGATAATTGGTATTAATGGCATTTCATATCTTTTCCCTAGTTTACGAAGGTGTTGGAAGTGGTCACAGGCCTTGTAATACTCAATACAATCCTTGTGAGCCATTTCCCACCAAAAACCTACTAGAAGGATCTTGCGCATGGTTTCATTCCCTGCATAGTGTCCTCCTGCAATTCCACCATGCGATTCCTCCATGATTGCAACACATTCATGCTCTAACACACACCAATGCAAAACCTCATCATGACCTAACTTGTATAAGTATCCACTAATTAACATGTAGGGTGTAGTACGTATGGCTAGCTGCTTCCTTTCCAAAGTCTTCATTCCCTCCAGTGCCTCACCTGTTTTAAGAAACATAGCAATATATTCCAAGTTAGAGGGCGTGCGCTGCAATCTAAACAATTGTGCATCTGTCATTGTATCCTCGATACTCTACACGTCCTTAAATCCTAAATAAAAGGTCAGGTCCCAAATTACTCTTACCCAGTTTCACAACAACCGTAAACTTGAATTCTTGAAACAACAGGACCCACCAACCTATGCACCCTTGCAAAATGAGCTTATTTACTAAGTACTTCAATGCCATGTTGTCCGTGTAGAAAATGAAATGTGTTTCCAATAGGTATTGATTGAATTTGTGAAACACGTAGATAATTGAAAATTCTTTGAACTGAGTAATAGTATAGTTTTATTCTGTTGGGGTTAGCTTTATACTAGAAAAACACAAGGGGTGGTTAATAACTCCCTCTCCAGGTTGTGCTAGGATTTTCCCTATCGCCATCCCTAAAGCATCAACATGTACATGGAATGGATTATCCCAAGAAGGAAAGCATACTATGGGCACAATGATAAAATTATTCTTTAATGTATCAAATGCCATCTACTACACCTCTCCCCAGTGAAATTCACTTTTATGTTTTAGCAACTCTTCCAATGGAACAAAAATCTTAGCATACCTCTTAATAAATTTCCTGTAATACCCCCTAAGCCCAAGGAATCTGCATAATGTGTTGGTGCCCATTTTGACCATCCTTATTTTTCTAATGTTTTTCCCTTTTCTCTACATGCCCTGAAACATTTTTTCCTTTTGAGATGGATGATGTGATGTTTTGTCTCCATTTTTATGCCTTAAATTGTTTGCAAACTCATTTTCCTTGCCCTTTCTAAGAGAAATATGCATGTACGCCTTGTTTTGTGCCCTAATTTTTCCAAATCTGTGGGCTCTACTATTTTTCCATTTTTTCCGATCATGGATGCTTGAAAATGGTCGGTTTATGCTTATTTTCCTTTGAAAATCTATCCCCATGGTTGAAAAATTCTTGGAATCATGTTTCATTTGGCTTTGTTTCAAGGTTTTTCCCATCCTTAGTGGAAAAATTGAATTTTGGGGCATCCTTGGCATTTTTTTGTGTTTTGGTGGTAAGACGAGTGTCATTTTCCCATCAAATTCGTCTTCAGCATCCTAGGGCATCACTGGCAATTTCTACATTGTTTGACGATCATACGGGTGTCCTTTGCCTATCAAATTTAAGCTCAAACATTCCTCATACATGGTCATAAGTGGTTGGATAGGATTCAACGGGTTTGATTGAAAACTTAATGTTTTTGGTTTTTGGCAAACAATCAAAAATTCCCTGCAACTCCGCAGGTCCCAGGGAAGGTACATGTGTCACATGTAGAATGAAGGTGGACGGGCGGGTCATTTTGTGCCTTAAGGAATTTTGGAATAAAAGGTTAAAGTACAAATAAAATTCCTAAGGCCCACATCCAATCAGGAGAGGACATGTGGTAACTTTAGAATGCAGGACCACAACAAAGTAAAATGGAACACATGACAGCTTCAGAGTGCAAGCCTTTAGCAAATCAGAGGAGGACATGTGTCATATCCTCATTAAAAGTGGGATGATGAATTAGGGTTGGACACGTGTAATGTTCTCATCAAAAGCGGGATGGAAGGTTGGCGGAAGACTTATTTTCCTTTTTCTTTCTCCATGCTTGTGCACTCAAGTTGTGTCTCTTCTGATTCTTCCTCATCAAAGTTGACGCGTGGTAGCATCAGAGTACGGAGTGGGTCGGCGGGCTGCTGGAGGATAATTCCAGTATTCTATGCCTCCGCCATGGCACTATGCGTCCCAGTCATAAGGCACTTGAAGTAACCTAGCATGCACTTCATCCACTGATGGACTTGGTGCTCTGGATATTCAAAATCTTGAAGCGAGGGTCATGCAGAGGAACTCCTGACCAATTTTCCTGTCTAATAAACACTCTGAGTGAATGTATCATACATGCACACATCCTTGTGTTGGTTCCCATTATGATCCTCTGTTATTTTGCCATCTTTCCCCTTTGTTCTATGTGCTCTAAAACAATTTTTCTTCGAATTTGGTGGTCTGCAAACTTTCCCCATCCAGATTGAATGCTTTGAAAGTGCTCACAAAACTTATTATTTTGCCCCCAATTTGAAAGAAAAATACATGCATGCCCTATTTTGTGCCCTAAATTTCCAAATCCACGGGCCTCTGTCATTTTTTCCACTTTTCCTGGCCTTTGGAGCTCGTGGTTGTTCGTTTTATGCTTATTTTCCCTCAAAAATCTATCCCCATGGTCGAAAATTGCCTTGAAAATCACTTTCCCATTTGTTTTTTGACCAAAAAATCCTTCACCCATGAAGAAAAAATGAAATTCGGGCATCTCTGGAAAATTCTGTATTTTTGACGGTCATACGGGCGTACTTTGCCCATCAAATTTTATCTCAAATAATCATCTCCTACGTGGCCATTTCTGGTTGGATAGGGATCGACGTAGGTTTTTTCTAAAAACTTAGTGTTTTTTGGTTTTTGGAAAAACAGAGCAATTTCCCCCAGTAACCCCGTAGGTCCCAAAGGAGGACACGTGTCATGCTCTTATTCAAAGGCCGGATGAAAGGCTGGGTGGAGACTTAGGAAATTTTTTTCCTTTTTGGCGAAAGGAAAAAAGGTGAGGAAAGGGCCGTGGGTCCGCCAATGTAGACTATAGGAGACACGTGGCAGGCAGAAGGTAGGAGGTAGTGCGGTCCACCAGGGGAAAAAGTGAAATTGTTCCCTTTTGCAAAAGGAGTTAGAGCAAAAAATTAGAAGCCGCGGGTCCACAATGAACCACAGGGAGACACGTGGTGGGCATAGCGGGTCAGTGGGCCACCATGAGGAAAAAGGGAAAGTGTTTCCCTTTTGGTAAAAAGAGTCAGAGTAAAAATTTGAGGTGTTAGCCCACCGAATGAATCAGAAGGAGACACGTGGTATGAGAATAAATCAGAGGCACGGGCCCGTAGATGCAAAGTGAGAAATTTTCCCTTGGTGAAAAAGGGGTGTTAAAATGAGAATTGAGCCCGCATGTCCTCAGCGATAGAGAAGGTGACATGTGTCAAGGACAGAGGCAGAGGTGCGGGCCCACGGGGAAAAAAGTGAAAAATTTCCAAGTTTCCAAAAAAGGATGGAAATGTGCAGAATTGAGCCGCGACTTCAATGGGACCCACCATATGCCACGTGTCAACACCAAATTTCAAGGGCAGAGGGGTGGAGAAAAAAGTCAAAATTTTACATTTTTCCAAAAATGTTAAAAAGTCAAAAAGTGATCCCAAATCCATTCCCAATCGTATTTTGACACGTGGAGGGCTCAAATTGAAGGAAAAAGGGAAAATCAACGGTAACTGTGCATTTTTCATTTTGGCCGCCATTTTTGCTCCAGGAAGCTGTGGAGATGTGAATTTTGCATCAATTTTCATCGAATTTTTGGTGAAAATTCATGTCGTTTGTGCCTGCAAGGACCAATGCAAGTGGTTTTAAGGATCAATTTGAAGATTTGAGGTGTTTTTGAAATATTTTTTCCCCCAGCCCATCTAAAACGTGAAATATCAAATCAAGAAGTTGCAGAATCAAATTTTGGAGGGATAAGGATGAAATGATGAAATGAAAGGGGTCTGCATGCTTTGAGGATGAAAAATGTGCCTCCACAATGGATAATGATGAAGGATTTGTAATGATTCACCTTTTTTGAAACACCTGGCAACTTTTGTTGCAAATATGTTAAATGTCCCTATTTGTGAATCATGTTGGAATTTTGTAACAAAATTGATGCTTGGCATATTATTTTCTTGGGAAAGAAGGATCAAATGTAATAGAATGTTATATAATGCATGTTTTTTGACATGAAAAAGGTTGGAGAAACTTATAATTTCATGGGAAAATCTGGGAAGAAGCCCATTCTCTGAGAAACCACCTGAGAACCATTTCTAATTCCTTTCTGCATCAGATTTGTATCATGTTGAGTTGGTTTCAGTTGTAAAGCCATTAACAAGCTCTGAGATTGTTCTTATAACATTCCCCTGCTGATAGATTTGATCATTTCTGGATTATTTTGTGTTGTCTCTTGGCAAAATTTGCATGCACTTATGTTTCAGAATGTTTTCAATTTGTGTTTCTTGCTCCTGTTGTAGTCTTGTGTTTAAAATCTCTCTTGATCATACATGGTCTCATTTCTTGTTGATAGTTTAGTGGCATTTGCAATCTCACATTCAGAAGAGCTTTCATCTGATAAAGAGATAAACAAATTTAAAATCACTTTACCTTCCTTGAATTTTGAGATTGTTTGTAAACCTTTGGGTGCACCTTAGGTCATGATAAAATAGAGGTTTCTGGATGCTTTGTTGGTTCATCTACTTCAAGATTTTGTGGCAGGTTGTCAAATATTGTGTGGAAGAGTGCAGATTTGGGCCTCTCATTTGGTGCACATATCCTGGTTGAAGGAGTACCTTAACCCCTTTGAAGCATTCTGTTGTTTAGGTCTTACAAATTTCTTGTAAAGGTCCTCAAAGAATTTGGCAAATTCTGGTTAGTCTTGTCTGAAAATCTCCCACCAAAAAATTCATTCAAACAAACTAATCCTACCCATACTACCCCTGCATTACATTATGTGTCAACAAAAGAATACAATCCATTTACAAAAATGCACAAAGCAAATCAGGATCATACAATGTCTTCAGTAACCCTTACCTTGCATTGAAAGTATCTCCATAATCTGGGAGTGACAACTTGTGAAAGTTAGATTTGGAGTGTTGATCATATTTTCCCAAGGCCCTTTCCATACTATTTACACAGAATTGAGGGATATCTTCATCTCCTTCAACATTTGAGGGTTACAAAATAGGTTCTCTTACCTTGGTTGAAAGGCACAACCTAAAACAGTTAGGACAAGATCAAGTCCTATTTGAGTGCTATCCATCTCTCCACAAATCTGAGTGCTAGTTAGATCACATCCCTGACTACAAAATGACACACATCATGATCTATCTGACTTCAAGCTTCATGATATCTTTAATGCTACTTAGAATGAAAAGGAGAATAAATTTTGGTACCAACACTTTATGGTGTTGTTGCTGGGGACTTGCTAAATTCCTCAGAAATAATATGCTGAGTTTGAATTGTGATTCACAATCCATATGTACACCAGTCAAATTTATACAGGCACTGTTAGCCTAGGGACTTGTTAAAAATATTTGAGATATTTGAATGGATGTCAAACCCTGGTAATGTCCCTTGCAAATGCTGCATGCAAATACATTATTGAAGCATCATTTTATAATCAGATTTGTAAGGATTAAGTGAAGATATAAGTTCTGCCTGTAATTTTATCAGTTTCTAGCAGTTGTTGCACTTCATTTACATTTGTGGTTGATAGATTCAAGAAAAGGAAGGTCTGATCTATAAAGTTTGGCAAGATTCTTAGTGCTGATATGTATTTGACAGAGTATTTTAGTGCATTTACACAACTAGGGTGAAAATCCTTAGTGGCGACTCCATGCTGTTATGATCTTGATAAATACCAGTGTCTTACCTTTCTGTCATTTATTTTTGTGTTGCTAATCTTTGTAAAACTTAAGGAAGAAGATCTCTCTTCATTAGAGACTCTACTAAGAAGTTGTTTTCAGATTCAAGGAACTCAGAGTTAGAAGGGAAAAGAGTTTGGAAGGTTGTTAAAGGTCATACATCAGGCAAAGCTATATCCATTGGTGAGAGAGATCAGCCTTTGGTAGAGGATTATCACTCTTCTTCCAGTGATTCTGATTCAAGAAATCCTCTCATAAAATTGTTTACTTTAACTGGTGAAGGTCCTTCTACTGTACCTGGTGAGTTCCTTCTTCAATTTGCACCTCTGTGTTTCAATTCAAATAAAACTTTCCAAGAAAATAAGCACTTAGAGAATACCAGTCTTGTGAATCACATTCTTGAGCCCCAAAGACCTTGCACTCCTCATCAGCTTGTGTCACCCCCAAGATCACCTCCACCAAACAATATGGCTCAGCCTAGACCTCCATTTGTTGTTAACACCTTTGGTCCTATAGAATTTAGAGGAATGGATGGTTACCCAAATGTTGTCCCACAAGATGTCAGAAATAGGTTGCCAAAGTTCCAAGGTAACAATGCTAATAACTAGTGATCAACATCTCAAACTTTTTGTTAACATGATGGAGGATTTTGAAATAGATTTTGAAGATGTGTATATTAAATTGTTCATTCATACACTAGAAGAGGATGCTAGGGATTGGTACAAGGCTCTGCCTGATAATTCTATTGATTCATGGACTGAAATGAAGAATGCATTTAGGTTGCAATATGGTGACAAGACTGATCCTAGATTTCTCTTGTCTGAATTTGAAAATATCAAGAAGAATCCCAATGAATCAGTCCATGACTTCAACACAAGGTTTAACAAAACTTTGAGAAGGCTTCCTGTTAGTCTGAGGCCTTGTGATGAGTCTTGTTTAATCAAATATGCAGATGCATTTGATAAAAAGGCAGCCTACTACTTAAGAGACAAGAACCCTACTAATCTAAGACAAGCTTTCACCATGGCACTTCAAATTGAAAACAATATCAAAGCAATTGGGAAACCTCTCAAGAGAGATGGTGTAAAGTTGATAAACCCTAAAAAACCTCAAGCTAGCAAGGGTGCTGATTTGGAGGAGGTTGTGAAGACTTTGGCAGGGGCTGTCAAAGAGATCTCCTACAAGTTGGCAAGAGATGAGAAGGGAATTGGGTAGACTTCACAAGGTCAGCCAAGAGCACAAAACCATGATAGATTTTCCAATCATCCTAGAGGTGATCAAAGATCTGATGATAGAGGGAAAGGACCCATGGGGTTTGTAAATAGACATCCTCAAGCACATGAAGGAAGAGTGTTTCCTGATCCCCTAACTGTCAGGGTTACTGTTGTTGAGGAAGTTGCTGATATTGATTGGTGTGATAGGTGTTTTCTGCCCCATCCTCCATGTGAAGTGGACCAGACAAGAAGGTGAAGCTAATAATGATGATGGTACTGATGATGATATCTGCATGGTGGGCTGTTCTTCAAGCTCACAAGGAGGAGCAACATCTATTAAAGTGATAAGTGCAAGGACAACTGCTACCTTTTGGGATTACATCAAATGGGTACAAGTATTTCTTCCCCCTCATACTCTTGAAGTTGATGTAGTGCAAGCTTTTGAAATTCCTAACAATGACTTTGAATACTTAAGAGCTTTGATGATTAAGAAGTATGATGGTGGTATCCCTTCGGAGGAAGATAGACAATTGTTGATGAATGTTGTTGTAGCTCAAGAGAAAGACTATAACACTAGAAGCAAAGTTGTTAAGGGAGTTGGGCCTCAAGCCAAACCTAAAACACCCTTGCTCACAAGCATTCCTAAAGAAGCTCCTAGAAGAGAAGCACCTGCCAAAAGTTCTGCTGTCCCAAGCAAAAATTACAGTCCTCCTCATGCCCAAGCTGCCAAGAATCCCTTGCCATCTGATGAATATGTTTGTCTCCCTTCTAATGTTTCTTTTCCAAAGAGTGTTCCCTATGACATAGCCCAAGTATTGAGCCAAATCAAAGTGAGTGTTCCAATCATTGAGTTGCTTAGGATTCCTGAGCATAAGAAGAGAGCATTTGAGTACTTGGGATTGAAGGAGGAGAAGACTACTCTGAGCAGAAATGTAAATGTTATTGAAACTCCTCCTCAGATCATTGTAGACCTTGAAACACCACCAGTCAGTAGAGGATCTTGGAGAAACACCTGAGGTATATTTGGGGACATCCTTGGTTGATTCCCAATTGAATGTTGATCCATTCTTCACAACTTTGATCATAAAGGATAGACTACTTCACAATTGTATGTTTGATTCTGGTGCATCATGTAATGTCATGCCTCTAGAAGTCATGAATGAGTTGGATATCAAAGTGACAGTAGCCTATGGAAAGTGTACTACCATGGAATCAAGAGAAGTGCCGGTAGTTGGTTGTGTGAAGGGTTTGGTGGTGCAACTTGCATCTTATCCCGGGAGGAATTTAAAATTGGATGTTGTGATTGTTGATTGCCCTGCTAAATGGGGTATGTTATTGTCAAGAAAGTGGGCTGCAAGTGTTGGAGGGAGTGTCCAAATGGATATGTCTTTTTCCACCATTCCCATTGAGGGTAGCCTTGTCAAGCTCTATGGAGAAAAGAAGATGTTGCATCTAATTGAGGATCCAAACAATGCTTCCTATGAGGTGTTGTTTGCTGATGTTGATGCTGATAATTTTATTGGGTTTTCTGATGGAAAAGAACACAAGATGGATCAGTCAAAGTTCCTTGAACAGGTAAGTTCTCCTTGGACCTTGCTATTTGATGGAGCTTGCTCCAAATTTGGAAATGGTGCTGGTATAATTCTGATTTCTCCTAGCTTGGAAGAATTTGTTTTTTCCTTCAAGCTTAATTTTGAATGTACTAACAACATTGCTGAGTATGAAGCCTTGTTGTTGGGTCTGAGAATTGCATGGAAGTATGGTGTCAAGGACATCATTGCAAAGGGAGATTCAAAGCTGGTTGTAAAACAAAAAGAAAACTGTATGCTACAAAAATCAGTGGATGAAACATTATAAGCATGCAGTTTGGGATCTAATTGAGATGTTTGATTCTTTCAATATTGTGCATCATGATAGAAGTTTGAATGCTGACTGCTGATAAGTTGGCAGTGTTGGGGTCAAGATTTGGAGATTGCACCATTTCACCTTATTGTGAGTACAATGTTGAAGTGTTAACTAGGCCAGCTGTCCCTGACAACATCAAGCATTGGCAAGTGTTTAATGATGATGCTCAAGTGAAAAGGTTCTTACAAAATCAAGGTGAGTTTTTAGATCAAAATATTTATTGGGAAACAATGGTATGTGTGACTGAAGGAAGAGAGACTTTGTTTGGAAGGGATATTATCCAATTGAAAACTAACACCATTCCTAGAGGTCTTGTTGCTCTTGAGTCAAAATTTTAGCAATGCTGATTACATCATCAATAGAAACATATCTACCTCAAGGGATGTGGAGGAGCATAACTTGGGAACTAATGATAAACCAAGAAAAGTTTGGTTGGGCAGCAGTTTAATCAAGGAAGAAAAACAGTCCTACCTCCAATTGTTAAAACAATATCAAGACTGTCTTGCCTGGTCATATTCAGAGCTGAAAGCATATAGAGAAGACTTATTCCAACATGAGATCCCTCTTGAGAAAAATGCCAAACCATTTAATAGAAAAAAAGGCCAATCAATCCACTCCTCTCCATGAAAATGCAAGATGAATTGAAGAAACTGAAAGAGGGAGGGATCATTCATCCCATAAGGTATTCATCTTGGGTTGCAAACCTTGTGCCAGTCAGAAAGAAGAATGGAGATATTAGACTTTGTGTAGACTTCATAAATATGAATAGAGCTTCATTGAAAGACAATTATCCTTTTCCAAACATGGAGAACATGCTGCAGTTAGTGATTGGATCTGAATTGTTGTCCACCTTGGATGGTTTCTCTGACTACAATTAAGTTGTTGTCAAGGAGTCAAGAAAGATTTAAAACTGCCTTTACCACTCCTAGGGGAACATATGTTTATGTGAGAATGCCTTTTGGTCTCATGAATTCTGGAGCTACTTTCCAAAGAGCAATGGATGTTGACTTTTTCTGGTTACATAAATGACTTCATTGCAGTTTATCAGGATGATGTGACTGTATTTTCAAGGAGCAGAAAAGATCACTTGCAACACTTGGAAAGAATGTTGATAAGATGTAGAGAATTTGGAATCTCTCTCAATCCAAAGAAGTGATCACTTTGGGGTGTAAAAGGCCAAGCTCCTTGGTCATATTGTTTCAAAGGATGGTGTCATGATTGACCCTGAGAGAGTAGAAGCAATCAGCAAGGTCCCAATTCCAAGAACAAAGAAGGGTATCCAATCTTTCTTTGGGAAGATCAACTTCATTAGAAGTTTTGTGTCCAATTTTGCTGAGTTGAATCTTCCTATCACATGCATGTTAAAGAAAGATCAATTTATCAAGTGGGAGGAGGCTACTATTTAGGCTTTTGAAGGAATCAAAGAGGCATTGAAACATGCACCTGTCTTGGCAGCTCCGAATTACAAGAAGCCTTTCCAAATCTTTTCTTTTGCTTCTAAAAATACTATTGCATCTATTTTGCTCCAAAAGGATGAAGATGGGGCTGAGAGGCCTATTTACTTCTTTAGCAAGGCTTTACAAGATGCTGAGCTGAAGTACACAATCATGGAAAAACAAGCATTTGCCTTGGTGAAAGCAACAAAGGTTTTCAGGCCTTATATCTTAAGTTCAAAAGTTGTTGCTTATGTTCCCCACACCATGGTAAAAGAACATCTTATTAGAGATGGAGATCTCAAGAAAAAGGTGTAGATGGGTGAAACAAACTGTAGGAGTATGACATGGACATTCAGACCACAAAGTTGGTAAGAGGTTTGGGTCTTGCTAAGCTCATGGCTGAGAGCAACTTGTAGACTGCAAAAGTGAATGAGGTAGAGGAAGAAAGGGCAGATGTTCTTGAGAAGTTGGTAAGTTCTGAGTGGTACAAGGATATAATATTTTACCTCAGACACCTATGCTATCTTGATCATTTAAATAAAAATCAGAAAAGAGCCCTCAAGCTGGCTTCTCAAAAATACATCATCACTGACTTTGGGCTAGCTTGGAAGAACCCTGAAGGTGTCCTCTTGAAATGTATAATTGAAGATGAAGCTCCCAAAGTATTTTCTGATTTCCATGGGGGAGTTTGTGGAGGAAAATTTTCTGGAAGGGTTACAACACACAAAATTTTGAGAGCTGGTTATTGGTGGCCTACTCTCTCTTCAAAGATGCAACCATGCTGATTAGAAAATGTGAAAGCTACCAGCGGTTCTCTGGAAGAATGAAAGCTTTAGGCTCCCTTCCTTTGCAGCCTGTATCAATTGAAGCTCCTTTCAAGACAATGGGGGATAGACTTCATTGGTGAGATCTTAGACCCTTCTAGTGCTGGACATAAGTGGATCCTTGTAGCCACATATTACTTCACCAAGTGGGTAGAAGAAATCCCCACCAAGAAAGCAACACACCAAGTTGTTATGGATTTCTTGTTGAATAATATCATATGCAAATTTGGTGTGCTAGTCAAGATTGTGGCTGATAATGCCATGTGTTTCAGAGCTAAACCTTTGATGACAATGTGCAAGGAGTATAGAACCAATCTGACTTAATCTTCAAACTATAACCCCCAAGGGAATGGACAAGCTGAGTCCAGTAATGAGAACTTATTGAAGATCATTAGGAGGACCTTGGAGTTGAACAAGAGAAAATGGGGTGAAAAACTGAAATTTGTAGTTTGGGATGATAGAATCACTGCCAAGAGAGCTACTGGTAAGATCCCATTTGAGTTGGTGTATGGAACTCAAACTCTACTGCCCTTACATCTACAATTATCATCATTTTAGTTTGCTCAACAAATTGAAGATCAAGAGGTTAGCCCATATGAAGCAAGGATTAATCAGATTGTGGAGCTAGATGAAGAGAGAAGAGCATCCCACCAAAGGCATGTCAGATTTAGAGAGAAGTTGAAGAGGTTGTTTGACAAGAAGGTCACCCCTAGGCCTTCAATATTAGAGATCTGGTTTTGTTGCGGGACAAAAAAAATGAAGATAAGGGAAAACATGGAAAATTTGATGCATTATGGATGGGCCCTTACTTCATTGATATCAGAATTGGTGAGAATACCTTTTTTATCAAATACTTAGTTGAGGAATTACTTGAACTGCCTATTAATGGTAGACATCTAAATAATTTCTCGGATTAATCCCCAAATTTGAGGTATGCACCAACTTGTACAGTGTATAGTGTTTGTCTTTTGCTTTGTTTTTGGTGTTTTGGTGGTTCTTTGTTTGCCTTGGTGTGTGGAAGCCATTTTTGTTGGTTTATCAGCTAGTTTTTGGTGGCTTTGTCTCACGACTCCATTTTCCCAATGGATTATTTTGGCACTTGGTATACTTTTGTTCTTGTGGCACTCACTGGGAGTGCCCATCCTCAAGTAGGAGTCGATGTTGGTGCCCATTTTAATCCTCTAATATATTTCCATCTTTCCCCTTTGGTTTGATTGCTCTAAAACCATTTTCTCTCAAATTTGGTGGCCTGTAAACTTTCCCTCTCTTAAACTTAACTTATTTTTCTCCAACTTGAAATAAAAATACATGCATGCCCTGTTTTGTGACCTAAATTTCCAAATCCACGGGCCTATGTCATTTTTTCCACTTTTCCCAGCCTTTGGAGCTTGTGGTTTCTCGTTTTGTGCTTTTTTTCCCTCAAAAATATATTCTCATGGTCAAAAATTTCCTTGAATCACTTTCCAATTGTTTTTTGACCAAAAAAATCCTTCACCCACAAAGAAAAAATCAAATTCAAGCATCTCTGGAAAATTCTGTATTTTTTCCGATCATACGGGCGTACTTTGCCAATCAAATTTTATCTCAAACGGCGTCTCCTACGTAGCTATTTCTGGTTGGACAGGGATCTGCGGGTTTTTTTTTTGATTTTTGGAAAAAATCAGTGACTTTCCCCCCGCAACCCCACAGGTCCTAGAGGAGGACACATGTCATGCTCTTATTCAAAGGCGGGATGGAAGGCTAATGAGGAAATTAGGAAAATTTTTTCCTTTTTGGCGATAGGGATGAAAGGTGCAGAAGGGGCCATGGGTCCACCAAATGTAGAAAGGAGACACGTGGTGGCTTCAGAAGGTAGGGGGGAGTGCGGCCCACTAGAGGCAAAAGGGAATTTTTTCACTTTTAGCAAAAATGAGTTAGAGTAAAAAATGAAAGCTGTGGGTCCGCTAAATGAACCATAGGGAGACATGTGGTGGGTAGAGTGGGTTGGCGGGCCGCCAGAGGAAAAAGTAATTTTTTTCCCTTTTTACAAAATGAGTTAAAGTGAAAATTTAAAGTGCTATCCCATAATGAAGCAGAAGGAGACACGTGGTAGGGAAGAAATCGGAGGGTGTGGGCCCACGGAGGCAAAGTGAGAAATTTTCCCTTGGCAAAAAGGGTGTTAAAATGTGATTTGAGCCCGCAGATCCTCAGTGATAGAGAAGGTGACATGTGACAAGGATAGAGGCGAAGGTGTGGGCCTGCTGGGAAAAAAGTGAAAAATTTCCAATTTCCCAAAAAGGGTGGAAATGTACAGAAGTGAGCCGTAACCCCAATGTGACCCACCATATGCCATGTGTTAGCACCAAATTTTAAGGGAGGAGGGGTGGAGCAAAAAGTCAAAATTTTACATTTTTTTCGAAGATGTTAAAAAGTCAAAAAGATGATCCCAAATCCATTCCCAATCGTATTTTGACATGTGGAGGGCTCAAATCGAAGGAAAAAGGGAAAATCAACGGTAACTGTACATTTTTCATTTTGGCCGCTATTTTTACTCCAAGAAGTGTGGAAATGTGAATTTTGCATCAATTTTCATCAAATTTTTGACAAATTCACGTCGTTTGTGCCTGCAAGGACCAATGCAAGTGGTTTTAGGGATCAATTTGTAGATTTGAGGTGTTTTTGAAATATTTTTTTCCCTAGAACGTCTAAAACGTGAAATATCAAATCAAGAAGTTGCAGAATCAAATTTTTGAGGGATAAGGATGAAATGATGAAATGAAAGGGGCCTGCATGCTTTAAGGATGAAAAAAGTGCCTCCACAATGGATAATGATGAAGGATTTGTAATGATTCACCTTTATTGAAAAAACTTAGAAACTTTTATTGCAAATATGTTAAATGTCCCTATCTGCGAATCACGTTGGAATTTTGTAACAAAATTGATGCTAGGAATATTCTTTTCTTGGGAAAGAAGGATCAAATGTAATAGAGTGTTATATAATGCATGTTTTTTGACATGTAAAAGGTCAGAGAAACTTAGAATTTCATGGGAAAATCTGGGAAGAAGCCCATTCTTTGAGAAACCACCTGAGAACCATTTCTAATTCCTTTCTGCATCAGATTTGTATCATGTTGAGTTGGTTTCATTTGTAAAGCCATCATAAAGCTCTGAGATTGTTCTTATGACATTCCCCTGATGATAAATTTGGTCATTTTGGATTATTTTTTGTTGTCTCTTGGCAAAATTTGCATGCACTTATGTTTAAAATGTTTTCAATTTGTGTTTCTAGTTCCTGTTGTAGTCTTGTGCTTCAAAATCTCTCTTGATCATACATGGTCTCATTTCTTGTTGATAGTTTAGTGGCATTTGCAATCTCACACTCAAAAGAGATTTCATCTGATAAAGAGATAAAAAAATTTAAAATCACTTTACCTTCCTTGAATTATGAGATTATTTGTAAACCTTTGGGTGCACCTTAGGTCATGATAAAATAGAGGTTTATGGATGCTTTGTTGGTTAATCTGCTTCAAGCTTTTATGGTAGGTTGTCAAAGATTGTGTGGAAGAGTATAGATCTAGGATTCCATTTGGTGCACATATCCTGGTTGAAGGAGTACCTTAACCCTTTGAAAGCATTTTTATGTTTAGGTCTTACAAATTTCTTGCAAAGGTCCTCAAAGAATTTGACAAATTCTGGTTAGTCTTGTCTAAAAATCTCCCACCAAAATTCATTCAAACAAACTAATCCTACCCATACTACCATTGCATTACATTGTGTGTAAACAAAAGAATACAATCCATTTACAAAAATGCACAAAGTAAATCAGGATCATACAATGTCTTTAGTAACCCATTGCCTTGCATTGAAAGTATCTCCATAATCTGGGAGTGACAACTTGTGAAAGTCAGATTTGGAGTGTTGATCATATTTTCCCAAGACCCTTTCCATACTATTTGCACAGATTGAGGGATATATTCATCTCCTTCACCATTTGAGGGTTACAAATTAGGTTCTCTTACCTTGGTTGAAATGCACAAACTAAAATAGTTAGGACAAGATCAAGTCCTATTTGAGTGCTATCCATCTCTCCACAAATCTGAGTGCCAGTTAGATCACATCCCTAGCTACAAAATGACACACATCATGATCTATCTAACTTCAAGCTTCATGCCATATATCTGATGCTACTCAGACTGAAATGGAGAAAAAATTTGGGTGCTAACAGTACGAAGTTAGAGTGCTTCCCCTCAGCTAATCATATGAGGACATGTGTCTTGTGGGAGGGTGGACCCGTAGAGATTTTTTGGAAAAATTTTCTTTTTCCAAAAAAGTGGAAATGTGTAGAATTGAGCTGTGATTCCAATGGGACCCACCTTGTGCCACGTGCCAGCACCAAATCCCAAGGGCAGAGGGGCGGAGAAAAATGTCAAAATTTTACATTTTTGCAAAAATATCAAAAAGTCAAAAAGTGATCCCAAACCCATTTCTAATAGCATTGTGACATGTGGAGGGCTCAGATTGAAGGGAGAAATGAAGATCAATGGTAATTGTGCATTTTTCAGTTTGGTTGCCATTTGAGCTCCAAGAAGCTTGGAGATGCGAATTTTGCATCAATTTTCATCAATTTTTTGGCAAATTCATGTCATGTTTTCCTTCAGGGATCAATGGAATCAATTTTAAGGATCAAATTGTAGATTTGAGGTGTTTTTGAAATAATTTTTGCCCTAGCCTGTCCAAAATGTGAAATATCAAATCAAGAAGTTATAGAGTCAAATTTTGGAGGGATAAAGATGAAATGATGAAATGAAAGGGGTATGCATGCTTTGAGGATGAAAAACATGCCTCCACAATGGATAATGATAATTTTTTTGTAATGATTCACCTTTTGAAAGAACAACTGGAAAATTTTTGTGAGTCTGTTAGATGTCATTTTCCAAAAATATTGCAAAGCAAAGGTGCTATGAATATTCCACTTTTGGAGGGAAGAGGGGCAAAGGATCAATTGTAATGAAAAGTTATATATTGCATGAATTTGTCATGCAAATGGTCAGAGAAACTTAGAATTTCACTAGAAAATCTAGGAAGAAGCCCATTCTTTGAGAAACCACCTGAGAACCATTTCTAATTCCTTTTTGCATCATATTTGTATCATGTTGAGTTTGTTTCAGTTGTAAAGCCATCGACAAGCTCTGAGATTGTTCTTGAAACATTCCCCTGTTGATAAATTTGATCATTTCTAGATTATTTTGTGTTGTCTCTTGGCAAAATTTGCATATACTTATGTTTCAGAATGTTTCAATTTGTGTTTCTTGCTCCTATTACAGTCTTGTGTTTAAAATATCTCTTGATCATATAGGGTCTCATTTCTTGTTGATAGTTTAGTGGCATTTGTAATCTCACATTCAGAAGAGCTTTCATCTGATAAAGAGATAAAAAAATTTAAAATCACTTTACCTTCCTTGAATTCTGAGATTGTTTGTAAACCTTTGGGTGCACCTTAGGTCATCATAAAATATAGGTTTCTAGATACTTTGTTGGCTCATTTGCTTCAAGCGTTTGTGGCAGGTTGTCAAATATTGTGTGGAAGAGTGCAAATCTGGGCCTCCATTTAGTGCATATATCTTGGTTGAAGGAATACCTTAACCTCTTTGAAGCATTCTGCTGTTTAGATCTTACAAGTTTTTGTAAAGTTCCTCAAAAAATTTGGCAAATTTTGGTTAGTCTTTTCTAAAATTTCCCACCAAAAATTCATTCAAACAAACTAATCCTGCCCATACTTACCACTGATTTGACCTTGTATACGCATAGAAGATTCGAAATCCATTTTCTAAAGTATGCAGAATAGATCAGGATTTCGAAATGTCTTCAGTAACCCTTGCCTTGCATTGAAATTATCTCCATAATCTGGAAGTGACAACTTGTGAAAGTCAAATTTGGAGTGTTGATCATATTTTCCCAAGGCATTTTCATACTATTTTGCACAAATTGAGGGATATCTTCATCTCCTTTACCATTTGAGGGTTACAAATTAGGTCCTCTTACCTTGGTTGAAAGGCACAATCTAAAACAGTTAGGACAAGATCATGTCCCATTTGAGTGCTATCCATCTCTCCACAAATCTAAGTGCTAGTTAGATCACATCCCCGACTACAAAATGACATAAATCATGATCTATCTGCCTTCAAGCTTCATGCCATATCTTTGATGCTACTTAGACTGAAAAGGAGAAAAAATCTGGGTACTAACACACTATGCTCTGGCTGATAGGTTCCCCTAATCCCATAATAATGAAAACTTTGGCAAGATCCACTAGCAAGCCTTCCTTACATATGATATTCCCCAAAAGGGTTCTAAATGGAGTAGAAAAAACACATTTCTTAATGTTGAGGGATATCCTTAGCTACTGACATCTTTCAAACACTAGCCTTAGATTGTCACATTGATCCCTTACTAATCCATATATGGTCCAATTATCAAGGTATACTTGAAGAAACTTATGGATGAAGTCTTGAAATGCCTGCACCACAATACGTGAAAACATAGTAGGCACATTATTTAGTCCAAAAGGCATGAATGTGTAGGAAAAGGTTCCCCATTCAGTGGAAAAAGTTGTCTTTTCTTGGTCCTCCTTTGTAATTCTAACTTGATGATATCCGGAGAAGCCATCTGTGAATGAATAGATCTTGCGCTCAGCTACTCCTTCCAGTAAATCCTCGGTGAAAGGGGTTAGAAAGGGATCAATGATACATATAAAATTAAAATCCATATAATCAAAACATATCCTTATCCTCCCATCCCTTTTAGTGCTTATGACCATTAGACTTATCCATTCTGACTCCTCAATGGCCTCAATGATGCATGATGCGATTATTTTTTCAATCTCCTCCTTGACATTGACGTGAAGATTTAGATTTATTCAATAAGGTCTCTTTTGAATTGGGAGTGCACCTTCCTTTAAATTGATTTTCATTTCCCCCAAGGAGTAGTGAAATCCTTTAAGCTCATGGTACCCACGTGGAAACAAATCCTGAAATTCATGAAATAGATCAATGATCTTTCAAACCTCCTTTTGTCTAGTAATCTCCAATATTACCTTAGGTTCGGCCTCCAAACCAATATTAACCTTCTTAGTTTTCAGGGGTTAATGGTAGGTGTGTGATTTCTCATCAACACTATCCATAACTTCACATGTACCCATAGTATGGTTAGCATCTAAATTTTTTGCCTCTTCACCATTGATCAAATAGAAATATTTTCCTTTCTCTTTTTCCATGCATGCATGCTAAAGCTGTATCTCCTCTAATTCTTCCCCATCAAAGCATGCTTCTAAGCTAGGTTCACCCAATAATTATAGTATTCTATCCCCCACCATGACACTATCTCCCATAGTTAGGTGCTCATATATTCAAAATATTGAAGGAGATCATCTGTAAACTCTTGCTAGTTTCCTATCTAACAACGCATCTATGAGTGAATGTACCATGCACATGCATAACCTTTTAAGGTAGAGTATAACTTGTGCACCCATAAAGATGGTGGAAAGGTTTCCATGCCTTCCATCCAGGCCCTCTCACATGCTTGGATGTGAAACAAGGTGGGTTCTTTCCCATGATAATCTTGTATGAAAGTAGGTGCATTGCTCTGGGTAAACCTAATAGAGAATGTGATTATCACTTTGTGCCACTCTAGAAGGTTATCGCGATGGGTTACCCATTAATGTGCTGTGGTCTTAAGAAAGGTATATTGAAGCATCCTTCTCCTTTTGATCTCACATCTCCACCAGGTCTCCATTTCTGGCAAGAAAACATTAGGGTTGGCTCCATCAGAATAACTTGGTAACTTCTTTCCTCCTAGGTGCTTGACTAAGCGTGCCTTTTTTACTCTCATCACAGAACCTCTTTACTACCCTCTAACCAACTCATATGTCCCATGTGCCTAATTGTCCCATGCCACACTAGTTATATTACTTCTAGATTAAGTGTCTTCCCACTGAATAACACCCTCCTTTTTTGGTTGCATAACTTCAGGGTCTCGGATAGTGCACACATAAATTCTATCTAGGTATTCTTCTCTTAAAGGTTCAATATAGGGTGCTTACTTCCCATCTATCAAAGGAATGATAAAATGTTCCTCTTTGTTCTCAAAACTTATATACCCCTTATTGAAACATAAGTCAACATTGTTCTTATAGACCCAGGGGTGCCTAAGTAATGCTGGAAAGTTATCCACCTCAACAAGTGCTAAGACTTCGAAGTCTCTAGTGAATTTCACCCCTTGGATAGTGATAACAATATCATTTAAACTACCTATGGGAATTACCTTTGTTTTATTGGCCATATACAACACATTTGAAGATGGCTGTAATGGGGGCCTTCCCATTTGATACTAGGTGTCCAAGGTGAGAACATTGACTTCCGCGCTTGTTATCGAAATATCTCTCCTAGTGATTTGGGTAACTTACATACACATTCTGGATCTAATTTATTCATTGCAATGTTACGCACACTCAAGATCACCTGACACATTCCCTTGGTCGCAGTTTCCCTATACACCCGTTTCCATTCTCTCCTGCCACTTTCCCCTTGCGCCCACCTTCTGTACATTCACCTTCTTCCTCAATTAGCTTCTTCGCTTCTTGTGCACCTCGCACTCTCTTCTATTAGCTAAGTACCTAGCCCCATTACATACCATGCCCATTACTTTATAATAGTTGTGACTTCACCATACATTCTCTCCTCACCTATTTGCCTCATTTCCCCACATGCATCATGTGCGCCTCCCTCTACGCCTTCCTTTGTTTTCTCTAAGCAACCTTCCCTCGCACCCTACTATGCCAGGTCATCTTTTGACATGCTTGAGTGTCCTGCGTACAACAAATCAAAGAACACCAACAAGGTGCTAATTCCTTGCAACAAGTTAGCAAATGAAACGTGGCAAAAATGACAAATATTTACACAATTGGCCATCATTTCAGCCAATCCACATGCACCACGTGTTTTTCATGCACCAACGACTCTGACATCTTCTGACAGCTGTATCTTTTGCTACAGAGCTCAGATCGGCATGCACCTGGACTTATCAGAAAGATGCTGGCATTAGCTACAATGCTAGAATATAAAATTCAAATTTTTGGTGGATCTAGTAGGTGAGAAATGGGAAAACATATTTCTGAGCATTGATGAGCAGATCTGATTGCTCTAACCACCTGATTTGATATGATCTGCCCTCCTTCCTTCTTCAACATGCCAAACATGCTTGGGGAAGAATATTTCATAGATCTCTAGGTGGATTGATGGGAATTCAATGCTTCTTGTTGGTGGTTGTGTTTCAAATTTAGGTTTTCCCTCCTTCTCTTCTTCCTCCTTGAATTCATCTATAAATGTAAGATCAAGGCTCATTTGTTATGTTGGAGAATCTGGATCCTTATGCATTTTTCTAAGGAATCCACACTTTCTGTATTTTGAGTTACAAACCTCTAGATCTATCTCTCGCATGTGGATATCAGCCTCCTTCATCATTGTAACAATTCTATGAATTTTTGGAAGTACTAAAAGCATTATTTTGTGAATATTCTCTATTCTAACATCTTTGCATTCCTCCTTGCCATTTCTTTTGCGTTGTGTGCTAGTTGTGCTATTTCAGGTCCCTTGCAGTTTCATATTTAGTTGTGTTCCATGAAAATGATATGGTAGATACATGTTTGGTTGTGTTACTCATGCCTAGCTTCCTTTCACGCATTTCCTTTCATTTTTACACAGAACAGATAGTGTTTATCCCTCTTTTCTAGTGCTATTTCCTTTTAGTGTAGTTTCCTTTCATGTTATCCTTCTATCCCTGGTCCCTTGGCATCATTATCTTAGTTTTCCCTTCTAACACTAGGAGTAGCAGTAGTAGTAGAGATAAATAGAGGAACCGACCTTCTCTAGAGATCCATCCCAAGCACACAAGGTCCTACAACTTGGGGATGGTTCCATTATGGTCTCAAACACCTCAACCCTTTTGATATCTAAGATGTGGGTGCATGTTTGAGCAACCAACAATTTCTGGAACGCTCGGTGGGAGCATCATACAAATCTCAAATTTCACTAGCGTGTGGACTTAGTATTTCAGCCTTTGGAGGCTCATTTCAACACATTTGGTGACTCTGTTTCAGTAGTCTTGAGTGAATTTCATGAGAAAAGTACATATAAGAAGAAGTGCAACAACTTGGGATTATTTTGAGTACCTCTCACTATCCCTGAGGAGAATCCATTCTAGAAAGTCTGCACGCACATATTTGTCTCTTGCGCACCACACACATTCCACTCCTCCTCAAAACAAATAACCTGCGTGCCCTGTAATGGTGCATCAACCACCTCCTCCATTGAGAAAATTTGCAAACTTTGCTGGAGGAAGTCCCTTGATGTTAGATATGCAACATGATATGCCAAATGGGGTGCTCAAGAGTATTCCATAATTTATTAGTGAGAATTAAGTCACCCCTCAGTAGCATATCCAAGATATAAATTTTTTTTGCTCACTCTATTTGATCACACATGATGTTGTAGTACTCATTTGGCTTACAACCTCTTTTAAGGGTAAATCACTTCAATGGTACTGAGGCTTGAGACTTAGATCTATCACCACTTGGGATGAGTTGGGAATTGATATTTGTAATTACTTTGAAGTTAAGTTAGATCACCTATCTCTGGTGGAGTAACTAACAACAACAAGGAGGGAACCCAACGAGCAAATGACTGATTTCAAAATCAAATTTCAGACGAATTAGGATAGAATCCCTCTTGTGGTAAGACCTACAATCCAACATGATTTCCTGTATTATTTGAAGGCACTCAAAAATGATAGTTTAGTTATGATCTAATCCATGGGAGGTAGGACTTTACCAGTTGCTTATAGTTTTTTAGTAAGGGTAGAAAATAGTCTTATTTAGGCCAAAAAGTAGGATCCTAGACTACCTATGCCCTTATTCCTAGAAATGTCACAAGCACCCTTGCCCTTTGTGGCCTCTATCCTTTTTCCTGAGAAAAGTGCACAACCAGTTGCTTCTACATCCTACTCTCTAGCGCATGAGAAGGAAGATGAATGCCTTGATTAGGAATTTATCAAACAAAGTCATATCATTAGAAAAGCAAATGGCACAAGCCTATAAAGGTAATTCTAATTAGGTGCATGGAAAAAGAAATCAGCCTTGGTAGAATCATTACGAAAACCAAAGATACGTGCCCAACCAAAAAAATGATAGATGATAGCCTAATGCACACCTACCTTTGCAAGTTGTTCCTCCCACAACTTTTCTTCCAGCGCCTAGTGCGAGTCAGGTGATTGTTCTAGTCCAAAACAATTTGGCACAAGAATCAGAATGGTGCTTCCCTTACAACATGTCATATTCAATATCATTTTGCCAACACTACACGTGCCTAAGCCTTCATGATCCAGAATCCTTCAGTCTCTGAGCCTTCAACAAGTATCCCTGAAGTAGATAACCAAGAAAGACCAGAAGATCCTCTAGAAACAAGATTGATGTTCTTTGGCACGGAATACTTCTGTGCAATCAACCAAGCTGAAAAAGATACAAACAAACCGCATGCCCAAGTTTCGGATAACAAAATATACAAGAAGAGAATATTAGAGTTAGGTGTGCATGTCTCACTCTTAGTAATGTAAGCAGATTTTCCGAAGCAGAAAGATGTAGAAAAGACACCCAATACTAAAAGTGCTCAAGTCCCTATGCAAGAGGCCCTGTGTAAAGCTCCTTCTGAAGTAACACATGCCCCTCCTTTGGTAGGTCAAGCCTCTGCTCTTGCTTAAGTTCATGATTCCATGCCTAAACAGTCAAGAAGGGATGTTGTTCCCCAAATGCACAAAACTGGGGGCCTTCCATTTAGAATTGTGGACTAAATGAAGAGAACAAACATAAATGTCACAATGTGGGATGCCCCGACCATTCCATCTCAGTGGGATTTGTTGCATGAAGCTTTGGCACAACTCCCATGTGCTGATCTAGCTGTGTGGAAGCCACACGCTTCTATCAACATCTGGAAAGAAGAGGAGAAACAAGTAAGTAAATTTGTCAAAACCCCACCCTTATATATGTCCTTGATCATATGAAAATACCTAGTGCATAATTACATGATTGACTTAGGTGTTAGTACTTCTGATATGCCTAAGAAAATAGTTATTATCTTAGTCTGAAATATATCCCTCTGTCTAAAAGAGTCCTGTAACTTGATGGTTCACCACCTTAGGAATATTCAAGGATCTTGAGTTAACCCTCCATGTATGCCCAAGCCTAACTATTACTCAAGATGTGTCAATCATTGACCTACCTCATTTGTTTGCCCTATGTCTATTAAGAGACTTTACTGCTAAAGTGGATGGTTACTTGTCTTCTAATTGGCCTCATATGTTACTCAAGACAAGGTATGGTACTCAGTTTACCATACAAACTGAGCCTATATTTTCTTATCACGTAGAGTCATATGTCCCATCCCCTCTCCAAGCCAACTATTTAATCCAAGAAGAAAAAGCTTCAATTCATGAAGAGCAATCTCTTCCACCCTCTGGTCTTGACCTAGTGTTTGATGAATGGGTGGAGAGGCACCATAAATTTGATCCATATGCTGAATAATTGGAAGCTTATGAAACTAGGCTTGGTACTTATTGTATTCTTGAAGAAGAAGCTATGATACCGTGCGTGCTCAAGAAAGACAAAGTTGAGAAGGGTCTATGGAAGTTGTACTTTGATGGATTCAGAAGTAGAAATGGTGCGGGAGTAGGAGTGGTTCTCATTTCCTCTAAGGATGAGAAATTCTTCTTCACACATAGGATGTAGTTTGCATGTTCTAATAATGTGGCAGAGTATAAAGTGCTAGTGCATGGCTTGCTCATTGCTGAGAAGAAGAAAATTAAGGCACTGCTAATATTTGGGGACACAAAATTGGTTATCCACTAGGTTACCAAAAAATTCTAGAAATATAATAAGATTCTCAAAGTTTATAAGTATAGAATATATGACCTCTTTGAGAGATTTGATGCTCTAAATTTGCAGGTGGAGCCATGCAGAATGAATAAGGAACTTGACCAGATGGCCACACTCAGTTCACAATTCTCTCCTACGAAGGAATTTTTGATGTCAAATCACAGCACCCCTGAAAGTCTGCAACACGATGGGTTGAGACTCTCAGTGTGATTGCATAACATGGAGCTTTTTCCCAAGTGTGGGACCTCGTAAAATGGAAAAGCTCTCCGGATGAAGGCCGGTTCCTATTCCTCTATTCAGATGTACACGTAAAAATGTAGAGGGTTTACTCAAAACCTAAACTAACTTGCCAAGGAGACAGGGTAAGAAGATGCATAAAATAAAACCTAAACTACAAAGGTGATGCACCGAGGAATGAAGAAACACCTGTCTTGCCAATAAACACAGACCATTAAAATGCAATGTAAGATCATGCACAGATAGCCAGATTCATAGTGAAAGATTAGTAGGATGAAAAAATTAATACAGAGAGGGTTGAGAATCATCCACAGACATGCATTAATTTTCTCCAAAGATTGATACAGCACACTGCAAAATGCCAAGAGGCAGGGTTGCATTACAATTTTAAATGGGAGGTTTGAACTCCACAAATTCACCTGCCAAAGAGAAGAAGGGAGGGGCAAAACAAGAATGTCCAACCTTTAGAAAGAATCCCCTCCTTATAATTTATAGGAAGAATGAGAGAGAAAAGAGAGAGGAATTTGAAATCTGCCCCAACCACCTCCAGAATGCACTTAACTCATCTCATAATGATGGTAGGTGAGAACCCAGCGAACCCAAAAGTGGCGAACTGTATTTTTCATTTTTAAGAATTTGTTCTCACCCAATTAAAGATATCCAGTTGTAGTTGGATAGAGGACTTCGTAGGCTTTCCGAAAATTCCAACCTTGCATGAATCCGAGCTCCCAGTCAAAAGTTATGGCCATCTAAATATCTGTGCTAGGGCCTGCTTCCTGTCAGTGCTCAAAATGTTGCACCTCCTGAAGGTGCACCTTGGCGCATCCCTGTGTGTGTCAAAATCCTCTTACGTGCACCAATGGCACATACATTTCCCTATCGACACTCATTTCCATGCACCATTTATGTGCGCCAAGGGAGCATACATTTCCCTGTCGACACTCATTTCCATGCGCCATTTCTGTGCGCTAAGGGTGCATACATTTCCCTGTTGACACTCATTTCCATGCGCCATTTCTATGCGCCAAGGGCGCATACATTTCCCCGTCAACACTCATTTCCATGCACCATTTCTGTGTGCCAAGGGTGCATACATTTCCCTGTCGACACTCATTTCCATGTGCCATTTCTTTGCGCCAAGGGTGCATACATTTCCCTATCGACACTCATTTCCATGCGCCAAGGGCGCAAATGTCAGGGATTTGAGCTTCTTTGATTTATATAATCTTCTGCTTATCTATATCTACCTAGGGGGAAGATATATACAACAATTTGGTGACTCAATGGGATTACCTGCTTGCTAGGTAGAAGATCAGTGACCTTTTAGCAATCTGTTGGGAATGGAGTCATAAGCAATAACTTGAAACCGACCTGATATCTGATCTCGAGCCTGATACTGCAACTTCTTCTGTGACAGCATTCTGAACTATAGAAATCAACCTGAGAGCAACGAAACCTGTGCCGGAGCACTTAGGGAAACATAAACCTTACTACAACAAGACAATGTGCATACGCACTTAGAAAAATTTAAATCTAGGCTAATATTTACAAGGGTGAACCTTTTCCTTTTAGTAGCAATGTTTAAGATAGATTCCGTTAACCAGAATTGGGATTTCTCCTCCATCCAAACTAGACAATTGGAAGGCATTGCTATTCTTACATCCTGTGACCATGTAGGGGCCACTCCAAATGGCATCAAACTTGGAATGCCTTCTTGGCTTTGCCCGATCTGCATCCCATTTCAGAACTAGGTCTCCTTCCTAGAAGGTCCTTGCTCTTGCTTTCTTATCAAACCATCTTTTTACTAAGGCCTGATCTTTCTCAATTGTTTGAATTGCATGTTCTCTAATTTCTTCCAATTCCATCAACTCTGCATACCTAGCCTCCATTGGTTCGAACTCAGCCAACTCCAACTGCTTCATGAACTCCAATGTAGGAAGTTCTAATGATATAGGCAATACTGCCTCTTTTCCATAGACCAACTTGTAAGGGGAATTACCTGTAGACCTCTTTGGTATTATTCTATCAGCCCATAATGCTGATTTTAGCTTGGTATGCCATGTTCTTTGATTTTCGTCTAGAGTCCTCCTGACGATTCTTAGCAAATTTTTGTTCGTAGACTTTGCTTGTCCATTACCTTGCGGGTAATAATTTGAAGAGGTGCTCAAATAGATTCCATTCTTGATAGCCTATTCTGTAATCTTTGAACCTATAAATGCCAATGCATTGTCTGATATGATAGTGGCTGGCACACCAAACCTGGTCACTATTCCTTCATAAAATTCTAGTATGTTAGACTCATTTGCTTCCTTGAGTGCTACTGCTTCGGTCCACTTGGTGAAATAGTCCGTTGCCGTGAGAATCCACTTGTGGCCTTGGCTTGAGTTTGGATTGATGACCCCGATGAAGTCCAATCCCCATTGCATAAATGGTTGGTCAACCAGAATTGGGTGCAATGGAAGCGTTGCTAGTCTTTCTTTGCCTGTGAAGAGTGCACATTTCCTACACTTTCTTATCCATGCATAGCAGTCACTGAAGACTGTCGGCCAATAATACCCTACCTTCATTATCTTGAGAGCTGTTACTCATGGGGAAAAATGTCCTCCAGAATCTCCATCGTGAAAATTTCGTAACACCCTCTCAATTTGGCCTGTCCCAATGCACCTTAATAGAACTCCATTGATGTCTTTCTTAAACAAAACACCACCAACAAGCACATATGGAATGGCTTGTAATCTGAAGTATCTCCTCTTTGCTTTTGTCATTTCTGGAGGGCATAGGCCTGTCTGTAGGAAGTGTATCACATTCTGAGTCCAACAAGGAGTGGGCACATCATCATTTTCTTGTTCTTGGTTATCCTGTAGTACCAGGACAACCTCTTTTTCATCACCTGCTTCAACTTGTTCACTCAAGGCTAGGTGCTCACATAGTCCCTTCCCACGTACTAGTTTGGTGACCTTGATCTTGATGTCATATTCCATGACACAAGTTATCCATCCTGCACGTTTCTCATTTAGATCCTTGTTTAGAAGGAAGTCCCTGACTCCCGCATGAGAGACCAATAAATGGATCTTGTTGTTTGAGACTAGGTGCTTGAATTTCTTTAAGCTCCTGATTACTGCAAGGACATGCTTTTCAATGAAAGAGTACCTAGTTTCGTATTCTTCTAAGCCTTGACTGAAGAAAGCAACTGGTTTTTCTAATCCTCCTTTGTTTTTGTTGTACCAGGATTGCAGAAATCATGTCCCCACCACCAAAGGCATACAACACGAAGTCCTTGGAGAAGTCTGGATTGACGAGAGTCGGAGCTTGAGATATAGCCTCTTTTATTACCTCAAAACTTTCCTTGCCTTCAGATGTCCACTTAAATGCCATACTCTTCTTTAACATCAGCATTATTGGCTTCACAAGAGCAGCAAAATTTGGAACAAATCTACGGACAAAATTGATCCTTCCCAAGAAGCTTTGAAGAGCCTTCTTGTGACTTGGTAATGGAAATGCTCGAATTGCTTCAACTCTTTCTGGGTCAATCATCAATCCCTCCTTTGAAATAATATGGCCTATAAGTTTTCCCTCGTGAGCCAAGAATATCCATTTTTTGGGATTCAATGATACCCCAAATCTTCTACACCTCTGAAATACTTGCCTCAAATGACAGAGGTGATCCACTACATTTTTTGAGAATACAGTGATGTCATCAAGATATATCAAAACTATTTTATTGATCAATCCCTTAAATGCCATATCCATTGCCCTTTGGAAAGTGGCCCTAGCATTTGATAGCCCAAATGGCATCTTCTTATAGGCATAAGTCCCCCATTTGGTGGTGAAATCCGTCTTGAATTGGTCATCTTCTTTCACCATTACTTGATTGTACCCTGAGTAGCCATCTAGGAGAGAGAATCTCTCTGAACCGGATACTACTTGCAATATTTGTTCCATTGAAGGAAGTGGGTAATGATCTTTGAGAGATGCTCTATTTAGGTCTTGGAAATCCACACACAACCTGATTTTTCCACTCTTCTTCCTAACCAGAACCAAGTTTGCAACCCAGCTTGAGTGCTTGATCGGGAATATAATGCTTGCCTCTATTAGCTTATTTAGTTCTTTCTTCATTAGAGGCTCAATGTGGGGGTTGAACGGTCTCTATTTCTGCCTGACGGGCTTAACATCTGGATCCAATTCGATGGTATGTTGTGCCAAATTTGGATCGAATCCTCTTAAGTCTTCATAGCTCCAAGCGAAGACATCTGTAAATTCTTGGCAAAGCTGTATGAAATCTGATTTCTCCTGCTCAGTGGTCACTTTACCAATTTGAAGTGTTTTGCCTTCCCCAACTAGAATCGGCTCTGAGTCTTCTCTCTTGACCTGTATGTTTGCCTTTTCCTTACGAAACTGGTCGTTAGGGTTGAAGATAGACTCCAATGTTACCAAACCCTTAGGAATATTGTTTGTCCGCAGCTGTACTACTTGATCCTCATAATGCTGCTCTAATCTGTCCTGATTCCTAGCTGAGAATTCAACCTCTTCTTGTAAGAAATTGACAATCTGTTGATCGTTCTCAAACACCTGCCAGCTTGTGTTATTATCTGGAACTGCTGGCCTCATAATCACATGGATATGTGGCTGTGTTTTTCCCCTTATGATGTTGTCAACCACATCAAACGTTGCTCCAACTGCTGCGAGCCTATCTGCGACTTCATTTTTCTTCCTGGGTATGGACACAATGTTGAAAGCTTCAAAATCCTCAATGAGGTCCCATACCCTATTCTTGTAGCTCCTTAGCAGGTCATTCTTTGTAGCATGTTGTCCCCTAACTTGGTTGACGATTAGCTCACTATCTCTAAACACCTGCAAGTTCTTTATGCCCCTTTTCCTAGCCCAATGAATTCCATGAATCAATGCTTCGTATTCAGCCATGTTGTTTGAACAGGAAAACTGGAAATGAAAAGCTGAAAAATATTTGATGTCTTGTGGTGAAATCAAAATTGCACCACCTCCAGCACTTTGTCTGCTTCTCGAACCATCAAAAAATAATTTCCAAAATTTGTTTTCATCCTTTTGTTTAGGCTAAATGATGTCGGGAATGGGTGAATTTTCTTCGTGTATACAATATATGCCCAATTCAGATTCTTCAATTTCCTTGTATGGGTCAAATTCATGACTCTTGTTTGCCCATTAATCCAAAGTTAAATCACGAATTCCCTCGACCTTAGTACCTGTTTCTAGATCACTCGAACACTCCTCCTGATCAAAAGCTGAGCAATTTGCATTGATAGGATTTGGTACATGAGGCTCAATATGGAAATTGGCAATTGGTTCTGACCTGATTGTTGCTTTGGCTCCATACCTTGTCCTAAAAATCATGTGCGACCAATCTGTAGATAAATATCCACCGATTTTTGCAGTGAAGTCCCTTGATAGACACAACACAAAGAGTGGCGGAAGGTCAATCACAGACACATCTTGTAGAACTGTAACATTAGGACAGGAATGTAGTGTTAGGCTTAACCCCTTGATGACCCCAACTGTTCCTACTACCATTCCATCTAGCTGTACTACTCCTTTCAGCACTAGCTCATACTTCAGACCCAGTTGATCCGCTATTTGCTTTGGCATCACTGAAATACTTGCCCCTGAATCTATCATGCAGTTGTGTACCAAGTGGTTTCCAACAATCAACGAAACATAGAATGGTGGAGGCTTCAAATTTTTTCTTGTTTGGCCCCCATCATGTTGCATTGTATTAGTGAGAACTTTCTCATGTCCTTGGTTTGATACATTTGTGGCAGACCAATTAGCCATTGCAGCTTGCAATAAATCTCGTTTCCCTGGGATCGCCAGTGATTCCCACATGGAAATGTTCACATGTGTCTTCTTCATTTGATCAATGATGTTGAAGGGGGATGAATTGTCCTTTTGTTGTCCCTTGCTTGGTGCAACCTTTTCTGGAGCTTGAACAGGTGCATGTGTTGCTACAACAGGTACCTTAGGTTGATTCTGCACATTTGGAGCTGCGTTTGGTCTACTGACCCCTTGTTGTGTAGGAGTGTACTGAGAAACAACTGGATTACACAGTTGTTCCTCTCCTATATTTCTCTTCTTTGACTGTGTGTTGGCAGCCATGCCTTGAAAAGGCTGTTGGTTAACTCCACAGAAGTCTTCCATTTGCCAATTGGCCAATGTGGTTTCTGTTGGAGGTCCTTCTTGTTGCGTTTGTTGCTGTTGATTCTCTTCCTAGCTTGGTTCTTGAGGAACACCAATGGTTTACACCATCAAGGCCTAATTTAGTGCACCATTGAAACATGCTGACTGATTGTGAGGTAGATTGCAAGGGTAACACCAGTCGTACTCCTGTGCCATGTTATTTTGTGTTGGGACCAAGGCTCTTGAGGACGTCGTTGCATTTGGATCATACGGTCGAAATGGCCTAGTAGCTTGAGGTTGTCCTTGGTTTTGGTTTTGATTTGTAGCCTGAGGTGGTGGTCTATTTTGTTGGTATGGGGGCCTAGCTTGGTACTGGGCTTGAGGTTGATACGGTCTAGCACTTTGAGCTTGCTATCTTTTGATAGTCACAAGCTCATTTCCAAGGTTTTGTAGCTGTTTCATAACCTCCTGCAATTCCTTTGAAGTATTTGAAGAAGTTGACGCCTCATTATTGCTTTGATTTCTAGGAGTTGGAATGGGATTCAACTCTGGTGCTTGACTGGTTGTAGGATTTCCCATATCCGGATAGAGAGGCATTGGTGGCCTTGGTGCAAGCTTTCCAGCTTGGATCAAATAGTTCTCTTCTCTGATAGCTGTGTCGTAGGCCCCTGGCAGCGTTGTCCCTCCCATTGATTGGATCATCATGGCTATGTTTGAATTTATAGCCTTTAAGAAATAAAGGAATGCTCCTTCGGTGGTTGGTCTGACGGCTATTGGAATCCTGTCCCATGTCCGTTGGAATCTAAAGTTGAAATCTATCATTTGTTCGTTACGAGCCCTTTTGATTGTTGTCAGTTGTTCCAATAAAGATAAATTGTCCGCTCTCTCCCCGAATTGGCTACAAAGAGCAGAACAAAGTTGGTTCCAATTCGTAATAGACCTTGCTGTAAGGATCCTAAACCATTGTAAGGCCTTGCCTTTGAAAGATGAAGCCAACAGCTTGACTGCAACATCCATTTCATTTATTTCATGGATTGCACATGCATTAGCAATATCTTGGGTGTGATCAATAGGAGTAGTATGATTTTCTCCTGTGAAATAGGGTATGTTCTTTAGTGCTGCAACTGGAATTTGATTATGAGCATTTAGGGCAAGTGGACTACTACCCGTGAAATTGAAAAAGGGATTCGGTGGTAGATGTGCCATTATGATTGGCCTAAGAACCCTGGTCGATGCGAGAAAAGGCCTACCAGGTGGAGGTGTAGACAAAGTCCTGTTAGGTGGAGATGGTGATCTTTGTGGTCTTCTTCCTCTCCTTCCTCTACCTGGTGAAATTTGCAAGTGGAAAAATAGCCCCTCTTCTCGAGTATTGGACCTAGTTTGATTTCTTCTCATATGCCTGGGCAACCTTTGCTGCTACACTGCTGAATTCTATCCCCTTCGGAGTCGCCAGATGTGTTAGAAAAAATGAGCCTCAAAAGGCAGACTTCTGCCAAGTTACACACCAAACCTGACAATATTTAAAAATAGAAATTTGAAAGAACTGTATTTTTTGATATTTTAGAGTTTGGAATTTGATTTGGAATGACAGTCCCGAAAATCCAAAAATGCCAGACTTCCAAAAACCTGAAATCCGAAAATAAAAAAACCATGAAATTTTGAAAGTCAAAATCTCAAAAATCTAAGAATACCCTTTTGAAGATTATCCCCCGATATATCAACTGGTGAAATTTTGACTTGTTTCTAGCAAGTTAAGTCCTTGAAAATTGATTTCAAAGTTCAGCCTGGAAGGTGAAAAAAAACTGAAACTGTAAAACCTACAATTTTTAAGGCCGAATTTCATGAAAACTCCTTCAAATCTTGTGGAATGACCTCTTGGTCCCACTGGGCATGCCAAAACTATTGATGTCAAATCACAGCACCCCTGAAAGTCTGCAACACGATGGGTTGAGACTCTCAGTGCGATTGCATAACATGGAGCTTTTTCCCAAGTGTGGAACCTCGCGAAATGGAAAAGCTCTCCAGATGAAGGCCGGTTCCTATTCCTATGTTCAGATGCACACGTAAAAATGTAGAGGGTTTACTCAAAACCTAAACTAACTTGCCAAGGAGATAGGGTAAGAAGATGCATAAAATAAAACCTAAACTACAAAGGTGATGCACCGAGGAATGAAGAAACACCTGTCTTGCCAATAAACACAGACCATTAAAATGCAATGTAAGATCATGCACAGATAGCCAGATTCACAGTGAAAGATCAGTAGGATGAAAAAATGAATACAGAGAGGGTTGAGAATCATCCACAGACATGCATTAATTTGCTCCAAAGATTGATATAGCACACTGCAAAATGCCAAGAGGCAGGGTTGCATTACAGTTTTAAATGGGAGGTTTGAACTCCACAAATTCACTTGCCAAAGAGAAGAAGGGAGGGGCAAAACAAGAATGTCCAACCTTTAGAAAGAATCCCCTCCTTACAATTTATAGGAAGAATGAGAGAGAAAAGAGAGAGGAATTTGAAATCTGCCCCAACCACCTCCAGAATGCACTTAACTCATCTCATAATGATGGTAGGTGAGAACCCAGCGAACCCCAAAGTGGCGAACTGTATTTTTCATTTTTAAGAATTTGTTCTCACCCAATTAAATGTATCCAGTTGTAGTTGGACAGAGGACCTCGTAGGCTTTCCGAAAAGTCCAACCTTGCATGAATCCGAGCTCCCAGTCAAAAGTTATGGCCATCTGAATATCTGCGCTAGGGCCTGCTTCCTATCAGCGCTCAAAATGTTGCGCCTCCTGAAGGTGCACCTTGGCGCATCCCTGTGTGTTTTGAAATCCTCTTACGTGCACCAAGGGTGCATACATTTCCCTGTCAACACTCATTTCCATGCGCCATTTATGTGCGCCAAGGGTGCATACATTTCCCTGTCGACACTCATTTCCATGCACCATTTCTGTGCGCTAAGGGTGCATACATTTCCCTGTCGACACTCATTTCCATGCGCCATTTCTGTGTGCCAAGGGCACATACATTTCCTTGTCGACACTCATTTCCATGCGCCATTTCTGTGTGCTAAGGGTGTATACATTTGCCTGTCGACACTCATTTCCATGCGCCATTTCTGTGCGCCAAGGGTGCATCATTTCCATGCGCCATTTCTGTGTGCCAAGGGCGCATACATTTCCCTGTCGACACTCATTTCCATGCACCATTTCTGTGCGCCAAGGGCGCAAATGTTAGGGATTTGAGCTTCTTTGATTTCTATAATCTTCTTCTTGTCTATATCTACCTGGGGGGAAGATATATACAACAGGAATTTGTCAAAGGAAACACTCAACACATCAAGATGGTGATCAGACCATTCATTCTAGAAAATAACACTAGCTGGAAAGTGTTTGACAGTGATGCACAGATCATCCAGTTTATCCAAAATGAATCTGATTTCTCATCAAGCATGCAAGCTAACTTGCATTACAACTATGGTGACCAAGTGATACGGTTGAAGAAAAACAAGTTTCCTAAAGGGTTGGTCACCTTAGAGAAAATTTTTAGGCTTGATGATGAGTTCAAGGGTGAAGAAAGGTACATGTGTTCCATGAAAGAAGACTGCTCCTCAGTCACTGTTGCATGTGGGAAAGAGTTGCTACTCAGCAGGACTTGAGAGTATGAAGAGAAAAGAGCCTTCATATCTCTCTGTCAAAAATACAATGATATCTTCTCATAAGAGTATGAAGAACTCAAAGGTTTTGATCCAAGTTTTTCTCAACACTCCATTGACCTTGATCGTGTTATGAAGCTCGTCAGACAGAAGTAGTGACATGTCAATCCAAAAATAGATCCCCTCATGAGGAAGGAATTATCTAAACTCATTAAGGGAAAAAATATTTTTCCTGTCAAAGACTCTACCTAGGTCACAAATCTGGTTCCAGTGCCTAAGAAGAATGGTGAAATCAGATTCTGTGTTGATTTCAGAGATTTGAATAAGGCATCTCTAAAGAATAATTATCTTTTTCCTTCCATGGAGTAGATTGTGTAGACTGTGGCTGGTGCACAAAGATTATCCATGCTAGATGGATATTTAGGTTTCAATCAATTCCTAGTCAAGGAAGAGGATAAATTCAAAACAACATTTACAACCATGTGGGGAATATATGCATATCAGAAAATTCCCTTTGGTCTGTCAAATGAGAGTGCCACATTTCAGCGTGCTATGGATATTGCCTTCAAAGGATAAATTAATGAGTTCATATTGGTTTACCTTGATGATATAATAGTCTTCTGAAAGCAGAGCATGGATCATATGGCACATTTAGAAAAGGTATTTGAGAGATGCAGTGAGTTTGGGGTGTCTCTTAACCCCAAGAAGTGTAATTTTGCAGTGACACAAGGCAAGCTCTTGGGCCACATGGTTTCAAAGGATGGTTTTGCAATTGATCCTGAGTGCATATCAGCCATCCTAGATATTTCCCTGCTGAAACACAAAAAGGCCCTATAGTCCTTCCTTGACAAGATCAATTTTGTTAGGTGTTTTGTCCCTAACTTCACAAGATTGGTTTGGCCCATCACTTTGATGCTCAAGAAGGACATAGTCTTTAGATGGATAATAGAGGGAAGAGAAAGCTTCAAAAAGATCAAGCAAGAGATTGCTTGCACACCAACTCTTATAAACCCATACTACTCAAAGTATTTCAGCTTTTATGTTTGTGGCACTGATGTAAGTATTGTTGTTATCCTAACACAAGAAAATGAACAAGGGCTGGAGCAATCAATGGATTTCTTTAGGAAAGCGCTAAAGGAATATGAACTAAAGTATAGTCACATAGAGAAGAAAGTCTTCTCCATCATGCGCACACTCAAGAAGTTTAAAAGGATGCTCACTACCAATCATATCAGGGTGTTAGTCTCCCACTCTTCTATCAGAGACTTCATCATGAATCAGAAATAAGTGAGAAAAGAGTATGATGGGTGACCAAGATCATGGAGTATGATGTAACTATTAAGGCCACATAGCTGGTAAGGGGTATTGCGCTATGTAGGAAGATTGCCAAGGATGTGCAAAGTGAGCTTGAAGCTTCACTATTCCTAGATGAGGACCATGGAGTGTGTGATTGGATGAAGGACATGGCCACATTCCTTTCTGAGGGTGCATACCCTCTTGGTCTAAACTAAACAAAGAGAAGACATATGGGGTTACAATCTATCTCTTATGTGTTGATTGATGGAATTCTCTTCAAAAGGAATCTTGATGGTGTCCTATTAAGATGTGTCAACGACGCACAAAATAAGAAAGTGTTATCATAATTTCATGATGGATTCTCTAGTGGAAAATTCTTTGCCAACAATACAACAATGAAGATCATAATGCTAGGTATATTTTGGCCTACCTTGTTTGTAGATGCACACAGGTGGGTCACAAAATGCAAAGAATGCACTTTCTTTATAGGAGAGAAAATATTGGTAGCCCTTCCCCCTAACAAATCCAAGTAAATCAACCTTTTGCACAATGGGGTCTTGAATTCATAGGCATGGTTAATCCACCTTCAAGCACTGGACATAAATGGGTGTTGATAGCTACAATTTACTTCACTAAATGGAAAGAAGATGTCACACTTAAGGTATCAACTAATTCAGTCATCCTTAACTTTCTCGAAGGTATAGCCACAAGGTTTGGCATTCCTCAAACCATTATCTCTGATAATGCAAAACCCTTCCTTGGTACTAAAATCACTGATTGGGCTCTAATTCTAGGCATTTACCTGAAGACTTCTTCCAACTATTACCCTCATGGAAATGGTCTAGAAGAATGAATAAATAAGAACCCAATTAGAATCATGAAGCGCACAATGAACATCAGCCAAAGATAGTGGCATACAAAGGTCTCACACGTGATTTGAGTAGATAGAATCACAATCAAAAAGGCAATAGGAACTTCTCCTTATAAGATTGTCTGTGGAAAGGAGGCTACCCTTCCTTTGACACTAGAGCTGAATTCGTTAGTGCTTGCCCAATAGTTGGAATTTGAAGGCACAAACCAGAGAGAAATCAAAATGGTAGCGCTGGTTAATCTTTAAGAATCAAGGAACTCTGTCATGATCAAGCTAGTGCAACATCAACAAGTAATAAAGAAGTGGTTTGATAGAAAGGCTAGGCCTCAAGATTTCAAGGTTGGGGACTTGATTCTAAAATGGCATGCTAAAAGAGCTAAATCTAGGGCACAATTCAAAGTTTGATGCACTTTGAAGTGGCCCATACATCATCATTTCCTGTAAGGAGGCTAAATATTTCGAGTTAACTCATCTTAATGGAGGTGGGATACAAATCCCAATAAATGGGATATATCTCAAACCCTTCCTTTAAGTTTTTTGCATCATGTTTTATATATTAGAGTAGTTTCAATTCCTCCAAGTGCGCTGCACGCACATTGTTTGTTTTTACATAGTTCTTTCTTCTCGCATGCTTCCTGCGCATGATTTTTTGTTTCTTCCAGAATGTAGAACTTCTTTTAGTAGTTGTAAGATTTAGGATAGAGTCAAGAAATGATCTTCAAGTGATTACAAGAGAAATTTCACAATTATACAAGAAGAATCCATGCTTAATGGATGCTCCAAGCTAGTGATCTCCTTTATCTAGCAGGAAGATGGCTCTGAAAGTCACCAAAACTATTATCCAAATATCTCTCCTAGTGATTTAGGTAACTTGCATACACATTTTGGATCTAAGTTATTCATTGCAATATTGTACATGCTCAAGATCACTTGGCACATTCCCTTGGTCGCAGTTTCCTTGTTAGCCCCTTTCCCTTCTCTCCTTCCACTTTCCCCTTACACCCACCTTCTCCGCATTCACCTTCTTCCTAAATCAGCTTCTTCCCTTTCCACGCACCTCACACTTGCTTTTATTAGCTAAGTCCCAAGCCCCCTCACGCGCCACACCCATTACTTTATAATAGTTGTGCCTTCACCTTACATTATCTATTCACCAATTTTCCTCATTTCCCGTGCGTGTCACTTGTGCTTCCCTCTATGCCTTCCTCAGTTTTCTCCATGCACCCTTCCCTCGCACCCTTTTGTTACAAGTCATCTTTTGACATGCTTGAGTGTTCCGCACACAACCAATCAAAGCACACCAACAAGGCGTCAAATCCTTGCAACAAGTCAGCAAGTGAAACATGGTAGAAACAACAAATATTTTCACAATTGGCCATCAATTCAGCTAATTCACGCGTGCCACATGTTTTACGTGCACCAATGACTTTGACATATTCTGATAGCTATATATTTTACTACAGAGCTCAGATCAGAGCATGCATGGACTTGTCAAAAAGCTAATGGAATTAACTATAGTGCTAAAAATTCAAATTTAAATTCTTAACAGATTTGGTAGGTAAGAAATGGGAAAACATATTTATGAGCATTGATGAGCATATCTGATTGCTCCAACAATCTAATTTGATATGATCCTCCCTCATTTCTTCTTCAACATGCCAAAAAAGCTTGGGGAAGTGTATTTCATAGATCTCCAGGTGGATTCCAAGCATTCAATGCTTCTTATTGGTGGTTATGTTTCAAATTCAGGGTTTCCCTCCTTCTTCCCTTCTTCCTCCATAGATTCATCTATAGATGTAAGAGCAAGGCTCATTTGTTATGTTATACACTCTGGATCCTTACGAATTTTGATAAGGACTCCATACTTTCTATATTTTGAGTTGTAGACCTCTAGATCTAGCTCTTGCATGTGGATATCGACCTCCTTCATCATTGTAATAGTTTTTTTGCATTTCTATAAGTAATAAAAACATCACTTTGTGACTATTCTCTGTCCTAACGTGTTTGCATTCCTCCTTCTTTCCATTTCTTTTGTGTTGTGTGCTAGTTGTGCTATTTCAGGTCCCTTACAGTTGCATATTTAGTTGTGTTCCATGAAAATGATATGGTAGATATGTGTTTGGCTGTGCTACTCATGCCTAGCCTCCTTTCACACATTTCCTTTCATTTTCACTCAAAATAGATAATTTTTATCCATATTTTTTGGTGCTAGCACCTTTTAGTGTAGTTTCTTTTAATGTTATCCTTATATACCTGGTCCCTTGGCATCATTAGCTTATTTTTCCCTTCTAGCACTAGGAGTAACAACAGTAGTAGAGATAGATAGAGGAACCGACCTTCTCTAGAGATCTGTACCAAGCACGTAAGGTCCCACAACTTAGGGACGGTTCCATTGTGGTCTCAAAAACCTTGGACCTTCCAAGATCTGAGACGTGGATGCACATTTGAGAAACCAATAACGCCCATGTCAATCAGACTATTACTTAGGAGCCATCCATTAAAAACTACATTCAAGGTAATCTCCTCATCGTAGTCGAGGCCATGGGGAGGAAGGTTAGCATATAAAACCTGCCTCTCACGCTATGCTCCAACGCTTGGTATCTTATCCTTGAAACATTCTCCTAGTAGAGGAATGATATTATTTTAGTGAAACATCTTACACACCTCTTTGACATCACCTATATCTGACTGAGGTACCTCTATGCTTTTCTTCTACCCTAACTTCTTGGATTGCTCCTTTAGACATTGAATTTACCCTTGAAGACTCCATATTACATCCATGGTCTCTTGATAGAATTCCTTCTAATGGGTAGGGTCCAGATAATTCCCATACAAGATCTCTTCACTTGTAATTAGTTGTCTCTACTTTGGTATTTCCCTGGCGGGCATAGTCTCATCTCACATTGTCACCTATACAGGTTCTAATTCTGACTCACTCACCACCCTTGGCATCCAATGCAAGTCTTATTTCTTAATGCTTACCATCCCGGTGTCCTTATATTTTTGTTGTTGTTGGCTCATGTGTTCAAATAGCTCTGGGCACTCCTCATACTTGTGCTTCTTCCCACACCATGATCACTACAGCAGGTCAGAACATTCATGATTATAGTGCTTCGTAGACCCACACGTTGAACAAGTTCCACGTGGGAGCTCACTTATTCTACCTATGTGGTTGCCTCAACCTTGAAATCTTCCATGAAAGCTTATTCCATGGGTTCCTCCATGCATGTGCCCTTCATAATGACAACCATTGTCCTTATAATTGTTTACAATGTTGGTCTTGCATGCACCAATATCAATGGCATAATGTATCTAGTCAATCAATGTACAATCCTTGGTGTCATGAGTAGTGGAGGTAAAAATCTTGCAATAACAAGAAACATTATTATGGATCGTGCATTGCAGTAGCCAAAACCTACTTGTATAATGATCTCCATGGAAAATATCATAGTCTACTATCATGGCACGTACCAATCTCTGAGGACAACTGTCCTTCATATGCCAATCTACCTCAAAATCCATACACCATAGGTAATTGCGAGTCTCATGGGCTAAGTTTACAGATAGCTTCTCCAGGTGCTTTTCCATTGCAGTAATATGAGATTTAAGAAAAGGACTAACACTGGTATCCACGCTTCCTATGTCCTTAGTGCCCAGGGCAGCCTCTAAGGCCACACGCAGGTATGTGAAAGTCTTATGTAAAAGAACTCTCTTGAAAGGTGTTATTAGTCATCAAATGAACCATTGAGCATACTGAGAAGGATGGATATCATAAGAAAATTTTGACAAGAGAGTCTTAAAATGTGCATCATACTCCCGCACACTCTCTTTAATACCTTTTTGAATATCCTTTAGTGCACTAATGCTCTTCTATTTAAACTCAGGAATATGGAATTCAACTAAAAAGGCATTAACCAATGCGGTGTAATCTATTACTGTCTAGTGGGGGTAATACTTTTGGTACCAACTATGTGTGCGCCCTTGCAACATTATTACAAACTGATTCACCTTTCATTGCAGGGTAGTGATCCCCTTCATGTGCCATAGAAGCTCACATTTGTGTACATGATCTATAACATCCTCAACACATTTGTTATCTAGTAGATGTAAATACATTTCAAAAAATATTTCCTGAGCCGGTTGAGGCCCTTGTCCACCTGATCTGGAACCTTGATCCCCTTTGATGTTGCCTCCACCACTAGATACACTAGATCCACCAATGCTTATTTCTCTTAACCCACCAGATCCTCTAGATCTACCAAGTCCATAAAGTCCATTAGTTCCTATACCTCGTGATCCACTAGATCCACCTCTCATAGCTGGTGAAGGTTCTGAAGTGGTCACACCTTGTGTCCCCATTGTCACCCTAAACTATGTGCTTATGGTCTTTGATATTGCAGCACTACCAGATGTGTGTCCCGCACCACTTTTAGAAGTGATACCCAAGATTTTTTTACCCTTAATTTTCCCAAATGGTGCTTCAGAAAATATGCCTCTAAACAAAGGAAATGATTGTGCAGCCATAGATGTTCCAAATGAAAAGTTATACCTCTTAGGTGCTGATTGGTTACTTCCACCAATACCAAATGGGCTAGTAATAATTATCTCTAGATTTGGAAAACTAAGTGTCATTGCTTGATCACCAGGTCAATTCAGATGCATGCCAATGACTCTCCTTTCTCATAGTTATAAGATCTCATCAAAAGATGAAGGGGTCTCTCTTCCATGCTTGTAAAGATGGGGTAACACAGGCTTCTTAGGCTCCACATCCTCCACGTGAACCTCAATTTTTTCTTGTAACATTTGCCTCTATAAATCCATCTCTCCTACCACTTTGCATTGTATATCTAACTCCCTCTCATGAGATTCATTATACTTGAGTTGTCTCTCTTCCCTCTCCTTCTCAGCTGCAATTTTTGCCATCATCCTACACCCTAGTTTCCTCGCCCAATGCTCAAAAGAAGCTTAGCTAACTATAGGAAATGCTTCCAAGATCAACATAATGATCAAGATATTTATAGCTAAAGGGATAGCTCACAATAACAATCCTCTTGGCTCCCTCAAGAACTCAAACTCAACAATCTCTAGACAAGAATACATAGAAATCACGTACTCCAAGGTGTAACTCGTCAACACTCTACTCCACTAATGATCAACAACACATGTTTAACTTAGATTAACATTATGCAGCCTCTGACACTCATCTTGGGTCCATACGCAAGGTCTATAGTATCAGATTGATCTAGATGTATATGCCGAGAGCCATTCATGCAACTCCACTGGAAAACAACAAAATAAGGTCTCATACAAATCATGATACATATGTTCTTCTACACATTTACGTGCATCAAACCTAGGTCCAGGTACTAAAAATTTGAGTAAACCCATCCTTCATGCTTTTAAGCCATGCTTCGACACTATCCAAGGTCAAGCACTCTGTCATCATGCACCATTCTCACAAAAACTTCAAAAATAGGTCCTAGAAATAGAACCAAGATGTAGTCATTTATTTACCCTTAATACTATTTTCTAACCCATAGCACACCGACCTATCACCTAGCAGGCAATGGGTGCTCACCCAAGGCACGTGCGGGTGTTGAGCACCTACTTTATATGAGCTTTATGAGAAGGTTCCACCATTAATGGAGGATTATTTGTAGAAGTAGAATTACATTCACTTATTTAAAAAGGTAGATGGTGCAACTAACAGATCCACACATTAATGCATTACAGAAGCTAAATAACATTTGTAAGAAGCACAATAAACTAGATCTAGGCCATGATAAGTCATATAACATGAGTGTTTACACCAATTAAGAATTTATATTGAACAAACCCACATATATATTTATTTAAAATAGTTCTTGTAGCCACATTACAGTCAAAAGGGTCATCTTAGACCATATATATTAAGTGACAGAGACTTGTCTCCTACAATTATTCCTAATATGAGACCCTAATTATAATTTTTCCTAATTTAACCCTTGTTATAGATACCAATACCCAAAAATATGCTTATGGCATACCTTACAACCCTAGGAACTAAGTATTCTAAACAATAACATTTTTGCAGCACTCCGTTACTCTCCTTCTCTTTCTCTGCATTCTCTATGTGTGTCTGTCTCTATCTTATCTCATCTCCCATATATTTGTCTTTGGCCTGAGAATTAATTTATATAATATTAGAACCCACCACCATGCCTTATCTAAGTGCAGATCACATGCAAAGTGTTCATGTGGTCCTCCATTGGTGAATGCTTATCCCTTTACAAATCCTCCACTCTTTGCAATGATGTCTTCTGGGAATATTCACTACAGGAAATATCATTTTCTTGTCCTCCAAGGTTCTAGGCTATCACCTTATCCACTCATCATGCCTAGTTAGGTCCTCATGCTTTTTCTCAAGTGTCTCTAGAATTCCAAATATGGATAAGTCCCTTAAACCCTTGTTTTTTCTCCCTTGTGTTCCCTAGTTTCACTTAAACCCTTCTTAAGCCCCTTTATCCTACGTGATTTCCTTTAAGCACCCTTCTTCTCACTAGTCCCCCATACACACACCCTTTGGTACTTCACAAATATTTAAGGTTCCAATATGTTTCTTTACATGATTCATATAAGTTTTTTGAAAGATCTTGTTATCTATTTTTACTCCCTGGGAAAAATAGACAACTTGGGAGGATGGTTTTGAGCACTAGAAATTGATTCATGGAGCAATATCGAATGCTAAAAATGAGATTTCAAGTTTGGGAAGATTTATAAGTGATTCAGGGAAGTTTTAGAGGTCTTCGGGCCATCCATCAGAAGTAGGATTTATGGCCTTAAGGAGCGTGCAACGTGAATGAGGACCCAAGCTTCAACGTAAGATTTTGATAGCCTTGTGAGGAATTATAAGTCCAATAAAGTGCCTATGGAAGTCATTTTCCATGCCCTACATGGTGGAAAATATGAGACATCGTGAAGCATTATACACTTCCCAAGGTAGTTCATTCTTCTGATGCACAACCGACAATCCTGAGGAAGAGGGAGCCATATAGAGGTGATAAAGTAAAATTTTTATCTTGAGACCACCACCATTAGATTTAATGGGTTTTTTCATATGAAATAATATAAAATTTCCCCCCAAAACTCATCCGAGAGCTCAAGATATCACCTTCGGAAGTTGGCCTCCCGGGGTTAGTCAGCTGGGTTGGACGAGAAGGTTGGTCAGGTCACATTTTTCAACACGTACAGACAGTCTTAGACACCTGTCGCACCCATAAAATTTGCAAAACACACAATTTTGTTATATTTCTAGGTTGGTCATCCCAACAGTCATACAGACATTAGGTTGGATGGACACTAGGTTGGATGAGTACAACGAGGTAGGTGGGGTCACATTTTTTGACGCGTACAGATAGTTTTAGTTGCCATTTGCACCCCTCACATTTGCATGACACATAGGTTAATCAGGTCACCTAGGTTGGATAGTATGATAAGGTTATTCGGGTCACATTTTTCAATGAGTACAGATAATTTTAGACACTCGTCGTACCCCTTACATTTGCACAACACACAGGTTGGTTGGGTCACCCAGGTTGGACGGGTATCGGGGTTGGTCAGCGACCATAGAAATGTATGGCACACATGTTTGGATGATGTCCAACCCCCCAGGGTTGGACGGTGAAATTCAGGTGACACATGGTTAGACGGGTCATGAAGTTGGATGCCTGGGCAGTGGTACGACATGGTTGGATATGTTACATGGTTGGGTGGCCCACGAGTCCCAAATAGGTGAAAGTAGGTGAATGAATGATAACCCAACAACCATATTTAATGTAGTATTCCACCCATGTCATTTTATGACAAAGGTACCGTCGGGAACCAGAAATTGTATGGGTGTCCAATACCTCTTTAATGAGGATGGGTGAACAATTGGCTATATAATGCAACTCAAACCTCATCATTTTTCAAAGGATACATTCTGCGAAGCTAGGGAAACTCTTGTAAAATTTTTCCCTCAACTCCATTTGAGTTGTAAGCCTTCTCTTGCACCTGGACAAGCATATTTATGCCTTTGAGCATTGATGTAATGGTCTGTGCACCTTATAGAGCAATAAAATCATGTTTTTGTGGTGTTTCTCAACCCTTTTCTCATGATTTATCATTGTATTCTATGTGCCTCTCCATTTCGTGTTTTTTTTTTGTACATGTAATTCAAATTTGCAAGTGTAAGATGTTTTGTTTCACGGAGTGCAAATGGAAGATGGAGTTTTGGGTATGTGTCATTGTTGTTCTGACATCATCCCAGCTCTATTTTTTCCCTCTTCTTCCTCCCTCAGCATAGAGTATCTCACCCCTTTTTCTGGTGCTATTAGCCCCGTTTTAGTGTAGGATTTCCCTCTATCATGACACTTTCTCTCTCTCTCTCTCTATGTCTCCTTGGTAGTGGTTAGTGATAGGCTTAGTTAGGTTTCTTTTCTTGTATTAGGAGTATTTTAGCATTAGGATTAGGAAGAGGATAGCCGAAACTTCTCTGGAGGATCCATCTCAAGTTCGTAAGTCCCACAACTTGAGGGATATCACCCATGTTATGTAGAATTACATTGGATTGCCCCATTTACCCATGAGAGAAAATCGGGGGGTGCTGTAATTTTGACATTAACGATTTTTTGCATGCTCGGTGGGATGGGTTTGAATCACCTTACCACTTCACTTCATCAAGTTTGATGTGATTATTGGTGAAGGTTTTAATCTTTGGAGGCACTCTCAAAGCATATCTGACGACTCCAATGATTCAAGCAACCCATAATCCCTAGTTGCAAACTTGTTTTTAATGTTTCCTCTCCAGTCAAGGCACTCCAAGGAGCTTTTATCCATTCCCTCATTTCAGTTCATAGTCCTCTTCATTTTCAGTAGTGGGATGTTATCCCCAAGGTGGCCCTGAAGAATTTTCCTCTCTTTCATGGAAATGGAGATCAATCCCCTATTGATCACATTCCAGATGTTGCCAACCATTGTTCCATTCATACTATCATGGAGGATAATATTTTCCTTAGACTTCTAGTTGCATCTCTTAAAGGAAAAGAAAAAAATTGGTACACCAGTTTGGCACCACAATCCATTTCCACATGGAATCAACTAGGATAACAACTTAAAAACTGGTTCAAGGAGGATGTATATGTTATTCCCCTCATTGAACATCTTAGACAAAATATAGCAAGCCTCCGATGGAGTTCATCCTCGGACTTCAACCTCAGATTCACAAGGACCTGGCGTCGAATCCCTCAAGAATACAAACCCTCGCAAGGTATGGACATTCTTGTATTATTTGAGGTCCTTTGATGCTGACTTAGCTATATTGATTCAATATTTTGGGGGCAACATTCTTCCTCTGGCTTTCTCCATTACATTACAAGCTGAGAAGATTCTCATTCAGGCCGCACAAAATAAAATCCATCCATATTTCTACAGTCCCTCCATCACCACCTCAGGTTATTCCTTCTCCTTGTGTAAATATTGAAAAAATTCATCATTCCTTTCCAATAATATGGAATCCCCTTTGCTTCCTTACCCTTCATTTGACATGTCTCACAGGTGTGTCATTCCCATAACATTTCCAAAGGCTGCACCAAGATACCTCCCAACTCCACCCAACGCACTACCTAACTTCTCTAACTCATACACCAATGTCCTTAAGAGTTGTGGTATTTCATATGTTTTCCCTACCTTCTACCCAACTACTAACTGATACCATATTATACTACAAGGATGGTAGAGAGGGAAACATGGTATGCTGTCAGAAGAAAGGGGATATGGCCATAAGCAATGCCCCAAACAGGAATGCTCCATGCAAAATTATGCAATTATTTCAGAAGCAACATATTAGCAGAGTAGGGGTTATGTTTTGGAGGGTCATTCGGCCTCCCCAAGTGATCAATTCAGATCCATGTTGAGCATCAAAAACATCTATCCAAGCAAGATATAATGCAACATCTTCCTTATAACACCTCTCCCTCAACTAGTATCACCGAAGACAAAAATTTTGTATCGATAGGATACTGGTTTGATTCAGATTGGGAGGATGAGGAAATTTCAAGATATGTCAAAGAAGGAGCTGAATCAAAGAGAAATAGTAGGTAGGTGAGAAGGAAGCTCAGATTGGACAAGTTCACAGAGGAGAAAGATGTTTTTAAACACTATTGGCACCCAAATCCTCGAGGAGGAACAATTACAAAGTGAGAAAAATGTTTTTACAGCGTGTCAATGATTGTCATTGCTATACTTATCTAGAACTTGCTACAGTATTGGCAGAACAGAAAGAGGAGATAGAGGATGAAGAGACACCAAGGAATGCTACAGTGGCCATCAAAGTGGAAATAGAGATGTTTGAAGAGGCATAAGAAAACATGGATCAACCTATAAACAACCATATTCAGGAAGAAGGTCTGCATGCGAGCCCTAGTAGTGGGGCCAAACAATAAATGAGTGGAAAAATCACAAGAATTAGGCCTTGCCCAATCAAATACCTCAGCTTCATTGGAGTAGGAGGACTAGAGTTGCCATCGGTCATGCTCACTTTAGACCATGAGAATGATTTTCAATGCACCAAGGGTAAATAACAATACCTCTAACCGAATACAGACTCAATCCAGAGGAGGTATTTTCTTTGTTTGTTGATACCTTTGGATAGATGGGTGGAGGATTTCCCTTATGTCAGTCTTTCATCCATGACCATGTCCATTTGTCAAATCAGTTGCATGGTCTAGTAATGTTAAGGAAAGACAACTAATTTGCCTTGCTAGTGTCAGGGTTCATGTGAAGTTTGCCCATCCCTCTAGTTATAATAGAGTAGGTGGGCTTGCTTTCAGCAGAAGAAGTGCGTATGTACAATCTACATGTTCCACTTGGGGTGTGTATGATCTTTGTATTTATACATAGTTTTTATATGGTTGTTGCTCTTGCACGGTACATCATATTGTTGGGGTGAAATGTGTCATAGTAAAGGGTTCAAAGCGACATGAAATAGTTACAGTCTTCAAGTAAGTCTAAATTTAGACTAACTAAATCAGGTTGAGGGATAATTTCCAATGTTTTCATCTCTATGTCTCTCTAGGTCAGTAAAAATTGAGCTCCTATGCCTCTATTTGCATTAGGAAATCGATTGCAGGAGAATTTTTATCTTCAACATTTCAGCCAGGGTGTGTTCATGATCGACTAAAACATGAGGTCCCAATTACTTCCCAGATCATATTAGTAGAAAGAGAATTCTAGGTTCAAGATAATTTTCCACTCTCACAAAACCTTAATTCAGATAATTTTGTAAATGAGAGGGAAAATCCGAGTAGTGGCAGGTAGTTCTAGGTTCAAGAATCAATGTTTTAATGGCTCAAGGGTAGAATTTAGAATTTTAGGATCAATTTATAGGTGTACTAATACTGAATCCATGCCCAATGGATGCTTCAGGTAACTGGTCATACATCTAGCAGGTAGATGTCCTTGAGAGGTCGCCAAATTGTTATCTATTTTTACTCCTTGGTAAAATAGACAACTTGGGAGGATGGTTTTAAGCACTGGAAAATGATTCATGGAGCAATATGGAATCATAAAACTGAGATTTCAAGTTTGGGAATAATTTCAAGTGATTCAGGGAATTTTTGGAGGTCTTGGGGCCATCCATCAGAAGCAGGATTTTGGGCCTTAATGAGTGTGCAATGCGAAAGTGGACCTGAGCTTCAATGGAATATTTTGATAGCCATGTGAGGAATTATAAGTCCAAAAAAGTGCCTATGGAATTCATTTTCCATTCCCTACATGGTGGAAAACATGAGACATCTTGAAGCATCATACACTTCCCAAGGAAGTTCATTCTTTTGGCGCACAACCAGAAATCCTAAGGAAGAGGGAGCCATTTCGAGGTGATAAAGTCAAAAATTGTATCTTGATACCACAACCATTAGATTCAGTGGGTTTTTTCATATGAAATCATATAAAATTTCACCCCAAAACTCATCCAGGAGTTCAAGATATCACCTTTGGAAGTTGGCCTCTCGGGGTTGGTTGGCTAGGTAGGACGGGTAGGTTGGTCGGGTTACATTTTTTGACACGTACGGAAAATTTTAGATGCTCATTGCACCCCTCAAATATTCATGACATAAAATCTGGTCAGATTGCTAGGTTTTTCATCCCAACAGTCGTATGAACATCAGGTTGGACAGACATCAAGTTGGATAGGTCACTAGGTTTGTTAGGTCACATTTTTCGTTGCTTACATATAGTTTTAGATGCCTGTCGCATGCCTCACATTTTCATGACACAAAATTTGGTTGGATCACTAGGTTGGTCATCCCAGTAGTTGTACAAACATAAGGGTGGACAGAAACTAGGTTAGATGGGTCACCAAGTTGGATGGGTATCAAGGTTGGTCGTCCCGACAGATGGATGGCCATCATATTGGTATGGTAGCTCATTATACAGAAAGAAATAGATGGCCGTCTGTTGGCGAGAAAATTTTTCTTATGGAAAAATTAGTGGGTTTCAAGCCAATGCTATGGGAATCTAAGTCCCTTTACTTGAACGGTGCAACTTCCGTAGGTGCATGCATAAAAGGTGGATTTCAAGGGTGGCCTTTCGACGAAAGATCCAACAGGGGCACTCCACTAACCCTATGGAAAAGCTAGCAATGTCTCGCTAGAGAAGAAAATTTGTCTTGGAAAGGGGAAGGGGAGTGGAAATGGAGGTAGGAAACTAATTTTGTGAGTAGAATATTAGCTGCCCACACACATTAATTAGAAATTTCATTTACATGCATTTATAGTTAGAAGAAAAAACAAATCCGCAGGAGAAGCTATAAGACCGAATAAAATTCATTGGTCGTGAGGTACCAATCAATCCCTCAATAAAAAAGGTGAAAATTCCTTCTTTTATTATTGAAGCTAAATTAGAGTTTATACAGAGCTTTGAGAATAGAGGAAATTCTAAGGAGAAGGGAAAATTGAAGAAGTATGGCGTTTTTATTTTTTCCATGTACAGAGCACTCTGGTCTTTTTTGTAATCAATCGCTAACCCTTTGGAATGGCTCTAAGGAGCCATTATATCCTTTGTAAAAATGGTTACAAATTTACAAATCATTTACACCTCTTCAAATTCCTCTATTGCGAAGAAAACACTCATGGTGGGTTAAAAACTAGATCTTGCAACGTGAACATTACATTTGATTTGCCAGTTTAAATATAGACTGTTTGATTTTCTCTTATAACTTTGAAATCAGGCCATCCATGTGGTAGGAAGAGATTAGAGTGGGTATGGGGGAACATCCTTTGTGCTTTGTGATTTTTTAGAGATTTGGCAATTTGGAACAAATTGGCCCGCACCCCCGCTTTGACTTTTCAACTTAGGCACGTGGCACGTTTTCATTGGAAATGGGGTTGTAACCCTTTTCTCAACATTTTAAACTTTTTTGGAAAAAGTCTCAAAAAATCAAATTCTTCCACCAACCCGATACTCAAATTAAACTCTTGACACATGGCATCCTCTGATTGGAAATTGGGTCGCGGCCCTTTTCTCAACATTTTAACCTTTTTTGGAAAAAGGCTCAAAAAATCAAATTCCTCCACCGACCCGCTGCTCCGATTGAACTCTTGACATGTGGAATCCTCTGATTGGAAATGGGGTCATGGACCTTTTCTCATTATTTTAACCTTTTTTGGACAAAGGCTTAAAAACTCAAAGTTCTCCGCCGTTCAACTCTCCCGCTTTGACTTTTCAAAGGTGGGCCCAAGACCTTGGTGGGGCCGCAGAGCATTCTAGAACTTTTACTGCACTTTAGGGAATTTGGTTAAATTTCCAAAAGTTCCCCGATGGCTTGTTTGTTCACTTTGAATTTTCAATATCGAGCTTCACCTTTGACTTTTTCCCTATGGGCTTCAACTTTGAATTTTTCCCTGCGGGCTCAAAATTTGACTTTTACCTTTATAGCTTGATCGGGGCTGCGGGTCACTTTTTAACTTTTCACCTTTTTTACAAAGAGGATCAAAAACATGAATTTCTTCACCAACCCACTTCCATTTAGGTATGTGCACATACCCGTGGATGATGGGGCCAAAATTTGACGGGGAAGAAAATGCCCATTGTTCCCGACTATGGGAAAAATACACAGAGGAAGAGAAATTCATCATTTTGAGTCCAATTTTTGAATTTCCTTTGTGAGCCAGAGGCATGGAGGAAAAAAAATGATTTGAAAACCCAAGCCATAGAACAAGCAAACAATTTCGATCAAAAAAGGATATTGTAAAGAGGATATTACGTGCACAGATCGAGAGATGGATAATTTCTCAAAACAAGCAAAACAAAGATTTAAATAGCACTAGGGCATGGATTTTGCTAATTTCATGAAATTTCAATTTGTCTTTAATACTTTAGGAGGGCGAGAGCTTGGAATTTTGAATTTAACTTGGAAAACAAAAAGTGGTTTTTGGGAGACAACAGCTGGCTCTAGCTTGGGAACATGGCATGGACTGAGCATGACGAAGACATGGTATGAGGATCTAGAATCACAATTTTTAAACTATATAATGTTGACTAGTGCCTTATCCATTGGGCCTTGTAGAGTTATGTACAATTCTGAGAAAGAATGGAAGAATGAAACACACAAGCCAAACCAAACACAACAAAAACCAAACAAAACTAAACCAAAATCGCACAACAGAAAAGGGAAAAACACACCTACGAAATCACCTATGGTACAAGGTGGGGGACAACCCACTTTCACTGATGATACAGTTTCAAGTATTTCCAACTTCAAGGAAATTCCAATGGTGTTCCATCCAATTATGAGAGGAGAAAAACATTCTCACCACAAGCTCCATGAATTTGGAATGTGTTGAGCCGTAATGAATCAAACATTCCATGGCTGCCCTTTGGTTCTCTTCTCTTGTCCCATAGCACAAAAAAGTATCCAACCTTTAATTATCTTGTCTTTTGCCTCTTGTAAAAGATCATATTCACTTTCAATTATTGTTCTTTAATTCTATCCACCACTTGGCATCTGCTTTCCTCCAGCTTCTCCAGGAAGAGGATCCTCTTGTCAATGGAGTCTTTGTATTGACCTTCTTCTATTTCTTATATCAACTTGAGAGCTGACATCTCAATTTGAGGGGGATCTCTACCTCAAATCTATACAACATTTGGAAAGGTGACATACCTAATGCCTTCTTAGGAGTGATCCTATTGGCCCACAATGCATCATATAACTTCTTGTGCCAGTTCCTTTGATTCTCATCTACCAACTTGCGAACAATGGTCACAATGTTCTTGTTGTTTGACTCAGGTTGCCTGTTTCCTTATGGGTAGTAATTAGAAGAGTGAGATAGGGATATTCCAAAGCCATAAAAAAAATCTGTGAGCTCCTTGGAAGAGAAATAGGTGGCATTACCTACAACAATTTTCTGTGGTATTTCAAAACGAACAATGATATTCTCCTTAATGAAGTTGTAGGCTATATCAGAGCTGGCTTGCTTGGTTAGAATGGCTTCCACCAATTTAGTGAAGTAATCAGTTGCAGTGAGGACATAAGTATGCCCTACACTAGAATGAGGATTCAGAACACCAATAAAATCTAGCCCCATTGCTGAAATGGTTCTTCAATCACCACAGGACTGAGTGGTAATGCAACTAGTTGTGGCTTTCCAACAAATTGTTGGCATGATTTGCATTTGGAAACCCAATCCTGAGTGTCTACAAAGATGGAGAGCTAATAATATATCCCTTTAAGGATCTTATGTGCGGTGACCATTGTTGATAAATGTCCACCACAATCTTGATCATGATATGCCCTACGTAATTTTTCTTGCTGCTCCTTATTTACACACCTAAGGAAAACACCATCTAGGCCTCTCTTGTAAAGTGCATGATTTCAAATCACAAACTTGTCTACCTTTAGCTTGAGTGGTCTTATTTTTTTGTAATCAAGATGAGGAGGGAATTCTCCATAAGTGATGTAGTAAGAAATGTCAACATACCACTCATTAGTAGTGGTGACAAAGAGTGCCTATAGACTGTCTCCTGAATAGGTTGAGAAAACACCATCTTTTTCTCCCTGCTGAGCCCTGAGAGCTTCATCTTCAATAATCAGCTGGCACAATGCATTTCCTCTTACCAGATTAGAGGGTCTAATCTCCAAGTCATACTCTTGGGTCTTTGTAATCCAACTTCTTCTCTTAGCCCCAGGATCTTGTTGAGTCAAAATGGAATTGATTACACTTCCAGGGACCATAACCATTATATGGGAATTGAGAATTTAGAATTTGAAACTTTTAACAACTTTGACCACTACGTAGGCATGTTTCTCTAATTGGCTGTACTTTAGCTCATGAGTTTTCAAAGGATAACTCATGAAAGCAATGGGTGCTTCCAAACCTTCATCATTTTTCTGAACAAGGACAATAGAGAGTGTATGTTCTAATGCATAGCAATACATGATGAACTCCTTATTGAAATCTAGAGATACAAGAGTTCAAGATTTTGCAATGGCTTTCTTGATCTCCTCAAATTCTACTTTTCCTTCCTTATTCAACTTTAAACCTGCTAGAGGCTTCATCATGGAAGTTATATGCTTATTCAGTTAAGAAAACTCAGGCACAAAATGATGAAGGAAGTTTACCTTTCCAAATAATGAATGAACTCCCTTCTTGCTGGTTGGTAAGGCTAGTGCTTGCATAGTTTTGACCCTCTCAGGATTAATGTGTGCTCCATGTTTGTTCACAATGTGTCCCAACAACTTAGCTTCTGTGACTCCAAAAATGCACTTCTTTGGATTTACAGAAGTGTCATGTTTCCTACACCTTGCAAGGACTTGCTCCAAATGACAGATATGATCACCCCTCCTCTTTGAAAAAATGGTGAGGTCATCAATGTAGATGAAAATGCAATGTTTCAAATCTTTGATGGCTAAGTCCATTGCTCTCTGGAAAGTGGATCCAACATTGATAAAGCCAAAAGGCATTTTTCTATAGGTAAAAATGCCCTAAGGTGTTTTGAAGGTCGTTTTGTTGCAATTCTCTTCTACCACCTTGATTTGGTTGTACCCTGAGAATCCATCAAGCAAAGAGAGCATTTTAGATCCAGTGACTTCTTGCAAAATATGATCCATAATTGGAAGAGGGTAGTTGTCCTTGAGAGATGCCTGATTCAGATTTTAGAAGTCTACACAAATCCTTATTTCCCCATTCTTCTTCCTTACTGGCACAATATTAGCCACCCATGTTGAATGGTGGATGGGGAAGATGATTCTAGAATTGAGCATCTTTTTCACCTCTTCTTTGATAACATTGGCAATCTTTGGATTGTAAGGCCTTTGTTTTTTCCTGAAGGGCTTAGCTCCTTGCTTCAAAGGAATGGAGTGATGCATTTCCTTTGGCTGAAAATATTTGAGTTCATCATATGAACAAGCTAGGACATTTGAGTAATTTTTAAGTAGAGCAACAAACTTTATCTTCTCTTATAGTGAGTAGCATTTACCAATGTTAACCATCCTTGGATTCTCTGAAGTGCTAATTTTTTCTTAATCAAAATCAGATGGACACTGATAAGATTATTATTTTTCTCTTAGATGAACCTGTCATGCTTGTCAAAGAGGTCTTCCAAAGAAACTAGGCCTTTGACGATTTTTTTTCCTTTTAGTTTGATTTATAAATTCCCTCAATTTCTTTCTTCTCTTCTTTGGGGACTGATTCACGATGTGGGTTTTCACTTCCTTCAAAGAAAAGATTATTGAAGTTATGCCTTTGTTCTAAGAAGGATAGGATCTGATTGTCATCATTGAAGACTTATCAGTGATTTACATTGTCTGCTATGCTGGGTCTGAACACCATCTCAATGGTCACTTTATCATTGCCAAAAGAAGGATGAGGTGTCACTAAGGAAACTGACACTGCTAGAGAATCATCCATTTCATTCTGCTCCCTAGGGATAGCTTCAATGGAGAATTCATCAAAGGATTCAATGCAGTCCCATACTCTATTTCTATAGTGTCTGAGTATGGGGTTTTTCACTTGATATTGCTGGTGAACCTACTTTACCACAACCTATGCATCACTTTGCATCTCAACTTCTTGATTCCCATGTCCTTTTCTATATTCATGCCTAAGAGTAATGCTTCATACTCTACTATATTATTTGTATTGTCAAATTGGAGCTTGTAGGAAAAAGGATATACCTCATTGAAGGGGGAGTATAATACTACACCAACTCCTGAACCTACTCTGGAATGATTGCCATCAAACTCCATTGTCTAGATTCGGTATTTTTCTTCCTCCATGAGAAGTGGCAAGTCCTCTTCCTTTTATGATGTAAGGACGTAATTTCCAAGTCCACAATATCGAAAAAGGATATAAGCTCTTGGATCATCATACTTCCTTACTGTGAACTTCATTTATCTGACTGGCAATAGCTTATTCATTTCTCCTTTCACTGGGATAGTTGGAGATGACCAATCCATTTTTATTTCTCCACCTAGATCTCTGCAAAAAATTCTACTTAACAACATACTAAAAGACACTGGGATGTCTGCCAAAAAAATGGTCAAGAGTATATTCTTGTCAGGGTAATCAGCTAGTGCAACCTGAGCATCCTTAATCCTCCTACCAAACGAACTTGTTTGGATTCCATCGAGTAGCATGTGCCATTTACTCGGGTCAAATTGAGGACAAGAGCATTTGCAAATTTTGTTAGGATCACATTATCTGAGGCTCTAGAATTTATAATGTAATTGTTCAGCTGGAAACATTTGATGAGAAGTGACAGGTAAAAAGGATCAACTCTATTGGTGGTGGAGGCACTGAGGGCTAGCATGTTTTGAGAATATGGTGTGGATGGTGTGGGAAGTAAGCCTTTAGAATATAAGATTGGGGATGTAGAGTTATCACCCTAGACTGCCTTGATGAATCTATCAAATTGGGCAGGATGTGTTTGTAGGTATTCAATTTCAGAGAGCTAGACTTTAGTTTTGCTAGCATGCTCTACAAATTCAAATGAAATTATGGTAGATGAGGAAGAGGTTCCAACAGTGGATGAGGACTAAAATGGAAGATGCGTCATTACTTTTAGTGTTGGGTTCTCCTTTTCAAATGTAGCAATTGGCTTGGAAGGAGATGGGGGTATAGCCTTTGATTGAAATTTAGATGTTCTTACAGAACCAACATTTAGAAGAGAATTACTCTTAACAACTTTTGAGTTGGGAGAAGAATCAAATAAATTAATTGGCACAACAATGTGATCCTTGAAAACTAGTGAATCTGATTTCTCTATAGCTGATTCCATGAAATGTGGTAATGGTGATCCCCTGCTGATGATCTTGTTTAGTGGAGGCTTTGAAGAGCTATCTTCTTTGTTCTTCCTACTCTCAGTTGCAACTGCCGAGGCTAAAACACAATTCTTGGATTGTGCAAGAGTGAAAACAACACATGAAAAACTTAGAGATTCTTCATCACCTTCCTCTTTATCATCAATGTATTCAATTAAGCCATTGTGTATGCCAACCTCTTCAATTTGAAGATAGTTTTCATAGTCATCGATGCTTTCTTTTTCAGTTTCCTCAATGTCTACTCCTGATTCCCTAGTGTCACAGATGGCATTGACTTGTGGTGCTTCAAGAGAAATCCTATGAGGAGGTGGAGAAATTATTGGTCTATCAGGATGATTTGGTCTCCTTGGAGCATTCCTTATTGTGATTTGTGATAGCTACTTCTTCAAAGCAACTAGGTCATTTTCCATTTTTTCAAACATTGGATCAATGGTGACTGAATTTGAACTCTGAAATTTTTGCTTCCCATTTGGTCCTTTCACTTTTCCAGAAAGAATTAGATCATCATCAGTCTCAATTGCAAAGTCTTGAGTTTTCCTTAATGTTCTTGGTTGGGTTCTTCTAAGGAAGAAACCAACTTCTGATGGCAACACACTGATGAAGAACCTTTTCAAGTTGTTTTTAGGAGGTACCACATCTTCTGGGATCCTTCTCGTCAACTGTACCTTGCTACAAAATATCTCATTGATTTGGAGGTCTCCTTCTTCATCTCAACCAATTGGACTAGAAGATCCTGAAAATCTTCTGTGCTCTTGAACCTATGTTCAAATGCACTTCTTATATCTTCCCAACATGTGATAGATCTTGGAGGAAACATATAGAACCATTCAACAACTTTTTCTTGGAGTGACTCCAAAAAGATCCTAACTGAAACATCTTCATTTTCAACTCCCAACACTCCACAAGCTGTGATGAATGCTACTACATGTTCTTCAGGGAGTTGAGAACCATCCCCTTTGAATTTTGGGAAGTTCTTTCTTGATCCTCTTGGGAGCTCATGAAGTGGTTGTGGAAGAGCAAGTGGAATAGTATTTCTTCCCCATGGCACGTTAGGCCTACGTACTTCATGCTCATGATCACCCATTCTATTCCTATTTCTAGCCTCCAATCTTGCTAAGGCTTCTTCTGTTGCTGTTCTTTCTTCTGATTCAATTTGGAGTCTTTCTATTTCTTCAAGTTGAGCCCTTATCTCCTCTTTATCTCTTGCCTCTCTTTCAAGCTCTTCAAATGTGGGATCAATTTTTCCTCCTTGCCTCAGTTTCTAGGTGCATCTTCTATCAGTCAACTTGAAATTTTACTCTCTTCTCTAGGATGTTGGAATTTGTCTCTGCCTTTCCAATTCGACAACATGTTCCTATTCCAAGTCCAGAATCCTTATGGTAATGAATTATTGATTAAATTTTTTTCTATTATGCCAAATAGCTTCTCTCATATCAGAAGCAATGTCTTCTTGGATGTGAAAGAGTAAATCAGGTTTCTCAACAGGAGGATTTCCCAGAATAGCCATGATTTACATTCATGTAGTTTGTGTGATTATTCAATCTCTAGAAAATTTTCTTCTAGAATATTTTTTATGAACCTGAGGTCATTTTTAGGTGCAGATGCTGCAAAATCTACCCCACAGTGGGTGCTAAAAAATGTTGGCAGGATAATTTTTCTTGTGGACAAATTGGTGGGTTTCAAGCCAACGCTATGGGAATCTAAGTCCCTCTTCTTGAACGGTGCAACTTCCGTAGGTGCATGCATAAAAGGTGGGTTTCAAGGGTGGCATTTCGACCAGAGATCTAATAGGGGCACTCCACTAACCCTGTGGCAAAGCTAGCAATGTCTCGCTAGAGAAGAAACTTTGTCTTGGAAAGGGGAAGGGGAGTGGAAATGGAGGTAGGAGAAAACTAATGTTATGAGTAGAATATCATATGCCCACACACATTAATTAGAAACTACATTTTACATGCATTTATAGTTAGAAGAAAAACAAATCCGCAGGAGAAGCTATAAGACTGAATAATATTCATTGGTCATGAGGTACCAATCAATCCCTCAATCAAAAAGGCAAAAATTCCTTCTTTTATTATTGAAGCTAAAACAAAGTTTGTACAAAGATTTGAGAATAGAGGAAATTCTAAGGAGAAGGGAAAATAGAAGAAGTATGGCGTTTTTATCTTTTCCAGGTATAGAGCACTTTGGTCTTTTTTGAAATCGATTGCCAGCCCTTTGGAATGGCTCCGAGGAGCCATTATATCCTTTTTAAAAATGGTTAAAACTTTACAAATCATTTACACCTCTTCAAATTCCTCCATTGCAAAGAAAATGCTCATGGTGGGTTAAAAACCAGATCTTGCAACATGAATGTTACATTTGATTTTCCAATTTGAATACAGACCATTTGATTTTATCTTATAACTTTGAAATCGGGCCGTCCACGTGGTAGGAAGATATTGGAGCAGGTACGGGGGAAAGTCCTTTTCATTTTGTGATTTTTTAGAGATTTGGAAATTTGGAACAAATTGGCCCACACCCCCGCTTTGACTTTTCAACTTAGGCACGTGGTACGTTTTCATTAGAAATGGGGTCACAACCCTTTTCTCAACATTTTAACCTTTTTTGGAAAAAGGCTCAAAAAATCAAATTCCTCTACTGACCCTCTTCTTCGATTGAACTCTTAACATGTGGCATCCCTGATTGGAAATGGGGTTGCAACCCTTTTCTCAACATTTTAACCTTTCTTGGAAAAAGGCTTAAAAACTTAAATTCCTCCGCTAACCCACTACTCTGATTGAACTCTTGACACATGACATCCTCTGATTGGAAATGGGGTTATGGCCCTTTTCTCAACATTTTAACCTTTTTTGGAAAAAGGCTAAAAAACTTAAAGTTCTTTGCCGTTCTGCTCTCCCGCTTTGACTTTTCAACGGCAGGGCCGAGACCTTGGTGGAGCCGCGGAGCATTCTAGAACTTTTACTTCACTTTTGGGAATTTGGTTAAATTTTAAAAAGTACCCCGATGGCCTACTCGTCTACTTTAAATTTTCAACAGTGGGCTTCACCTTTGACTTTTTCCCTGCTGGCTCAAAATTTGACTTTTACCTTTACAGCCTGATCAGGGCTGCAGGTCACTTTTTAAATTTTAACCTTTTTACAAAGAGGCTCAAAAACAAAAATTTCTCCACTGACCTGCTTCCAATTAGGTATGTCCATGTACCCATGTATGATGGGGCCAAAATTTGACGGGGAAGAAAACGCCCATCGTTCCCGATTATGGGAAAAATACACAAAGGAAGAGAACTTCATCATTTTGAGTCCAATTTTTGAATTTCCTTCGTGAGCTAGAGGCATGGAGGAAAAAAATTGATTTGATGACCCAAGCCATATAACAAGTGAATGATTTTGATGAAAAAAGTAGATTTTAAAGAGGATATTACGTGCACAGACCGAGAGATGGAGAATTTCTCAAAACGAGCAAAACAAGGATTTAAATAGCACTAGGGCATGGATTTTTCAAACTTCATGAACTTTCAACTTGACTTAAATTATTTAGGAGAGTGAGAGCTTTAAATTTCAAATTTAAATTTTAAAACAAAAAGTGGTTTTTGGGAGACAACACCGTCCAACCCCCCTTAGGTTGGACAACCCACGATGTAGAGATGGTGACCGAGGTTGGTTGGAAACCACAATAATGTATGAACCACATCATTGGATGGTGTCTATCCCCCTCGGGTTGGATGGTCAAAGTCAGGTGACATAAGGATGGATGGGTCACATGGTTGGGTGGCTCACGAGTCCCAAGTGAGGCGCATGTAGGTGAGTGAATGACAACTAAAAAAATGGTATTAATGCAATATGGTGCCCATGTATTTTTTGACAAAATTACCATCGGGAAGCAAAATTGTACCGGTGCCGATACATCTTTAATTATGGTGGCTGAAAATTGGCTATAAAAGAACTCAAACCCCTCATTTTTTAAAGGAGACATTCTAGGAGCTAGGGAAACTCTTATAATTTTTTTCACTCGACTTCATTTGATTTGTAAGCCTTCTCCTACACCTGAAAAGCATATTTATGCCTCTAAGCATCAATGTAATGGTCTGCGCACCTTATAGAGAAATAAAATCGAGTTTTGTGGTGTTTTTCAACCCTTTCTCATGATTTTTCATTTCTTTGTGCCTCTCCATTTTGTATTTGTTCTCTGTGCATGTATTTCACATTTGTAGGTGTAAGATGTTGTGTTTCATGGAGTACAGATGGAAGATGGAGTTTTGGTTTGTGTCACTATTGTTTTGACCTCACCCAACTCTATTTTTTCCCTCTTCTTCCTCCCTCAACAAAGTATCTCACCCCCTTTTCTAGTGTTATTACCCCCTTTTTAGTGTAGGATTTCCTTGTTCATGCAATTTCTCTCTCTCTCTCTCTCTCCTTGGCATTGTTAGTATAGCTGTAGTTAGGCATATTTTCTGCATTAGGAGTTGTTTAGCATTATGATTAGGTAAAGGAAGCCGATCTTCTCTGGAGGTCCATCTCAAGTTTGCAAGTCCCATAATTTGAGAGATGGACCCATGCTATGCAGATTACATCGAATGCCCCATTTAAGAATCAGGGCATTCAGGGGGTGATGTAATTTTGCATTAACATATCTATTAGTTCAAGTATTGTTAAGGAGTGATTAGGTGCATTTTCATGTTTTCTCTATTGGTTACTCTATTTTGAGTGTTAGGTTTGACCAGTGTTAATATATTTTCTATATCTTCATGGTAGGTTCACACTCGTAAATATATAAGGATTAACATCCTATTTTAAATCAGATCCTACTAAGAAACTTCATCATGAGTGAATGCATCGCATAGGAGAAGGAAGCAAGTATGGAAATTAGTGAAGGGTCAAGGATCAAAATGTAAGTATATTCAATATTTTTATCTTGATGATTATCTTTTGATTGAAAATTATTCAAGTTCTTCTGATAGTTCTAAACCAACTAGCCCTATCTACTAGATTCATTCCTTATTTCACCAAGACTCTATTCCTAGATCTACTAAAATCTATCCTAATCCCACCCATCAAATTACAATTGAGGATAAGACCTTTTGTTTTGGGGGTTATCCTTTGAGAAATTGACACAACACTAGCCCTATCCCCTTGGCTCATAGACTACTTATTTAAAACTAAGTTGATCATCCTCTTGAAAATCGAGTTGACTAAAATATGAATAATCCTACTCCATGTTTCCTTTTAGAGTTGAAAGTTTTAGACTTATTAAATTTGGGGACATGCTTGGATACCCTAATGAGGTCCCCAGTGAAGTGAGAAATAGATTATCCAAGTTTTAAGTAAACAATGCTATTTCTAGAAGCAACACCTTATATCCTTTTTCAATATCATTAATGACTATGAGATTGAGTATGAGGATGTTTATATGAGGCTATTTGTGCATGCTCTTGAAGAAGATGTTAGAGAATGGTTCAATGCATTGCCTTATGGGAGTATTAAATCTTAGGAGGAGATAATTAATGCATTTTGAATTCAATATGGTGATAAAACAAATCCTAGATTTATTTTTACTAAATTTGAGAATATCAAGAAGAATCCTAATGAGTGTGTGCAATACTTTAATACTAGGTTCAATAAGACACTGATGATACTTCCAACCACTCTTCAGCCAAAAAATGAGTATTTTAAAAAAAAATGTTGCGATGCTTTTGATAAGAAGGTAGCTTATTGCCTAAGAGATAAGGCCACTGTTAATATTAGGTAGTGTTTTTTCATGGCCATCCAAATTGAGAATAATACTAAGGTTGTTGGTAAGCATCCTAAGAGAGAGGGGGTCAAGTTGGTGAACCCTTAAAAGTAACAAGTTAGTAAGCCATATACTGTAGAAGATAAAATGAAGAATCTAGTTAGTTTTGCTAAGGAGATCTCCTACAAGTTATCCAAAGTAGAAAATGGCAATTCTATGGGCTCTCAAAATCAAAATCAAAGCAAACCTTTACCTCATGTCAGAGGGTATGATAGAGGAAAAATTCCCATGGGCCGAGATGATAGAATTTTTTTTTAGAGATACTAAATGGGTCCTAGATCCTTTAGGTTCTTGAGTGTTATTGATTGAGGAAGCTCCCCTCATTGAGTGGTGTGGGAAATAACTTTTACCCCATGATACTTTTGAGCAAGTGTGCTTGATAGAAGTTCTAAAGGAGTCTAGATCTGATCTAGAATTTAATGATACATTGATGTTGGATGAGCTCCTTGACCATAAAGGGGTAATTACTTCCACATATATCTTATGCATAAAGATCGTGGATGAATTTTGGATAGTTGTGAATAAGGTATGCTATTCTCTTATTGAAGTTGATTATGAAGTTAATATGACTCAAGATTTTGAGCTTCCCAATCATGAATTTGAGTTTCTAAGAAATTTAATGATTAAAAAATATGATGGGGGATACCTTCAGTGGAGGATAGATAATTATTGATCAATGCAACAATGGCTTAAGAAAAGGAATACAATCTGATAAGTAAACAAGAAAGTGTCCCTTATAGTGATCCAAAAGATGGAGATAAAAGTGGGGACACCTATAAAAGGGTTTGCTGGTTCCTAGTATTACACCCCAGGGAATTATAAACAATTCAAAAATAAATGGGTTAAATACTTATAGATTTGGGGTATGTTGTTTGTATATAAGGATGTATTTAACATTCTTTTTGTCACAAAGTCTTATAAATGACTAGGAGGCACATACAAAGGGGATGGATAAATCCTTCTACTTTTGGTTCTACCTAAACCAATGTGAGAGGACCCAAGGGGTAACTTGAATGAGGGAAATATATTATAATTCAATTTCCTTCAAATTATTAGAAAGTCAATCTGAGCTAAGTATATCCATGAATGTAATATCTACTCATAAGATTTATCACATTGATATCACACATACTTAGTGAATTAGACAAAAATTAGTAAAGACAAATAAAATATGATTCACAAATGCCATTTATGAATAACCATTAATGGAATGGAACTTCATGATACTGGAATACTAGTCTTCATAAATAAAAGAAAATGCATTCATAATATGCAAGTATAATACAATTTGCAAAGGTAAAACAATAGACAATTATTAGTTATAAAGAGGTGGAATGGATGATGGTTGATTCATAATAGCAACATGCCAATAAATACCATGATAGCCTACTGTTTCAAAATGTAGAGAAGATAAAATAAAGTGAGAATACATTTCAAATGGAATTTTGCATTCTATTATACCCAATTCATGCAAAGGATACCAGAAAACCTTCAAACCCATCAACAAAAACATTTGTGCAAGAATTATGATAAAATATTCATTTCTTCCATTTTCATACGCCTAAGATACACTCAAACAATAACATAGATCCTTCCAAAGAAAGATTGCAATAAGGGTTTTATAACTAGATAAAATATTGTCAAGTAAATACTACAACACAATGTTTATTCAATAACCAAAAAGATGTATTAACCAGAGGTTAATCATGTGTATTAGATATAGATGCAACAAACAAAAGATTGCAGTAAAATTTATAATTCATTGATCAGATATTCAACATACATATTCAAATCCATGATTGAATCTGAACAAATTATTCTATTCATCTTAGTTTAAACAAGGGGACATAGACTCAATGCCCTCAATGTATGCTAATGGATGTATAATACAACCACCTTAACATTATAACTTCAGAATAAGAAATTATACACAACTAGAAAATTAAAACATAGAGCTAAAGTAATTAATTACCATCCAACAAACCCTTTAGAATGATGAAATTCCCTCATTATTATACAATAATTCTAAAAAGGAGTATACCCAAAGTCCCAAAACAAATTGGAGAGAGAAAAAAATTACGTAGAAAAGGATGTTGAGCCTGCCAAAATGGAAGAAAAGATTCCTCCAGCTGAAAATATCCCATATTTCTGGATTAACCTAGAGAGGTTCTACTTTATGGTTGAGAATGTGGAAATGCACAAGATATTCCTTTTACTAGCAAGCCACTTTTGTTTTTTACTACCCTGTCATTCCTTATGTGTATGTCATCATAGGGAGTTTTTTACCTATCTTAAGCACTTTGTTTCCTCTTTGCCTTTTGAAAATATAGCGAGTCATAAAAGAATAAAGAATAAGAATATAAGAATAAGGAATAAAGAATATGCTCAAGATGGGTCAAACTAAATGACCTTAATTTCTTTCTGATCTTTTTTCTTGTCATTAAATGCATCAAAACGTTCAAACATTTTCATGACAAGATTTTCATCTGGCCCTACACAATACAAAAATATTGTCTCCTGTTTGGAAAAGATGTTGCCACATTCATCGTATACAATATTTTTCTTCTTTATCCTTTTGGCCAATTTATTGATATATCTTTGCAAGCAAACAAAAATATGAATGGAAGAAGAATTGAATCCTTTTCAATCTCAAATTCCCCTATAATATGCCTTTTGAGTATTTCAATTATCTTATCAACAATTTTAGTTCCTAACTTATAAGTGTCTTCGAGGGGAAGCATATTCTCTCTCCTAGATTCTATCATCTACATATTTAATTGTAGTTTACCTCACATTTTGAAGCTTGCTGATGTAACCTCTTAATGTTTCCATCCTCAATACAATAACCCTTTCATATTCAAACTGATCTCATTTACAATCTTAGGGAAATATTCCTTCCTTTTCTAATTCTTCCCCACTCATAACAATGATAGTTTCAAGCTTAGGAATCATATCCTCCCAATGTTCTACCTCATCTTGAAATTTCCAAATTAGTGCACTGCCATCTTCCAATTACCCAAAAATTTGTTTATAGCATGCAATTACCCCTCGAGGACCTAACTAAATTTTTCTAATAATTTCTCCTCCCATCCTTTTATGGAATCCAATCTGATTTTCATATCATCTGCATCCTGTAATGCACTAGGAGTAATGATAACTATAATTTCTTGATTTTCCTTGGGAGGTTAGAGCCACTTCTCCACATAATTGGACAATATATCAATCTTTTCTTTAAGGGCCTTCTTAGTTTCTTTTTCATTGACTAAATTTTGGAAGAGGTCTCCCATAACAACTTAAACCTCATGTTTTAGACTTTCAGTAGTGGGATTTACCAAGGTGATTTGTGTAATTTGGTAATCAGCAGGGGTGACCTCATTTTTTAAGATACCCCCTTGGGAGTTGCAATCTTATTAGACCTCTCCCCTTGAGGACATAAAATAGTCTTTGATAGATTCCTGTCCTTTTTAGGGGACCTTGGATTCCTTGATGAAATAAAACTTTCAAGGCTAACAACCTACAATTGAATTTTTACCTTTTCTCTTCTTGGAAGGGCTACTCCTAACCACCATATAGCTGGAGTGTTTCCTTCGCTCTAAATTTGTAATTGATGTTGGGAAGTGCTTGGGGAAGATACAATTTCTTATGAGATAGAGGGGGTGGTATCAAGAGTAGGAATTTGAAATTATGAATCTTCCATACCTTTCTCTGCTTGCTCAGGATCAAATTTTTCTATGTTTTCATCAGTTGGCCTTGCTCCTTCAACATTGGTAGTAGGCTCTTTAGGTGGAGCTAATTCATGAGATAGATCTTCATGTTTTATTGAGTCTTTTATTATTATTTCTCCTTATAAAATTCATGAGTTTCTAATGCCCTTTAAACTACCTCCAATTATTTTTGGAGAAGATCACTTGGGGTGACTTGTTTTTCATGATTGGTAAGGTTTTTCTCAATCCCATGCTATTTTTCTCTAGATAAGATTTCCTATGTTAAGTGTGATTTCACTAAACTTACTTATACTAAAAAATATCTCAACTATAGGTTATTAGGACAATATAGAACCTTAACCCTTCCCATCAATTTAAATTTTTGGGAAACTTGCTTGTTGGATGCCATGTAGAGGAAGATCACCTCCTTCTTTTCTAAGGCCTTGTAGCAAATAAAAAAACTTGAATGTTTGCTGCTTCCTATTCCACAATATCCAAAAATCAACTTACACAACTGGTTTATCGTGGGTAAATAATGTAATGAGAGTTTCTTGTGTTGTTATGGGTGAAGTAGTATCAACTAACTTATGTCTTTATACCTATTTGATATGTATTTTAGGAACTACAACATTCTCAATAATAGTTACACTCTTAATTTTTTCAGTTACAGAGATTTCAAATTTAGTTCTCATGGTTCTTATAAAGTGCCTAAGTCCATGATCTTCATCCATATCCTTTCTCCTCTATGGGGTCCATTGTTGAGCTAAGTCTTGATGTTATAGGTGGAAGAGATCCCCTTATTCTTTTATATTTTCTTGGGGATCCTTGAGAATTTGAAGGGGGCACACTTGAATAAAGATCACCATGTGAAGTAGATATATTGGGATTTAATGTATGTGGGGTATTATAATGAAGTAGAGATTGTTGAGTAGTGGGTGCATATTTCATGGTCCTCACCAACATTTATTCAACCTTTTATAATATATGAGATACTGAGGTACATGTCCTACTTGTTACAACAATCCATTCATTAACTATCTCAGAAGCAAGCCTCTTAGATGAGACCTAAGGTGCCTTAACTTTTAATGGATCCATGCTGGCTGCACCTTCCTTTAAAGGAGGAAGATCCTCCTTAATAATCATATAAGCTCTGTATTCCTTTAATACTACATTATTTTTGAGTGAAAAGTCTATACCTTTATATATGAGCCAAGTTATGGTTCTTATCATGACGTTGGAATTTATCTTATGTATCTGTGTTGACTCTATCATGTACCAATAAATTGTCTCAACTAGTTGTGTAACTAATCTATTATTAAAATAATATCTTTTCATTATTTGATCATCATCCACAAGGATTTGTGTAAAAACTGCAACCTTTTAGTCAATAATTTGTGACAAGGTCATCTTGGAGGACTCTCTAATCCTGACCTCCTCTTCATCTATACAATCAATCTAGTAATATTTTTAGTGCGGCTCATACTCATATGACCTCCCTAGGAGTGTATTTATTACTCATTGTATATCATAATTGGGCATGACTTGGAACTAATGCATCACCATTCTATTCATTTTTGCCTCAAGGAGTCTTGATTTAACAAAAGTTGAGCGTGTATATTTCCCAATAGTAATTAGGAACTTGATATTTGTTTTATGCTTTCCTGTAGTTAGTATATTTACCTTAGCAAGCTGCCTTGACAATCCAGTGAGTTCCCACTTGTCATCTAGGTACCTTGGCAACACGTATGGAGTGTCTTGTAAGCCACTCAATCTTATGTAGGTAAATAATCTAAATTATATGAAATAACACCCAAATTCATTGATAACTTTATTTTCACTAGAAGATATAATGTATCATTCCCATTCTGGATTAAATAAGCAGATGATGGGTGCAAAGAAAGCATCACAAGCCTTTCTGAAGCCAACCCTATGATTCTACAAATTTAATTGAGGGTATACATCATAAAATTTGAAATCTTAGAACTCCCTCATTATTTGGATGCCAGGGAGATATTTTTGGCATGCTACATTAGACACAAGATAATATGTCTTGTAAAACTCACTCCTTTGCTTTGATCCTTTTTGGATTTGCACAGTCATTTTATAAGCTGATTATGGATTAATTTACTAAGGAATTATACCCAGCAAATACTCTCCTTGTAAATGAAAATAATTTGTATGTACCTAAATATCCATTCATGGAAGTAATAGGAAGAATTCAAGCTATAAATTCTACTCAACAAGGTGATTAGATCCTCAAATTTCTCAATGTAGTATGACCTTGTCAAATTCTTGGGAATTATTGTGTGGGAAATCCTAGCATTATGTAACCATTGATTGTTCATATTTTTAGAGAATGTGGCATTGTGGGTGGCCCATAGGTTCTCACCTGATTCAATAGTTATGTCCACTACCTCTTTTTTTAAAACAAACCTAACACTTCTTTAAATTTCTGTGGTGTCAATGATAGGACCTTGGTACGATTGTCATCTAATACCTCCATGGTTTTTGGGTTTTAATTTTTAGCACATGCCCATACCAATTTTGGGAATTGAATGAAGGGATGGAATTCCAATTTCATAAATAGATTCCATTATCTCACTTCTATCTGGAGTATGAAGCCTTTTAAGAAACTCAATAAAGTGATAATTTCCTAAATTGATATCTATTATCTCATCTAGGTTACTCATGACATTGGAGGTGATGGGGATACTGGCCAATTAGATCTTCATGGTGGATTTTATGGTAAATGACACAACCTTTGATGGAAAAGGGGGTATATACATTAGGGAGGAAAGGATAACTCATACTGAAAAGTACTCAAACCCTTAGAAATATAAGAAAAAAAATATTGGGATGTGAAACTTACCATGCACATGCAGTTCAAAAATACTAATTGTAGATCAAACAGGGATGTAGAGACGAAAAATATCCTTCAGGATCACTCACTACAAATCATCCTAAAAAATTATAGCTCTTGTTTGCTTCATAGGGATCCAAAAACACTTGATCTCTTCAAAATTTTATCCTAGAATGAGGGAGTTAGTCAAACCATTTAACATATAACTCCCCACACACAACTCATTAATGGTGGAAGCTTTATTTCCTCCCACACAATAAAAATCATTAATTTACAACTCAAGTTTGAATACAGGCTATCCACATGTACAGATGTGGTGGGGATTGGAAGTGAGAAAGCATTTTGTAGTTTCACAGGAACTACCAAAATGCAAAATGCAAAGTTCCATGGAATGCCTGATTTTTGAAATGTATTGACAAAATGCCACATGTCTTTCATTGGGTCTCGGGTGTCAAGACACATTTTATATTTTCATAGCAACTACCAAAATGTAAAGTGTAAAGTTACATGGGATGCCCGATGCTGAGGTGAATTAATAGAATGCTACACGTCCCTTGTTAGGTGTTAGAGCTTGGGGTACATCTTACATTTTCACATGATATGTGGTTTTGTAAAGTGTAAGGATAAAAAAGAATGCCTACCCATTTTTCACACGATCCATTGAATATTCCCTTTGTTGGGTGCCACATATTTATTTATGCCTTACAACTTTACATATGTTACATAATTGTTCAAATGGATCACATGCATGGAGGTACCCAAAATTTTCTGTTTAATTGGGTGATGGGTATGGATTTTCATTTTTCATTCACACATTAAATGCAAACCTGCAAATTTTCACAAGGAAAAGTTCCAAAGGTAGGAATCCATTCTTTAAAGGTTTAAGTACACCATTAGGACTTCCATGAACTCATCTACATCCTCAGAAACTTGAAAATCATTAAAATATCATAAAACATTAAGATATTAGTCTAAAATATGCAACAAACTTACAATTGGCCCAACTTTCTTTAGACACAAAGTTAGGGGCTACATGAAATAATTCAAGAACCAATAGATCATATGTGACAACATATTGAAACAATCAAAGATACATAGAACACACGAGGAGAGCATGAATTATTCAAAGGGGTAAAAGTAGGCACCAACAAGGTTGAAGGATCTAGTGCCCTTGGTAAATTTGTCTCTTCATCTCAACTATTAAACAAAAGAGCCTTACTTATTATTTTAAGATTAAGATTCTCTTGTTGACCAATGTCTCGAAGGGTGCCCCTAAGAAAGGTTTTCCATGTAAAATATCTCTTGAGAAGCCAAGTATGAGTATGCCTTCTACTCTCTCTATTTTAAAGAAATGTTCACCATATGAAGAGGAACTCACCATTCCCATCAATACCCCCATTCCCAAGTACACTATTTGTTATATGACCCAAGTCTTGAGCCAACTCAAGATAAATATTATTTTAGTAGAGTTGATTAGGATTTTTGAGCATAGGAACATGACATCTGAGTATTTGGGATTCAATAAGTATGTTGTTGTAAACAAAGAGATCCATCCTATTGTTGCTGCGAATGAAATTGAAGAACCTCAAAAAATTATTAAACTTGCCCTTGATGTTTATTTGGGAACAACCTTTTTTAAGATCCAATTAGATGTTTATCCTTTTTACATAACATTTATAGTTAATGGTTGGATATTTCATAATTATATGTTTAATTATGCTACATCTTGGAATATCATGCCATTAACAATTATGAATGAGCTTGGGATAAATATATATACTGTTTATCGGAGATGCTATGTAGTGGATTCAAGGGAGGTGCATGTGGCTAGTTGTGTGAAGGGAATGGTTGTGTAATTAACATCTCATCCTGGTAAGTATTTAACCATTTATTGTATTACCAAGTAAGGAATGTTATTATCTAGGAAGTGGGCAACAAGTGTTGGAGGTACTGTGTAAATGGACCTGTCATATGCCACCAATACTTTAGATGGGAATTTGGTGAAACTTCAAAAGGAAGAAAAGTTTATGCACTTGATTGAAGAACCTATGGATGCATCGTATGAAGTGCTATATAAAGATGTTAAAATGGGAAAAAATTTTGGTAATGAAAATTTTGAAGATAAGTTCCTTGACCTTGGAGCTTAGTTTGAACACCCCACTACTCTTTGGACCATGTATTTTGATGGAGCATGTTCTAGTTATCAAAATGGAGTAGGAGTTGGGATGATAAAATGAATAAGTATCAAGAAAGGTAGGAATACACACATACACATGGAAGTAGAAGTAATGCACATATGAGGAACAAGGTTGCGAGCGGGACTGCGTAGGAATTCAAATTTAGGACCTAGCCATTTTTTGGGATCAAGATAAAAATAGACTTGGATTATTCACCATGCAGAGGATAAAAGAAAAATAGCTTGGAGAGTGACCACGTATTGGATATTTTTAAAGAAATCTCATGCATAATTCTATCTATTAATAGAATTAAAGTAGAATATTATTAGGTAATCTATTATTAACAAATGTTTTTGTAAAGCATGCATGTAAGTACACATGACTATTTTGAGCATGCCTATATTTAGGAAGTGCATGGGAAGTGAAGGGAAAGTCCCCAACCCTATAAATACTGGGATTAGTAAGTGTTATATATCATGTTTGGTATGTTAGGGTATGCTGCTCTTTTTGTATTTGTGCGTATGACTCTATGTTCTCATGTAATGGATAATGTTGGTGAGGAAATTTTTTAGGTGGAAAAACTTTTGGATTCCTTGCCAATGCTCTAGGAATCTAAGTCCCTCTACTTAACCGGTGTAACTGCTGTGTATGCATGCACGAGGAAGTGTGGATTTCTGTGGTGGCCTTTCGGCTGGGGATCCAACAGGGGCACTCCATTGACCTTGCAGAAAATGGTTGCAATTATCTGCAAGGGGGGGAATTTTCTATGAAGGTGGGAAAGGGAGTGAGAAAATAGGTAGGAGAACTAATGTTGCAGGTAGAAAATTAGATTCCTACACACACTAGTTAGAAACTTCAAGACATGCATTCATGAGAATAAACAACTCTGCAAATAATAACAAGACCAAATAGAATTCATCGATCATAAAGTATCAAGAAATCCCTTAGTCAAAGAAAGAAAGAAAATACTTCTTCTTGTATTGATTGTTTAAACACAGGTTGTATGTGGTGTCAGAATAGAAGAAATTTGAGAGTGGAGGGAAGTAGAAGAAAAATGGGTATTTCCTTTGCTTTCTCTAGGTACAATACACTCTCTAGTCTACAAGATCCATTACCCTCCCTTTACAATGGTGTGAAGAAGCCCTTAAATATCTTGCAAGAAACAGTTACAAATTATTCTTTGTTAGCAAGAAATGGTTTATAATTTGTGTTCGTTCAGATTCTAGATTCACGAAGAAACACCAATGGCGAGAAAAACCAGAATTTTCATAATGCAACCGTTACACTCATTTTGTAACTTTGAATTTGAACCATTCATCTTGCCTTTGAAACTTTAAACCAGAGTCATCCATGTGGGAGAAATTTACTAGAGCGTGCGTGGAGGATGCCTTTTACATTTTGTGACTTTATAGAGATTTGGCATTTTTTACATTTTGGGTTCGCTCACCCACTTTTGATATGGTCTTGACACGTGACATTATTTGAGTGGAGATAGAGTTGTGGGTTACTCTAATAATTTTACCTTTTTTCAATGCGGGATCAAAAACACAAATTGCTCCATCGGCCTGCCTCCCTGCTTTGACCTTTGATTCGGGCTTAATATTTGACTTTTTCCTCATAGCATGATCGGGGTTGCAGGTCACTTTATGAATATTAGCCCTTTTTACAAAAAGGTTAAAAACCTCAAATCTCCCCGCCGACCCACTTCCTCACTTTGAATTTCAATGCGGGCTTAATATTTGACTTTTTCCTCATAGCATGATTGGAGCTGCAGGTCACTTCATGAATTTTAGCCCCTTTTATAAAAAGGCTCAAAACCTTAAATCTACCCGCCGACCCACTTCCTTGTTTTGACTTTCAATGTGGGCTTAATATTTGAATTTTTCCTCATAGCATGATCAGGGCTGTGGGTCACTTTCTAACTTTTAGCCCTTTTACAAAAAGGCTCAAAACCTCAAATCTCCCCGCCAACCCACTTCCCCACTTTGAATTTCAATGCAAGCTCAACATTTGACTTTTTCCTATTCACCATAATGCCTCAAAATGTAAAAAGGACTGATCTTGCTGCATAAAATTAGATATGTCCATGTACCCATGGATAATGGGGCCAAAATTTGAAGGGGAAGAAAATGCCTGTCATTCATGATTGTGGAAAAATGCAGAGAAGAAGAAAACTCCACCATTGCATGCCCGGTTTTCAAATTTCTTTTGCAAACCAAGGAATTGAAAACAATACAAGATTCGATGATCCATGGCCATAGAAAGATTGAAAATTTCATTCAAATGAGGAGAAAAATAAAATTTTCACGTGTTTAGACAGGAAAATAGAAAATTTATCAAAACATGCAGACTGGAAAGTTTAAACAATTTCAAAGCATCAATTTCTCTATCTTTTCAGACTTCCAGCTTTACTTGAACACTTCTGGAGGGTGTGATCTCAAAAATTTCGAATTTGACTTAAAAAGGAGGGGGGATTTTGAGGGAGATAATAGATGACTATGGTTGGATTATGATTGTTGATGTGTTTGAGTATGGAGATGTGTTCTTATAGCTAATTTTAGTCATGGTTATCTAATATGTTTCCTTATTATGTGTGTTTCTAATTGAATGTATGCAATGGTTTAATATAATTAAATAAGTACTTGGTTAATTTTATCATTATGTGTTCATATGCTAACATATTAACAAGCAAAAAAAAGGAGGGACCTAATAGTTGCGCACGCTTCAGGTGAGCATTCAATTTTGCTGAATGAGGTTCTAGCACACAAAGCATTTAGGTGAAATAAAAGACTACATTTTTGGTTCTGTTTTTGGGACCTCTTTTCAAATTGTCTTCCAAGAAGTTACAGATAAATAACGTAACATTTAAATATGGAGAGCATTGAAATTTACGCAGATGATGGTCAAGATAAGTTTACACAGAGATATAAAACTGGAACTAATTTCAATGCACTTAATGGGTAGAAGATAATCTTTATCATGAGCTCTATGAGACTTTCTTCAACTTATTTCCATTAGAATTGTATGAGTGGTTGGTAGCCTATGCATTAGGGAAACATTGGGGTCCTAGACCGATAATTTGGACGTAAGAGGATTACCACTCTTTTTGATGTAGATGTGGAGTGGACTAGAGATGTAGACCGTTTGTGGGATGGAGTGTTACACAATTATACATTGGAGTACACTATTTCTATGTATTTGTGTCTAAAAGAGGCCAAATTTTGGTTCTTGCACGATCCCAGAGGATCTTACTTTCACGCCATGCCCTTAGCAATTAGAATTTGTGGATTTAGAGACGCTACCTAAGGCTAGATAAAGTCCCACCACATGTAGGGTGGGAATAGGTGTGGAGAAATATGGTGGACCTAGTGGTAGAAAGACAAAGGGAGGAAAGATGAATCAATTTTAATGAAGCATGAAAGAGGGACATGGTACCTACACATGAGATTGAGGAGGCACTAGAATTGAAGAAGATGATGGATCGCGAAGGTTTTGAAGCTTGTAGGAGCTCAAAATCACACCCATCCCAGATCAGAATGAATTGGGGCTTTGAGGCAATATGGGTATGTCTCCAAGTTGTGGGACCTTACACACTAAGAGAAACCTCTAGAGAAGGATGATTCCTCTAACTATTTCTACTACTAAAACTACTCCTAATGCTGGAAATGAAGCTATCTAATCCTAAATTGACATTCCAAGGGACTAGGGTTAAAAGGAGATGTATAAGGGAAATATTAAGCTAAAAGGGGTGGTGATAGCATTAGAAAGAGGGTGATTACTCTCCACGAGGGGAAGGAAAGAGAGAAAATGTGTGAGAGAGGGTAGAAAAGCACACTAGCGACAAGAACCACAAAAACCCATCTTTCTCACACATTGAAAACACATGAAAATAGAACATGCAAAGTTGAAATGTGCACAACATGCCAGAAATGTGAACAGAGAGGAAAGACACAATAAAAATGAGAAAAGGGCATATAGAAGTGCCACAAAACCTGATTTTATTGCTTAAGAGATATACAATCATTTGCATTCATGGTAGAAGGAAAGAATACATTAGAGATACCAATTCCAAGGTCTGAAACTCATGGTAAGTTGGCCACCATTTTGGCATGGTTCCGTTACAACAAAGAGGGATCCATTTCAATAAGAAGAGTTCTAAAATTTATAGAAGAAGAAGAGGAAGAGGAGGAGAAAGAGGAGAGGAAACTTAGATTTGAAATCTAACCACCAACATCAAGCATTGAATGCCTAAAAATCCACCTACAAGGATATCAGATGCACCTCCCCATGTCTATTTAGATTTTGGAAGAAGGAAAGAGGAAAGATATGAAGAAAATATGGTGGTTGAGTTCATTAGATGTCTACATTAATGATTTGAGTGAGGTTTCCCTATGTTTTGCCTACTAAATTTCAAAAAAATATGATTTTGAAAATGGTCCAACGTGTGGCCCATGTCAAAAAATTTCCAATAAGTTCAAGGCACATGTGTGTCAGAGCCCTGTAGAAAAATTTATTGTGATCTAAATGTTTACAGTAGTGCTGTTGAACATGAAAGACATGTGGCACACGTTGATTGAATAAAGGATTTGATCAAATGTTCATTTGTTTTTTCATTTCTACCATGTGTCACACATAAATTTTTTGCAAGGATTTGATGCTTTGTTGGCATGCTTTGATAGGTTGCGTGTTGACACTCAAGTCTGACAGGTAGTGATGTGGCACAGTGACTCAGTGTAGAAGAATGCACAAGGGTGTGCACAAGAGTAAGATGCATGAGGATGAAGAAGATAAGGCATGAGGGGAACACATGTGGAAGATAAGGAGGGTGCATATTTTCAAAAGGATACAAATATGCAAGTAGGTAATGGGCATTCAAATGAGAAGCACACGACAACAAGAAGGGGCGTGCGGTGCGTAAAACATGAAGGAAAAATGTGCTAGGGAAGAATGTGGACAAGGAAAGTGAGTGCGAGGAGAATTTTAGAGCTTAAGAGGTAAGGCATGTGCACAAGAGGCATGTCAAGGGGACTTAGCTTATTTGGAGGGAAACTCTACAGGTTAGGAAAAAGGGTGCGCGAGATTTATGGAATGAAAGCGAGTGCATAAGAGGAAGGTGTGAAGGGGAAAGGGAAATAGATAGAAGAATAAAGGGAAAAGAGGAATCACACAGAGCATGCATAAGAGGGAGTGATGAGAGGAGGAAGCATAAGTAAGAAACAAGAAGGACATGTAAGGGCACGCATAAGAACTATAGCAAAGAAAAATGTCAGCAAAGTGGACGAGTAAAGTCAGAATAAAGATGTAAGTTGTCGAAATAACTAGGGGAGTTATTTTGAAAAAGTAGTTTGGTGAATTTTGGGGCCATCTTATTGCAATGAAATTTTTGATACGTAATTTGAAGAACACCTCTACAGTCACTTAAAGCACTACATGAAATTTGAACAAACTATTCCTCTCATGTGAAGATGTTCTAATTTGAAATTATGAGAGTGAAAAATTATGCACAAAATTTTGGGACTACATGTTCCCAAAACTACACTGCCATCCCAGGAAACAAAAAAAGGGGGCATGCAAGAACTTGTGGAAGGAAAGAATGCAATGCCAGAAGGAGAGTGCTAAACAACAAGAAGCAAAACTATACAAAAAATCTAAAAATCATACATGTTCCAAGGAGAAACATGCAGAGTGTGCATGAGAACTTGTTTTACTAAAAGAAAACCTAAAATAACCTATACTAACCTCTACTAACCAGAGGTAAAGAATTCTCAAAAAAAACCTACAATAGGTAGGGAGAAGTAGCTGCCTTTCCTCACAAAATGAGACCATGTAACTGATTTAGCGGTGAACATGGTCTACAAAAAGAGTGAAAAATGACCTAAAGCTAGTTTTACACCCTTATAAAAGTATCAAAAAATAAAATAAATACCTCATTTAATTTTTCTACACTTGGATATGGGAGGCATTGCTACTAACCTTTGGCGCACTGAATCTCTACCTCATACTCTAAAATGAGCATGACCAATGAAAAATCTATCTTTGGCTCTAAGATATCCATATATCTAATATGGCACATGATAATCCTTGTGTTTTTCCCATTTATTTGAAGCTTATCCCCATGAATGGGGACATCATGTAGAATTTTTTCCTAAAGATGGTTATTTACAGGCTTGGTCATGCACTTTTCTACCTTGACAAATAATTTTGTCTCCTTAAAAATTGCACCCTCCGAGTCCAACTGAATTTATTTTGAAGTAGATGCCCCCTTTTTCTCACTTTGTGTGATCTCATATTCCCATTTAGAGTCACTCCATTCTTCAATAGTTCTATTGTTAACGAACATGATGATATTGGTTGGGGATGATACATAGGTAAGGGGTTGTTTGTTTACAACATACGAGATGAGAGGATGGGCACAAAGGGAAGGATGGTATGAAAACATGAGTGGAAGGAACGTGGAAATGATGGCAATGAAGGTGAAATGGAAGGGAAGAAGATGGCAAAGGAGAAATCCTCAATGGGAGCAGGTAAAAAATTAGGAGTTTGGAAAATGGGATGAAATGTTATAAGTTGGGGAGGAGGAATGTGAGGAAGGTAAGATGGTAGTATAGGGTTTTTCACATTGACAGGGTTTTCAAACACTAGATTTATGAGCCTCTTTTAAATCAAGCCCATTTTGTACTTTGGGGTAGCATCTCAACTATAAAATGGATCTTTTGATGAGGGCTAAACCAACTTGGCATAAGGCCAACCCATGCACAAGCTACCCTAAAACAAATACTAGCTACCTTCATTGCACTATGCAATCCTAATCTACATCATGTTCATCTCCATCTCTTGAATCTGCCTCAGGAAATCAACATCTTCCATGGAATCACCACTATCACTTGTATAACCCTAATCTTCATAAAACATTTTCATTAGAATAACCATATACATCAATGTGATTTGGGTCATATATGCATTCTTCATGATATGGTTCATAAAACTGATCTAGAGGAGGATTTTTAAAATATTGGGATGGAGGGAACTAATATTTATCTTGAAAATGGGGATTCCAGTGAGGGAAATGAAGTCGTGATTGCACAACTTCACAAAAGAGGAAAATGGATAGATGGAAATAAAGGAAATGGATGAAATAAATAAAGGGAAAGGTCTATAAATGAGATAATGGGTTGGTTGAATCAATGGATTCACCAGATGTGCTTAGAATAACCTCTAAAGGTTGAAAATTTACCAAGAACACATTACCGTGGAAAATGAAGAAACATGGTGTATTCTCCTACATGTAGAACTGGGTTGTGCACCGACTGTTGTTCAAATTTACATGCACTAAAGATTAACCTTTGATTATAAATTATGATTCATGTGCATCCATGAATATCTGCATTGCACCTAACACTAATGCCTTGTGCACGTGGTTTCACTATTCTTTATTTGCTTTCTTTACTGATGACAGGGTGCATAAACTGCTAAAACTAGTAGATATGGATGTTGGGAGTTGCCAGATGTATTGAAGGATGCCTCTAAAGGCTGGATCTCAATGATAATACATAAAACTTGCTGAGATAAAGATGTATAGCTCTTAAAACTAGTCCCACTGAGTAATGCCAAAAATTTTTGGAGCTCAAAATTGCACCTATCCTAGATCAGGATGAATTGGGATTTTGAGGAAACATGGAACTGTCTCCAAGTTGTGGGACCTTGCACACTTGAGAAACGACCTCTGAAGAAGGTAGGTTACTCTACCTATTTCTACTACTAAAAATACTCTTAATTCTTGAAATGAACCTATCTAATCCTAAACTAACATTCCAAGGGACCAGGGTTAGAAGGAGATGCATAAGAGAAATCCTAAGCTAAAAGGGGTGGTGATAGCAGTAGAAAGAGGGTGATCACTCTCCATGAGGGGAAGGAAAGAGAGAAAATGTGGGAGAGTGGGTGGAAAAGTGCACCATAGACAAGAACCACATAGACCTAACTTTCCTGCGCATTGAAAACACATGAAAATAGATCCTGTAAAGGGGAAATGAACACAACATGCTAGAAATGTGAATAGAGAGGAATGACACAATATAAATGAGAAAAGGGCAGATAGAAGTGCCAAAAAACCCAATTTTATTGCTTAAGGGATGCACAGTAATTTACATTCACGACAGAAGGTGAGAATACATTACAGAGAACAAGTCTAAGGTCTAAAACTCATGGGAAGTTGGCCACCATTTTGGCATGGTGCCGTTATAACAAAGAGGGATCTGTTTCAATGAGTACAACTCTATAATTTATAGGAGGGAAGAGGAGGAGAAAGAGGAGGGAATCTTGGATTTGAAATCCAACCACTAATAATAAGCATTGAATGCCTAAAAATCCACCTCCAAGGATGTAAGATGTGCCTCCCCATGTCTGTTTAGCTTGTGGAATAAGGAAAGAGGCAAGATCTGAAGAAAATATAGTGGTTGAGTTGATTAGATGTTTGCATTAATGATTTGAGTGACATTTCCCTATTTTTTTCCTACCATATCCCACCAAAATATTATTTGTAAAATTCCAACATGTGGCCCATGTCAACAACTTTCCAACAGGCCCAGGTGCACGTGTGTCAGAGTCGTGTAGAAAAAGTTATTGTAATATAAAGGTTTGTAGTGCTACTGAACATGCAAGACACATGGCACATGCTGATTGACTGAAGGATTTGGACAACTATTCATTTTTTTCTTGTTTCTGCCATGTGTCATGCACTGGTTCATCGTAAGGGTTTGGCACCAAGTTGGCATGCTTTGATAGGTTATGTGCCGCACAATCAACGATGAGAGGTAGTGACATGACACTGTGACTTGGTGTGTAAGAATATGTAGGGCACATGTGAGAGAAAGAGGTATAAGGATGTAGAAGATAAGGTGTGGTGCATATTCTCAAAAGTATACAAGTATATAAGTCAAGTGCAGGCATTCAAATGAGAAGTGCATGACAACAAGAAAGAAGGGGACATGCGGTGCACAAAATGTGAATGAAAAATGTGCCAGGGAATAGTTTAGACAAGGAAAGTGAGGACGAGGAGATACATAGAGGTCAAGAGGAAGGGCATGCATGTAGGAGGCATGTCAGGGTGAATTAGCTGATTTGGATGGGAAGTCTACAGGGTTGCGCAAAAGGATTCATGAGACTGCTGGAATGAAAGTGGGAATGCAAGAGGATAACGTGAAGGGGAAATGGAAAGAGATAGAAGAATAAAGGGGAAGGAGGAAACATGCAGAGCATGCACATGAGGCTACAATGGGTGGAGGAAGCATAAGGAAGAAACAAGAAGGATGCACAAGGGTACTCAAAATAACTGCAACCAAGTAAACTGTCAGCAAAGGGAACAACTAGAGTGCGTGAAACCTATGAAATTGAACTTCAGAGTTATAATAAAGATGTAATTTGTCAAAATAACTAGAGTAGTTATTTTGGACAAAAAATCTCTCATAGAAGATGAGGATCCATAACATCAAGCTCTCCCAACTTTGGGAAAGTGTAGTAGAGATTCCCCTTCAACTTTAGATGAGAGCAATTTAGATGAGAGAATGAGGACCATAGGTGTGCATATGATCCCACCTAGCCACCTAGACCTTGTGCATAGTGTTCCAAATCTAGAGGTAGTCATTGAGAAAATGTTAGTGTAGGTAAGAAAGCAGAGATGGGTAGATATCACTTTGCATTGAATTCAAAATGATACCAAGTTAATAGCATGCCCATGGAAACACAGTCATCACCATTATTTAGGAGTATCTATACAAGATTGTTTTTAGGTGCGCCGTCAGGACAAAGTGTTGGTGAACAAACCGTTGGAAGTACTTCAGTGGTAGTTGCGACCACACAGATTGTTGGTGTACAGTAAAGTAATACATATGGGACACATGGAAGTTAATAATTTAGACTGTAACCCATAACATGGGGTGTGGGAGGATCAAGAGGATCGGGTCAACCAATTGGAGGAAACACTGGTGGAAGTTCAGGTTATAGATCTAGTGGACAGGAACCACATCCACAACAACCACCACCAAATTAACCATCACCTCAACAACCATTACAACTGACACCTCAAGTTTACTATTATATGTCTCTCCATTTACCAAAGCATAAAGGTATTGAAGATGCAATAGAGCATGTGCATAAGTGTGAAATACTATGACATGCTAAGGGAATTAAAAATTACGATAGGAAGGTGATTTAGTTTTCTACTACACTACAAGGGCGCACATATATTTGGTATTAGAAATATGACCTGCATCAGACTGTGGTGGAATACAATGTTTTGCACACTACATTTCTGGCAGAGTTTCACATCCTAGAATTTGAATAACAAAGCATCAATGTGCTCAAGCATATCAAGCATGGTTTTTCTAAAAGTGTGAGGGAATATGACAATCGTTTTAAGACTATGTTGTCTAATTTATATTATGATATTCATCCTTGTCAACATGCACAGTGATTTTTTAGAGGATTGCTGACTCCATTCCAAAGAGCAATCACAATCTCTCATAAGATATATGTGGATCTGTGTAAGTATTTGGAAGTTACCTTGCACATTGAGGTGGTTGGAAGTGTTGATACTGGAGTGAACACATTCTTAAAGGAACAAATCATAGCTATGGCAAAGAAGTTCGAAAAGATTTCTTCAAACTCAACATAGGAGACACGCTGTGGTATATGGTGTACTAATTATGAGGTTGAGGGACATAATAAGCATATTTATTCAGGAAAGTCTGTTCATGCGATCTAACTTGGATCATGATGTTAATAAATGTCCTCTTTTGAAGCGCATGATTCAGAAGAATGTTTCCATGTATTGTAATATTTATCATTCCCATACCCACAACACCGCTAATTACCGACTGATTGATCACATCCATGAATCCATTAAAACAAGAATGTGCTTGTAACATCCAATTTTTATCACCTCACGTCGAGGAATTTATTTTATATACTTTATGATTCATGTTTTAAATACCCATTTTTAAAAATCCAACATAAACCTTAATGCAATCCATTTCCAATAACTGTCATAAACCAGGTGCAGCTGTATAAGAGTATACTGATCCTGATCAACCCCCTTCAATGCTCTTTATGATCCAATACATTAAATGTATCCTTTGGTATTTCCTTTATCAATATATGATGATTAAGTGATGCTCTCTAAGTGTCTACCTGGGTTTCGCTATGAAATTCCCATCTGACATCTCACATATTAGACCTTGGTGAAATAACAATAGTGTAATTAGTAGCTTACACTACTTTGCACAAAGTTTTAGAGACATGTATGCCATGCCCAGTTCCATGATGACACACTCACCATTGGGAACTTGTCATATCACATTATTCACTTATTAAGTTATATGGATTAACATTCATCAATGGTGCCATAAACAACTATAAGTCGCGTAAAAGGAACCAATCTGAATTTTCCTACATGGGTAAGTTCCATAATGTCAACTTAGGATGTCTAAGGGAGATTGAGTGTCAATACTGATTAATCTCTTTCCCGTAGTAATCATAAGATGAAATTAGAAACTTCACCATGCGGGCTTACCCGCATTCGTACCTAGAACCACACTTGGATCTTAATGAATTATGACCTTCTCATTTAAGGGAGCTTGACAAGATAATTCGACGTAACAACTACCCTATTGTAACCAAGTAATGACCTTAGTTATTAAATGGTTACAACGTGGCAACGACCATGATGAATAGGCCCACCGATTTATGATAAATGGGATCGTCATAACTTAGGTTAATATTATTTGTTAAGTTATGACCAGATGAGAACTTAGTGTTAGCATAACTCATACATTGACATAAACCCTACCTATGGTCTCTACTAGATACTCGTGATTATTTATCGTATGTTTAGATTCATCCTGACGTAACCGTAATAAATATTATTCACATATTAAGAACACTTTACTGTAATAAACCACAATTCCATTATCAATCATAAATATGTATTTTTCCAAATACACCACTTTATAGTTCTATTATCCAAATGAGAACTTCAATCCTTTCAATACTTAGTCCAAGTGTATACAATTACATACATTTGTATGATATACCCTAAACATGTTATACCTCATTTATAAGTAATAAACACAGTTACTTAGACATAAGATCCATTGCTTGATTTAGTTAAGGTGTAATGACCTTTCCATAACTATCATTCATACTATGCTTCCTTACATTATCAATGTATCATGCCAAGAATAGTATAATGCAGGATTATTATCCATAAGTACAACAATCCATAATAAAGTGAAAATTAGTCATATAAGATGTTTACATTGTTCCTTTATTGGATCTATTTCCAAAAAATTATTAAATAGTTTATGTTGTACACAAACACATACCGATCATGATCTTAGGTATAGTGGTTTTCCCATTATATATATAATTTATATTGTGATATGGTTATCAATTCATATCTTGGTTATAGTTTTAAGTTCACTTCATCTACCTAACTTTATTGGCAGCCATATCCATAAATCACCCTTGTGTAAGTAGCCTGAGATAATTACATTCACTAAATTACCATATTTTAATAAACTTAGTTTCTAGGGATAACTCATAAGTTAATTATACACGTTCCTTAATAACTTATTCATTCCTACTAATGAAATCAATTCAATAGTCACAAGACACTTTACAATAAAATACTTAGATCAGAATTTAGTATTAATTTATTCTTTTTACAAGCATTAAGCGCTTATTTCTCAAATTCTAGGTTGACCATACTAAGTAATCCTCCAACTCTATTACACTTAAGATAGATTCCCACTATATAATTCATGCAACATTACATTGCCTTATACATAGGCAAGTAGCAAACATGCATTTACCCTTCTTTAAAGAATGCAGGTAGTCTGGTTCATTAATCACGCAATCCTTTCAAATCAAGTGACATAAAAAGTAAACTAAATTTATTACATTCCCATAATAGGAGTCAAATCTTATTCATTCAATCATATAAAATATTTCTTTTTAAAAACAATTTTATAATAACCGGCCAAGGGCCTTTCCCATCTCTATACAAAAGTATATCAGTAATAAGATCAACTATAATCATTTCTTTTCCAGAACATAAATACAAGGAAGGATAATTTTGTACATTGCTATTTCCTTTGAATATAAAATCACTATGCTATCAATGCATCTTTAAAACTAAAATAGACCAAGTAAATACTTTCATCTTCAATTTCTGTTTGAACTTGAATCTCCATATATAGAATGCTTAACATTCATCATTTCATGCGAAATGATCATGATAAACTCTATCTCCCCGTTAATAGTTTATGCCTCTTATTATTCTTATAAATGAAATGCTGCAATCAAAGACGTCTATTAAGTCTTAATAGATTCCAATTCCTAAGAGCACATATCAGGATATGATTTTGCAACCCAAAACTGTTTACTTCCCTAAATCTGCTTACTCATTAGTAGATTTACAAGTGACTAGTCTTACATTGTTATACCATCATTAATTCCTTTATAAACTATAACAGAGCAGGTAATAGAAGTAAATTTACTAATTAAAACCAACTTGCAGCCACGAGGACAATATTCCCTTACTATAACGTAATCTATTTAACATAATCAAGTATCAATATTGGTTAAAATTCCAATTAATTACTTGCATCAAACAATATTGGAACAAGGGAATTGAGACAAGTATCAAATGATACTATTCACTCTATATGTGCAAGCATTCAACATATAAGACACTTAATATATGCAAATATCACTATCATTATAATCTCGCTAACAGTACCAGATTATAAGATAGTAGAGTATTATTAATTAAACAGGTGTTTATGACATATAGATACCCTAAGGGGGTAACCTATTCTTATATTGACTTGTGTTCCCCAAATAGTTAAACAATCCTGTAATTAGGATCGAAATAGTGTTAACAACACCACCTTATATTCCCTATTCTGTCAAGAAGACTTTTTACAGCCCCAAGAACATATCCTCGTGGACTACTTATACAATCATATTATGACCCTAAGCAATAAATACTATATTTTCTTACAAGGTAAATTTTCTATTACCTTAACATTTACAAACAACTAAACCACACAATTTGATTACAAACAAACCAATTCAAACCTCCCCGTTCTTACGTATAATAATTAATACATGAACTCAATTGCAAGACAAAGATAACTATCTCTGAATCCTATAATGCAATCAAGTCTCAAATCACATGATCAAACTTAAGAGCAAAACCATCCAATATTCTTATATTCCAATGAGGATATATATATATATATATATATATATATATATATATATATATATATATATATATATATATATATATATATATATATATATATAGTTTCCAGCAACTAGAAAACAATACAATAGTAACCATAAAAACACCTGATATTTTCCAGGGGTTTTGTTATCCATTAATAAACAATAATAACCAAAACTTGAATTCGAATTCATAGATTCATTTAAATATATAAGTGTCCTAATTCACCTGAGTTACTGGGTTTTATGTCACATTACAACCATAGAATAATTAGAATTCAAAAGTATAGTGTACATTCACAAGGCTTAGAAAATAAATTCAACCCTTTTTGAGTTATACCAAAACTCTATGTTATACCCAAACTTGTTATTAGCTCGAAGTCAACAACCCCTCCCAGAAAGTAAAACAACAACAACCACGTTATTCACTATTGATTAAAAAGGGAGTCTCAACCACCATAGAAGTCATAAAAGAGATGGAATGAGAATACACAGGTTAATGGAAATCATTTAAGAAAAGATATATAATATATATAAACATGGAATAAGTTTTGCAAGCTGTGATAGTGCTAGACTAGTGTGTTGAGTGGATCAAAAGGGTAAGAAGGACAATATAATTAAGGTTGTAATAATGGAGATAACATAAATACAGGATTTTGAGGTGGATATCATGGGTGAGGACGTGGTGGTGGTATAGGCAGGTTCACTAGAGGAACCTTGTATACTTGTGGGTCCCCTGATCATTATTAGCAAGATTACCCTCAAAATACAAGTTGCTTATGGTGTGGGAAGCGACACAAGTTAGAGGATTGCCCAAAATTATATGAGCACGAGTAAAAATAAGAATAAGAAGAAGGGTGTAAGGTTGATTAAGGTGCAATGCGTGAATGCTGATCAATGGATCCTAAGAATATGCTTGATCTAGAATTACAACTCATGCTGGTTACAACATGCATCGAGGTAGAATACGTGCTAGATATTCTAAAGGCCAAGCCTCTCATTACACAGGAGGAAGTAATACATGCAAAGTATCTAGATTCAACGCATCAGAAGGAAGTCTATTAAGAACTATGGGAATAATTAGAGATATGTAGCGTGAAATTCAATGTTTAAAATAACATACGAGTGAGAGGGAACACACAAAGCATGTTGATGTTGAACCCTAGTCATTGGTGTTGTTTTTGAAGTGAAGTGGAATTTATGGAAAAGGATTGAATGATGGAGTGGGACTCTGTAAGAGGAATGAATGGTGGAGTGAGATTGATTGGTAGTGCCTTCTCAGTGGTTTAATGAGAAATTAGATTGGTTTTAGTGTGCTATAGGCTTGGTTTGTGAGGTAGGAGTCTAGTGGAAGCATGGAAAAGGTTGGAATGATTGTCTCAAAGGTTATATAAATCAAATATGATGGTATTAGCATGGTTAATATATTTCATAGTAAGTTCTAGCGTAGTTGGTGGGTGTCACTGTTGTAACTAGCTCATTTAGGTATGTTTCTGGAGCCTGATGAGGGGTGATGAGTTGGTAAAGGTCATGTGAGCATGTGAGTAGCCTAAGAAATAGTTTCTACAACATGTGTGAGAAAAAAAAGGCTCAATTTAGCTCCTGGAGTCAAAATTCAAAAGTTCACAGGAATTGGCTTTGAAAATTGATAGTGCATGTTGAGGAAAATGAGATAAGATAGAAGAGTATAGTAATAATTATAAAAAATAGCTTATGGATAATGTATACAGGTGAGTTTTGGTTCTCCAGGAAAAATTTCATCAAGTTCTGAGAAGGTATGTGAAAGTTATGCTAGTTTTTCTAAAACAAGATTTTTGAAAAATGCATAATAATATATCTAGCTTCTTAACACTCAAGAAAAATATAGTGTCTTCTTCAGATAAATCATTTAAGGAATATTTTTAGAGGACTCCAAGTTTGAAATATTGCAACTTTTTTTTAGGTGAATTGGACATGTTTTAAGAAATTTATGAGCATTCTTATGCTGGTGTTTGCTCTCTCTCCAGGGATTCTTCATGAGTTGAGTGGCCTAATGTGAATTCTACAACTCTAACTCATTGGTGCAAGATAGATACATATTTAATATGTATAAGAGACCTCATATAAGTCAAAATTATTATCCCATTTCTCTCAAGGTGTACTATTTTATAGAAGCATGCTTTTTCTTTGTAGGGATAGGTTTGGGGCAATCATGTTCTTAAGCGTCCATGATTGAAATTCTTTAGAAAAATGTTATATAATGACCTTGTTAGGGTTCATGAGGTGTTGTTATTTTCTACAGGAGAAAAGTTGTATTTTGAGCATCTCTAAGTGCAATGGTGAAGGATGAAGTATCTCTAAAAGGGCTTGTACTGAGTTGTTTTGCCAAGTAAGCTGTGCATATAAGAATACACTTGAAGATAATTTGTACTTGAAAATTATCTCCAAAAACCTAGAGTGAAATCATCTGATTATATTGAGGCATAGATTTCAAATAAGGTACTTTAATGTGCAAAATAAGGCATTATGAGAGAAAATTGAGTTTGCAACTACTAACATTGACAATGTGAATACAACTCACTATAAAATTTGAAAGTCTCATACAAAGGTGTGGGTTTGGAGTATGGATTTGGTGTGGTTAGTTCTATAATAATGTTATGAAGATCTAAATATTCCTCCATGAAGATCAATGGCTTCTCATGTACCTTGGGCCATCAAGTGTAAACTCAACATGTTTTGTCTTATCTCCATTGTATACCTCTGTGCATCATTTTGAGTGATATGAGAGCATTTTTGGATGTATCTCTCTTGAAAATCAATTTGAAAAGGTTGAGTATTGTCCAAAAAGGCTAAAAAATTTTATTTTTTGTTTTCCATTCAAAAATGAATGAAAAATTGAGTTTTGAGTGGTCTCGGGCTCTCCTAGTCTGTCAAACCCTGCCTCTAGGGTTTCAAAGTGGGTTTTTGATCAAATATCCTCTTATCTCAAATGAAAAATCACAAAAAATTAGGGAGACCTCTGATTTTTTGACATGAGAAAGATAAAAAAATAATGTTTTGATTTCATCAAGTGTTGAGCAAGAATTTGTTGACAGTTTTCTTCTCAAGTCATGGTTCTTGACTATGTAAAGTCAATTTTGAGTTTCAATACAAATTCCACTATTTATTCTATTTAGAAACATATATAACTCCATCAGAAGCTAATTCTTTGGGTAACCATTCAAATTTGGTCTGTATTTCATGTTGAAGAATGTAAATTTGATGACAATAGCCTCATAAGTTCATTCCAAAGTTTGTTCAAGAAGGTAAAGATTTGTAAAGAAATTTTTTGTTGTGTTTGATCTTCAAGATGGTAATTAAAAGCTTCTGTGTGTTGAAAAATATCCATGAAATGTTTAATTTACTCAAGGATTTGTTCAAAGGGAGTGATACTTAGTGACAATTATGTGTTTAAAGTAATGAATACTATGCAGTGTCTCATTAACAGTCAAACTACAAAGTCTAAGCCTTTAAGGTTTAAAGACTATGAAAATGGACATATTGAAGCTTTTAAAAACCCAAGTTACATGTCTTAATAATTAATTTCTTGAGAAACCATCTTAACCAGTATGAATCTTAAAATCTCAGCCATCTTGATCAGTTTGAACGTTTAGACCATTGTTTGGTCTCAATGTGAAGTTGGAGAATTATAAGTAATCTTGGTATGAAGAGATCTAGTCTCTTCTAGAACATTAAATGTCTCAATAAAGTATAAGTGGTTAACAATCCATTCTTTCTCCAATAAGAAAGGAAAGCCATATAAAATTGAATATTCATTAATTCCCAAACGAGAGAGAAGAAACTGAAAGGATTAAAAAAGCCTAAGATTATGATTAAATCTGTAGAGTTGATAATCTCTTTATGTGTGTAAATCTCGAAAAAGAAGGTAAAAAGAAACTTGTTTTTCCTAATATAAAAAAGTGTGAAGTCATAGTTTTATTTCAACTTACATGGTTATATATGAAGATTTAGTATTGCTAAGAAGTGCTTGATGTTTTTTGTTGAATAAGTTGAATAGATTTTGTGAAAAACAAAAGAGAGAGATGAGAACACAATGTATATAGTTTTAAGGGTAATGGAAGAGATGTAATGGTGTGATGAGACTATGATATTCAAAGCTTGTAACACATTTAATGGAAAAGTACTGAAATATTGCTTATAGTATAAGGAAATAAGAAAATTACATAGAGTATAGTGAGCTATAAAGAACAAAGCAAGTGAGAATATGAACTGAAAAGAACATAACAAGATGAAGATAGTGTGAAATTGTGTGAATATATCTTGAGAGTTAAGAATTAGAATGAAAAAGTCACAATTGAATATGAGAAAAGTATGAATTGAAGGATGATAAATAATAGAAGATGTGATATTTATGAGAGCTTAGAATTTTATGAGATGTTGATGAGGTGAAGAACCTTTGGCAGAACTAGAAGAGTTTGAAAGAAAATACAAAATGTATGTGCTACAAAATAGGTTGGCCTAATGATAATTAAAAGGGTACAGATAGAGTGTGATAGAGTGTTTAAATAATGAGAATAAATATTGAAGAGTAAATTAGAAATTTGGATTGGGTGACAGAGCCTGGATGAATGGATATGGGTGAATGACACAGTGTAAGAGTAGAGTGTAATGTCAGAATTGACAGTGTGAGAAATTTGAGTAGGAAATTGAATTGTAAAAAGGTGTGTGTATTGTATTGCGGAGAGAATGATGATGTCATGAGACTAAGATGAGATAATTTTGCTAAGGATTCATGACCACAGATATCGGTGTAGGTTGATTGAGCTGAACCTTTCATGACAAATCTTGAAGACTGATCAAGAGATAAGAATAATAGAAGAGAAGAAGAAATAAAGTGTACAAATCTAGAGGTCATCATCAGCTGTGTAAGACAGTAAAGAAAAATGTGACCAAAACTAAAGAAAAATTCTAAGTAGTATATTAGAATACACAAGTTTGCAACCTCCTTGTAACTAATGGCTTACAAAAGATCAGTTGTAGTTGGTTAAAATTTGGGAGTTGAAGCCTTCCACAATGAGTAGTAGCTTGGTAAAATTTTTAGAGTTGCGCAACTCCAGGTTGAGTAGAAGCTTAACCATGAAATCAATGTAGCTGATATAGGAGTATTTGGTCCTAAGCCTAGTTCATGGTTTCAGTGGGTTTTTTACTAGTTTGGGTTTCCTACTGTAGACACCTAAATTCAGTATTTATACCCTCATTGCTTCTCATGTGCATATTTATTCAATCACCCCCTTATTTAATTAAATGTCCTCCTAGTTTTGCATTAAATAATTAAGTGCCATTAATTAATTAATAATTTTAACATCTTACATGCCCAATTATCTCATCCACATTAATTCTTATTCTTATTAATTAATTCCTATTAATTAATTATTACCATTCATCTTTCCATTTAGGATGCTTTTATCCTAAATTCATCTCTTTGCTTTTTCTAATCTTTTCTCCCATCTATTTTTATGTCCTAATTAACTTAAATTCATCCCCAAAAAACCTAATCCATCATAATTCTTTAAAGAACTTACCCAATCTTTAAAAAACTTTGAAATCCCATTAAAAGTAGAAAATCATGCCCAGTGGAGAAATTTTTCCCCGCAATCATGTGATGACCTAGGCTGGTCATTGTCGACCCCTTTAAAACTAGCGCTATTTGGACACATTAATCAAGATTTGTAAGAATGAAAGATTTTATGTAGTCATTATTTTACCCTCAATAATTCTTTCTAACCGCAAACATGTTGGCATATCATCTAGCATATGCTGGGCACTCACCCAAGGCAATGCGTGGGCACCAAGATCCTCCTTTATGTGAGCTTTGTAAGAGCATTCTATTATTAATGGAGGATTTATTTGAAAAAAAAAGTACATTCACTTACTTTAAAAGGTAGAAGATGTAACTAACAGATCTACACATCCATGCATCACAAAATCTAAATAAAACATTTCCCGAAGCACAAGAAAATAGATCTGAATCATGATAAGCCAAATAACATGAGGGTTTACACCCATAAACAAGAGGTACATAATAGATCTATGTATATTGATTTAATAGAGTCTTTGGTAGCCATTACTACATTCAAAAGGGTCATCTCAGACCATATACACTAAATGATAGAGACTTAACTCCTACAAGCCTATCTGATCATAGATCCTAACCATACTTTTCCCCACCATTTTCCTTGTTATAGACCCCAAGTACCAATACACATGTTTTATGGTATACCTTAAAACCCTCTAGAACTAAGTACTCTAAACCTGAGCACCATGAACTCTAAAACCTTAACATTTTTTGTAGCACTTCGTTAATCTCATTATCTTTCTCTGTATTATCTATGCATTCTCTTCACATTCTCCCTATGTATCTGCACATGTATGTTCCTATCCCAAACCCCTCTTTAAATAGGATCATTGACCACCACCATGAATTCTCTTCTAAGTAGATCACGTGCCAGTTGTCAATGTGGTCCTCCATTGGTGAATGCTTATCCTCTTTGCAAACCCTTCCACTAATTGTAATGATGCATCTAGGAATATTCCCTACATGTAATATCCTTTTCTTGACCTCAAAGGTTTTAGGATGGCACCTTATCCACTTATCACACCTAGTTGGGTCCTCACATTTTTCCTCAAGTGACTCCATGATGTTGGATATGGCTAAGTCCTTTAAACCCTTGTTCTACCTCCCTTGCACATCTTGGTTTCACTTAAACCCTTCTTAAACCCCTTTTTCTTGTGTGATTTTCCCAAAGTGCCCTTCTATCTACTGATCCTATGCACGCACACCTCTTGGTACTTAGCCAATATTTTAGGGGTTCAACATCACTCCACACTATGCATGTTATCCATCTTTAGAAACATTCTACTTCCTCAAAAGAATAAATAATAGAGGTATCAAAACAATAAAAGAATGGAAGGATGAAAGAAATGGAAGAATAAAAGAATCTGATACTACTACATAAGGAGTGGGAGCTCCTTCTTCACGTATGCCTCAATCTTATCCCATGTGTTTACTTCTCCATGTGCTTGCTGAAGTAGGTCACCTACTAATGTGTTTATTTCATCAAAAATAATTTCCTCTCTCTTATATTTCATCGTATCAATAATGATTTTCTAGTTTCTTGCTAAGATCGCCCACCCCATCCATCCTGCGAGAAACTTTGGGTGATACTATTTTTTTAGGTTATTCTTAATCAAACCCCGCAAGGTCTTGATTGCTTCCAATTTTATCCTCAACTTCAGCCAAGATCTTTTCACACTCCACCCTATTGCCTTTGTGCTTCTTATAAAATCTTGTAGATCCGCCTTATGTGTAGAAACTAATATGCTTACTACCCTATCCCTATTGGCACAATTTTCATACACAACTTCAACCATCTATGCGGTAGTCTCTACTATGGCAAGGAGCTTGGAGTACTGAGTCACTTTCTCCCCAATATCTAGATTTTCCTCCTCCTTCTAATGTGCCACCACCCTCCTTCTACTCACTCTAATGTGAGTGGTCACATTTCCATGGTGAGGATGTGGGTCAAGTCTTCCAAGAATTTCCCGGTTTGATTCATATTTATGTTCAGGTGGGTGGCCAGGTCTCTGGGTGCTTCAAGATTATGAAATTTTAAATAGCCTCTATCTTCTTATGTATTTCATGCACCTTTACACTTTTCATCCCTAAGATCATGCCTTAACTACACACTAATGAATTCCTTCTATTTTATCTCTTTGTCCTACTCAATGATATCCTCACTCTTTTTTCTCAAGCTCTTCCTCCAAGACCCCTATTCTTTCATTTCTACCAAATATTCTTACCTCTAACTCCCCTGATACTTTATTGAGTGTATTGAAAACTTTCTCATTGGACAGTTGTCGAGAATTTACCATAGAGTTTACTCCTTTGGCATCTGGTATCTTCATCAATGCATCTTAGATTGACCTCAAATTTGGGTTCATCAATGTGGGAATAAAAATCACCAAGACTAACATTTTCCTCATGTGCGCGAGTACATATCCTTATTCATCAAAAGAAGACTAAGCAAAGAGTTGGTTTATGTGTAGGGTACTTTGGAAGCATGCTACGTAGTACCTTATTTGGATCATTAATGTAAGTCATTTCTTGTTCCTGTGCCACTAGTCATTCCCTTTCCACCTGTGTCCGATTGCCTTTGTGAAGCTTACTACTAAGTTGGGGTCTCTTCCCATGTTTCCATACTCCTTTACCAAACACTGGCAGCTTTACTCTCGTTTCCTTCACCACTTCCTCGTTACTTCAATTAAACTTATTGTCTTCCAACTAACTGTTGAGATAAATTCCTACAACCTTCCCTCTATATGGTATTATCCATCTATGCTTCTTGGTCAAGGTTAGAGGTCTTCCTATCCTTCATTTTTACTTTCTTAATTTCCCCTTTGTCGGGTGATGTGACCTTGCTTCGTTCTAATCCATCTCTTCATTTCCTTCTTCCTCTAACTCATATACATCATACACATGATGCTTCTTAATCCTCTTCATACTTTTTATCATCTTCATTGCCCATGTCAGCTTCTATGCTTTCTATCTCATCTGAGTGCAACCCTTTTATCATCTTCTGACTTCTTCCTTACTAGTGATTCCAGTTTAGGGGACTTCTCATTTTCTTCTTTCTCAGAACCACTCTTACCCTTACTTCAACGAAACTTCCTTGTTTTTCAGTGAATCTTTTCTCATGAGAGACTTCTTCCAGTGAAGTACGTAAGTACTGATGCTCATGTTCCTGAATCCTTTTCCCCTACTCTCTACACTATCTACATACTCAGTGCACCTCTTTCTCAGTAGTTTCTCATCTATCTCTTTTCCTTAGCGCAGTCTTCTTCCATGTCAGTGGGGTGTTTAGGAAATGGAGACATCGTCTTCAACATAAGCATCTTTTTCATACTTAGGCCCTATATACATAAAATAAACCCTTGCTATTGTTTCCTTCCTTGCAATAGGTAATGTTACTAATTTTAACATGTGCACGTCATGAGAGACATACTTCTCCACATATGCATGAACTTATTGGGGTATATTAGTTTCCTGTGCATAGCTCGTGCAGTAGTCTTGATCCACTATACTCAGATCAAATATGAGTTTCTTCCCCTCTTTGAAATGATTGACCCCAGATCGGGAAGTACTCTATGCTGTGAAGGAGAAGGGAAATTTACACCAAGGACTCTTGGTGCCATCTACCAAAGTAAATATATTGATGCAAAAATGCTGGTATACGGTGAACTCAACATCTCCTTGCACTAGTGAAGGAAACTATTCGGGTATTCTCCATTCAGCCCCAAATGCATCGCGCATCCGCTTATACCACTTTTCTAGGAACACCTTATGAGTGGCCATCATGGTGTCATAGGTATATTGTTTTAAACCTCTTAATGCGGGGAGGGGTTTTCATCTGGGTATTCCCAAACAAACTTATCTGGCCCATCGGGCACTTGAATATTTTAAAAGACAATGGTGAGGAGGACATTACCAAACATGATATTCTCTCTGTCATGCATGGCACGTCTATGATATCCTCTGACAATAAAAGATCAGAGGTTATAGATGGTTCCCTCTAAGATCTTGTGACACACATTTAACCAAGGACCTTGTTGATATGTGTCCATCTCTCTTTCCCATTCAACTTTGTAACCAAGTGCATGGCCATCCTCATCATTTGGTATTTAATTGCAAAAATGTCTAAGTAGCGTGAACCCTTTTTGTAGTCATAAGCCTCAACGGTCTTCTTAATGGCTTCCTTGTCTTCCAAGTCATTGTCTAATGAATATACTTCATAGATAAGGCTAGTGAACTTAGAAATTAGCTGGGTGGTTATGCACACCCTCCGACATGTGAAATAGAAGTGGTATTCATGCACATGTGACATCAACTATTGGTATAGTCGCTCAGAGATTTCCAAAATAGGGAAACTCGTAGAGTTACAACAACCCAGTCTTCTCCATTTTTAACTTTACATCATCATCATAGATGGGCATTCCATTTGGTGTCATCTTCTCTGTAGGGAGAACCATTTCTATTTTCATTTCATTATCTTTGGTGCTCATTCGATGATTGTATTCACTGACAACCATCTTCCTAACATGAGACGCCCATTCTTTATTGAGTAATACGCCAACCGGGTACTACATTTCTATGTACCATTCTTCATTGAAACTAGTAGAGACATAGCTTGTTTTCCCTTACCCTTGCCCTTGCTCTTCTTTGGTGAAACATTTTCTAATTTCTTTGGTGTCATTCCTTCATTAGGTCCTTAAAACTTCTTCCTTTATCCTGAGTCTTGGCTTTGCTCAACTTTGCGGCTCCACTCCTTTGCAAAAATTCCTTCAAACCCCATGTGACCTAGCTATGCAACCCTAACCTAGAAAAACCTTTTTCCATAAGATGACGTAACACCCATGAGATTCTTCCACACAAACTTTCTCCACTTACACCCGTGTACTTCTTTCCACTCTGGTTCGCTGATCAAACTAGTTATGCACGTAAATCCTCATAACTCTTCTCAAAATTGCTTCACATGGATGCCCTATTTCGCGAGAGCTCTTTGATAAATTTAAACGCAAGGTAGAAAATAACACACCCCCAATCTTCTATTTATAACTTTTTCTTTTCTCCATAGATAAATGACATGCCACCTATCAATGTACTTTCACAATAAAGGTGGTATTTTTTCCAATGCTAACCTTCAAGTGTTTTTCCTCCACGCTTCAATCCTACACGAACACTTTTGTAACCTTCTAGCGCATAACTACCTCGACCAAATATTTCTTTGACACTTTCTCCTATGATAATGTCAATTCTTCTTCTATCTATTAGACCAAGTTCTTTCCATTACCTACCTCATGTTGCTCATGTGATTTTACCCTTATATGTGGTTTCTCAAATCCTTTTGGCACCAATCTTCCCTTATGTTCACCTTTTGCACACGCTATCTTCCAATCCATGTGTTTTTTATTTTTCAAACTGGGCCATCCACAACCATAGCTTCCAATACTTGTCACATCACTCCACCCCACAAAAAAAAGGATGTGCAGTCCTCTGCATGCATAGATTTATTTTGAAAATAATAAGTGGCTACCAGCGCACAAATGCGCCAAAAAACAAAGCAACAAGAAAGGGAAACACAAAGAAGGGAAACTACAACAAAGTAAAACCTAGGCTAACTGGTCAATATTGCCTTATTTACAAACACAAAGAAGACTTATTTATAGTAGGGCTTTCATCCTACTCCCATTGAAATGTCCTGGAAACCATGTTCCATCTAGCACTTGTAACTAGCAAGGCACATGAATCAAGTATATAAGATGCAATGCATGGGCCCATCCAATAGAATTTGAATTTCCTCAAGATGGCGCAGAAACATGGAATCATACAATAGAACCATATGCCCAACCTCAAACTATTTTTTCTTGATGTGTATATTATGACATGCCTTCTTCCTAGATTTTTTTGTTTTCTAACTCCAACAAGCAATATCCCACCTCTCATCTAACTACATTAAATTATCAATCCTCTCCTTAAGCACGTGTTCATCATCTAACCCTCCTTCACACACTATACACAGTGATGGTAACATGAATTCCATAGGTAACACAACTTCTGTGCTAAACACTAATTGAAAAGGTTTGGCCTTGTTTAGTCTCTTATAAGTAGTCTGATATGACCAAACCACAACAGAAAATTTATCATCCCAATCCTTTCTTCCCACATCACAAATCTTGGTTAATGTGTGATTCATAATTTTGTTAAATGCATTAATAGTCCCATTAGCTTGTGGGTGATAAGGGGAAGTCTTGTGGTGAGATACCATGAATTTTTACAACAAGATCCTAATTGTCTCATTCAAGAAATGAGTACCTCTATCGCTTGTTAAGCTCAGTGGGCATCCATATCTGTTGATTATATTTTCCCACAGGAATCTTGCTACTATGGCTGCAATGTAATCCCTTGTAGGTGTTGCCTTCAGCCCATGGTTTTAAGGTAATCAGTATAAGTAATTATATAGCGCGAACTAGTACTTCATGTAGTTGGGGAAATAGGGCCTACGAAGTCAATTGCCCACTTCTCGAACGGTTTTACACTGGAAATCAGTCTTAATGGCATTTCAAATTTTTTCTCTAGTTTACCAAGGTGCTGGTAGTGGTCATAGGCCTTGAAATACTTGATACAATCTTTGTAAACCATTTCCCACCAAAATCCTATTAGAAGGATCTTACGCACGGTTGCATTCCCTGCATAGTGTCCTCCTGTAATTCCACCATGTGCTTCCTCTATGATTGCAACACGTGCTCATGCTCTAACATGAAATAATGACAAAACCTCATCATGGTTTAGCTTGTATAAGTCTCCACTAATTAACATGTAGGGCATGACGTGCATATGGCTAACTGCTTCCTTTCCAAAGTCTTCATTCCCTTCGGTGCCATACCCGTTTTGAGAAGCACAACAATATCTTCCAAGTCAGAGGGCATGTGACATAATCTAAATAGTTGTGCATTTGACATTGTATCCTCAATGCTCTAAGCATCCTCTCCTGAGTCAATCCTTGATAAATGGTGAGGTACCAAATTACTCTTACTCAGTTTCACAACAACCGTAAACTCAAACTCTTGAAACAACATGACCAACCTGCATATGTGCACCTTGTAAAACAAGCTTGTTTACCAAGTACTTCAATGAAATGTGGTCCATGTAGAATATAAAGGGTGTTACAAACATATACTACCTAAATTTGTGCATTGCGTAGATCATTGATAATGCCTCATGCTCAGTAGTAGTATAGTTCTATTTTTCTGGGGTTAGCTTCCTACTAGCAAAGCACAAGGGGTGGTCAACAATTCCCTCTCCAGGTTGTGCTAAAATTTCTCCAATGATCACCATCCCCGAAGCATCAACATGAACATGGAATGGCTTATCCCAAGAAGGAAAGCATAATATGGGCAGCAATAATAGGTCTATCCTTTAATGTATCAAATACCATCTGTTGTGTCTCTCCCCAGTGAAATGTAATTTTTTGTTTGAGAAAATTTTCCAACATTGCGATGATCTTAGCATACCCCTTAATAAAATTCTACAGTAATACCCTATATGCCCAAGGAATCTTTGCACACACCATGTTCTAGCTGGTAGGTTCCCCCAATCCCATAATAACGAAAACTTTGACAGGATCCACCAGCAAGCCTTCCTTACATATGATATGCCCTAATAGGGTTCCAAATGGATTAGTGAAAAAAAAATTTCTTAATGTTGAGGGATATCCTCAACTGTTGACATCTTTCAAACATCAGGCTAAGATTGTCACAATGGTCCCTCACTAATCCATATACTATCCAGTCATCTAAGGACTTGAGACTTGTGGATGAAGTCTTGAAATGCCTAAACCATAATGGGCAAAAAACAAAATAGGTGCGTTCTTCAATCCTAAAAGGCATGACCGTGTAGGCAAAACTTCCCCATTCAGTGGTGAAAGTTATATTTTCTTGGTCCTCCTTTGTAATTATAACCTGATGATATCCTGAGAATCCAAGTGTGAAAGAATAGATTTCGCACCCAGTTACTCCTTCCAGGATCTCCTCAGTGAAGGGGGTTAGAAAAGGGTCAATAACACATACCGCATTCAGATCCCTATAATCAACACAAATCCTTATCCTCCCATCCTTCTTAATGTTAATGACCATTGGAATTATTCATTATGATTCTTCAACAGTCTCAAAAGATGTCTGAAGTGGTCATATTGTCAATCTATTCCTTGACTTTGATGTGCATATTTATGATTCATTCGATAAGGTCTCTTCCGAATCGGGTGTGCACCTTATTTTAACTTGATCTTCATTTCTCCTCAAGAAATGGTGAACTCATTTAAACTCGTGGCACACACACGGAAACAAATCCTGAAATTCACACAATAGATTGATGATCTTTGAAACATCCTTTTCTGTCCACTAATCTTTAATAGTGGCCTCCTTAGGTTCCGCCTCCGAACCAATGTTAACCTTCTTGGTTTTCATAGGGTTTCATGGTAGGTGCGCGCTTGCTCATCAGAACTATCCATAACCTCACGCGTACCCATAGTATGGTTAATATCCATTTTTTCCCCCTCTTCACCATTGATCACATAGGCCAAATTTCCTTTCTCTTTTTCCATGCATGTGCGATCAAGATGTATTTCCTCTAATTATTCCTCATCAAAGCGTGCTTCTAAGCTAGGCGCCCCTAATAATTCTAGTATTATATCCTCTTCCATGGAACTATCCCCCATAGTTAGGTGCTTGAAAACCTGTAACACCTCATCCACCAATGGATTAGTACTTCAATATTTGAAATCTTGAAGGAGATCAGTCTACCCTTCAACTCTTACTAGTTTCCTTCTGATGTGCATCTCTGAGTGAATGTACCATGTGCACATGTAGCAACCTTATAAGGTGGAGTAAAGCTTATGCACCCATAAAGATGGAGGTAATGCTTCCATGCCTTCCATCCATGCCTTCTCACATGCTTGGACGTGAAACAAGGCAGGTTCCTTCCCATGATAATCTTGTATGATAGTAGGTGCATTATCTCTATAAAAACCTAACAGAGAACATGATTCTCACTTCACGCCACTCTAGAAGGTTATCACAATGGGTCTCCCACCAACATGCTGTGGTCCTAAGAAAGGTATAGCTAAGAATCCTTCTCCTTTCGATCTCACATCTCCACTGGGTCTCCATTTCTCATAGGAAAACATCAGGATTGGCTCCCCTGGAATAACTTGGAAACTTCTTTCCTCCTAGGTGCTTGACTGAGTGCACCTTTGTTACTCTTGTCATAGATCCTCTTAACTACCTTCTGACTAACTCATATGTCCCATGTGCACCCAATTTTCACATGCCACACTAGTTGTATCACTTATAGATTGAGCTGTCTTCCCACTGAATACCACCTTCTTTTATTGGTTGCACAACCTTAGGGTCCTGGATAGTGTACACATAAATTCAGTCTAGGTATTCTTCTCCTAAAGGCTCAATATAGGGCACGTTGAATTCCCATCCATCAAAGGAATGATAATACATTCCTCTTTGTTCTCAAAAATTATATACCCCTTATTGAAACGTAAGTCAACATTGTTCTTATAGCACCAAGGGCACCCAAGTAACGCTGGAAATTTTTCCACCTCAGCAAGCACTAAGACTTCGAAGTCTCCAGTGAATTTTTCTCCTTGGATAGTGATAACAACATCCTTCAAAACTAATGGGAATTGCCTTTGTCTTATTAGCCATATACAACACATTTGAAGATGAATGTAATATGGGCCTTCCCATTTGATTCCAAGAGTCTAAGGTGAGAATGTTAATTTCTGCACCTGTTTCAATTAGGATATTCCTTAGGAGCCATCCATCAACCATGACATTCAAGGTAATTTCCTTATCATAGTCAATGTTGTGAGGAGGTAAATTAACATGTAAAACATGCCTTTCATGTTCTCCTCCAGTGCTTGGTATCTTATCCCTTAACCATTATCCTAACAGAGGAATGATATTCTCTTGGCGCAACATCTTACACACCTCTCTGAACATCATCTATATCTGACTAAGGGACCTCAGCACTTTTCTTCTTCTCTCAACTTCCTGGATTGCTCCTTTAGACACTGAATTTCCCCTTGAAGACTTATGATTATGTCCATGGTCTCTTTATAGACTTCATTCTGATGGGTAGGGTCTGGATACTTCCCTTATACCACCTCTTCCCTTGTAATAAGTGGTATCTACTTTGGTATTTCCCTAGTGCACGCACAGCCTCAACTTGCATCGTCACCAGTATAGGTTCTAAATCTGACTCACGTGCCACCCTTGACATCCACTACAAGTCTTCTTTCTTGATGCTTACCATCCCAGAACCCTTTCTTTTTGTTTTTGTTGGCTCATGTGTTAAAATGATTCCAATGAACTCCTCATACTTGTGCTTTTTCCCACACCAAGAGCATTGTAGTAGGTCAGGACATTCACACTTGTAATGCTCTATGGACCCACAGTTATAACAAGTTCTGCATGGAAATTCACCTCTTCTATCTTCGCATGATTTCCATGACCTCTAAATCCTTTGAAAAAGCCTCTTCCACAAGCATCCTCCATCCGTGCACCCTTCATAGTGATGACCATCATCCTTGGAATTGTTTTCACATGCTCTTATGGTACACACCAATATCAATGACATCATGTATCTGGTCAATAAATCTAAAATCCTTGGTGTCATGAGTAGTAGAGGTATAAATATTGCAATAGCAAGACACATTCTTATGGATCACGTGCTGTAGTAGCAGACACATACTTGCATCATGATCTCCATGGAAAATATCACAGTCTACTGTCATAGCATGTACCAATCTTTGAGGACAAATTTCCTTCGCATGCCCTTCTACCTCACAATTCATGCACCATAGGCGACTACGAGTCTCATGTGTTGAGTTTGCAGATAGCTTCTCAAGCTGATTTTCCATGGTAGAAATATGAGCTTCAAGAAAAGGACCAACACCGATATCCATGCTTCCCACAACCTCAGTCTGTAGGGTAGCCTCTAAGGCCTCACACGGGTTTGTAAAATTATTAAGTGACAAAGCTCTCCTGAAGGGTGTTATTAATTTGCCAACAAACCATTAAGCATGTTGAGAAGGATGAATATCATAAGATAGTATTGACAAGAGAGTCTTAAAGCATGCATCATAATCCCGTACACTCTTTGCCATATCTTGTTGAATCTCCTTCAATGCTCTAATCCTCTTTTCTTCAAACTCAGGGATATGGAATTCAACTAAGAAGGCATTACCTAGTGTGGTATAATATACTACTATCTGGTGAGGGTCATACTTCTGGTACCAGCTATGTGTGCATCCTTGTAACATCATTGCAAACTAAATTTCCTTCCATTTTGAGGGTAGTGATACCTTTCATGCACCATAACAACTCACATTTGTGTACATGCTCTATAGCATCCTCAACACCTTTGTAATCTAGAAGATGTGAATAAATTTCAAAGAACACTTTCTAAGGTGGTTGAGGCCCTTGTTCACTTGATCTAGAACCTAGATTCCCCTTGGTGTTGCCTCCACCACTAGATCCAATAGATCCACTAGATCCACTAGCCCCTATTCCTCCTATTCCTCTTGAACCACTAGATCCTCTAGATCTGTCAGGTCAACCAAATCCACTAGTTCCTACTCCACCTGACCCACTAGATCCACCTCCCACAACTGGTAAAGGTCCTGAAGTGGTCACGCCTTGTGTCCCCACTGTCGCACTAAACTACGTGCCAACAGTCTATGATATTGCACCTTTACTAGATGTGTGTCCCACATCACTTCTAGATGCAATAGCTAAGCTTTATGTACCCATACTTTTTCCAAATGTTGTACTAGAGAATATACCTCAAAACACAGGAAATGATTGTGCAGCCATGTATGTACTAAATGGAAAATTATACCTCCTAGGTGCTAATTGGTTACTTCCACCAATACCAAATGGGTTAGTAATACTTATCTATGGATTTTGAAAACTAAGTGCCAAGGGTTGGTCACCAGGTGGATTCAAATATGTGTCGCTGATTCTTATCCTTTCTTCATATAATGAGATCTCTCTAGAAGTCGAGGGGGTTTCTCTTCCGTGCTTTCCAAGATGGGGTAACACAGATTTCTCTGGTTCCACATCCTCTGCATGAACCTCAAATCCTTCCCATAACATCTGCCTCTATAAATACATCACTCACTACAGTGCTACACATTCTTTCCAACTCCCTCTCCCGAGATTCATTATACTTGAGCCGCCTCTCCTCTCTCTCCATTTTTTCCACAAGGTCTACCAACCTTCTACCACACCAGATTCCATGCCTTGCGCCTAGTAGGAAATTAGCCAACCATGGGAAAGGATTCCAAATTCAAAGTAATGACTAGGATTTTGATAGCCAGTGGAATACCATGTAAGAATGATCCTCTAGGATCCCTCAAGAAATCAAAATCAACAACCTCTAGGTAAGAATACGTAGAAATAGTGTATTCCAAGGTATAACTAGTTAGCACTCTACTCTACCAATGATAAAAAACATGGGTCCATATTGGATCGACAACATGCAACTGCTAATATTCCTCCTAGGTCAAAGCATGAGATCTATAGTACAAAATCATCCTTGATGCATATGCTGATAGCCATTCATATAACTCTATTGGGAAACAACATAAGAATGTCTCATAGAATTCGTGATACAGGTTCTCCTCCACCCATTTTTATGCATCAAACTCAGATCTAGTACTGAACCTTTGAGAAAAATCATCCTTCATGTTTTTGAGCCATGCTTTGATACTATCCAGGGTCAAGCACTTCGTCATCACACATTTCTCTCATAATAGCTTCAAAAGAGGTCCCGATGACGGAACCAAGATGTATTCATTATTTTACCCTCAATACTTATTTCTAACCCCAAGTTTGCGGAACTATCGTCCATCATATGCTAGGAACTCACCTGAGGCGTGTGAGGCTGCCAAGATCCTCCTTTATGTGATATTTACAAGAGCATTCTATTATTAATGGAGGATTTATTTGAAGAAAAAAAAGTACATTCACTTACTTTAAAAGGTAGAAGATGCAACTAGTAGATATACACATCCATGCATCAAAAAACCTAAATAAACATTTCACAAACCACAAGAAACTAGATCTAAATCATGATAAGAAAAATAATATGAGGGTTTACACCGATAAACAAGATGTACATAATAGATCCATGTATATTGATTTAACAGAGTCTTTGGTAGCCATACTACATTCAAAAGGGTCATCTCAGACCATATACACTAAATGAAAGAGACTCAACTCCTGCAAGCCTATCTGATCAGAGATCCTAACCATACTTTTCCCCACCATTTCCCTTGTTAAAGACCCAATTACCCATACATATGTTTTATGGTATCTATTAACCCTAAATCGCTGCACACTCTGAATGGCCAGAATGTGAACAAGACGTTTGGTGTGATTGGGTAACATAAGATCACATCTCAAGCTGTGGGACTTGGGCTCGAGGTGAACCTATGGAGAAGGCCAATTTCCTCTTCCTAAAAAAAGTGTTATAATACTCCTAGTGCAATAAAATAGTTATCTAGACATATACTAACATTTTCATGGGTTTTAAGGAGAGAGATTTGTAAGAAATGAAACTATAATAGGGATGATGGTGCACCAAATAAAGGGTTTTTCTAGACTATGGAAGGGTTAATTTGAAGATGGTGTTGTACACCACAACTCAACTTCACCTATTGCAACTTAGAGAGGGTAACAAAATACCAAAAACTAGGAAGCATGCGTTCTCTTTGTTAAACTCAATAAAAAAAAAACAATCTATCAGTCTTCTAGTGAAGAAGGATGAACTTGAGAAGGGAAAACATAAACCACTACTCAACTACAGACAATACTCCACCACTTGATAAGCACATAACTCTAAAAACCTACAATAGAAACCTGAAATTACACAGTGTACTTACAAGCATGAGAAAGGCATAAAGAAATATAGAAGGATGAAAGGACCAAGAGTAGTCACTAAACAAACAATTTTATTACTTCAACAACATGCACAATGCATCATACATTCAGAAGAGGAAATGGTTTCCATTACAGTATTGAAATTTCCCTCAACATACAATAACACCTTGTAGAAGGAGGATTATTTGAAAAATATGCACTTTTCTAACTGTCTAACATATCCAACCTACTGGAATGAGCTTCAAACTTACATTTATAGAATAATTCTGTGATAAAGAAGAAGAAAGGTTATAAATTCCTTCCTAAATTGAAGGTACATGATGGTTCATCTATTAAAAAGTTAGTTGAACTACTTAAGAAGCTTCCATCATGTCTCATTAATGGCTCGTTCACTTAATCTTCTCAAATAATTAAAGGAATAGTTAAATAAAAATAATAAATATTATTTTTAAAATATTTCAATAAAAATATTAATTTAATTACCATTTTTAAAATAATAATAATTTAATGACAACTTCAAGTGGGACCCCTTAGGATTGGTTTGCACTAAAGGGGGGATTTCATGAGAAACAGTAAAAAAAGACCGACTCATTGGTTGGCTCACCAATCTAACTCACTAAGTTGGTGTCAAGCTCCTCGATACTTCAAAACAACTGAGCTCCAATTATGCATTGAGTTCCTCTTGTTCATCTTGGTCTTGCAACATGAATCCTTTACATGAGATCACCACCGAGATCTGTCTCCAATGCATTGACCCATAACATGCTTCACATCTGCCACCTAGGTTATACATTGATGTAATCAATCTCCATTCTCATGTTAATGCTTAGGTTATACATTTCTACATGGTGTCTTCGTAGCTTGCTCTCAACTCCAAGTTTATCTTCTAACTGATGTCGAGCATGTTCCTCAAGTTTCCATATTTGACTCATCTTGGTCGAGTGAGTCATGAGCCCATGCTCCATCATGTTGAGCTCCCAAAATGATCTCTCCACTAAGATCTTCCTATTATGTATTGAGATACCTTCCACTTGCTTTTATCCACGAACTCACTCGATGTTACTTGGCCCACATGGATTGGTTCCTCTTAAAGCTTGTCGATCGATCTCGAGTTGCTCCAAACTCATGAACCTCAGCCTCAAATCATGCACACGTGTACACTGATCTCAATATCTAACAGAGCTTAATCACCTTCTAACTGAGTTGTGTTACGAGATGTCTATCGAGCTCATTTCCCTCACAAGATAACTCACCTAAACGTCGTGAGCTCATTTTCACTTGCCTTGGTCCCCTCCCATTTGACTAGGTCTATATGCTCAAATTTCTTAGCACCCTGATTAGAATGACAAGTCCCTTGTGTTTTTCGAACACCACATTGTAGAATTCACGTAAACTCAATGAGCTCAATGAGATTAGAGCTCTCTTTTATTGTTTTCACTCAAAACTAAGCTCGATTCAAACTTCCCACCACCTTGAGCTAACATTCCATTGTATATTGGACAATCGTGCCCAACTCCAACTACAATCTCTTTCTAACAATCACCTTAGTGCTCCTATTTTCTGCTACACTGAGCTCATTAGGATCTTTGTGTGAGTGACGACCCAACAAGACACCAAATTCCGAGATATTTATCATCATGACTATTCACTTCTCACTCTTCCTTGGTAGACCTTTTAAGTTTGAATGAAATATCTGTTCGAATCTCCCTTCATTGAGTTAGCCTGAAAAGTTTGGCTAAGCTCCTTAGATGCCTCCTTAGGCTCTGTTTTGCGTGTTCATCTGATGCAGCCTAGAATTCACTAGTAAAATCCCAAGTGCACTAGAACATCACTTAGCCTAGACTGAGCACTCACCTGAAGCACACAAAGGTACCAGGCCCTTTTTAGGGTTGCTATTACAGGATGTTAGCATGATGAAGACTTAAAGAATTCAGATCTATGACTAATATATCATTCTACAGTACATATTCAGATCTATATCTAAATAATAACATACTTTAAAGATAACCGTGATGAAATAAAGCATGCAAGAACCAATTACGCTCAGGATTTGATACTCTGATTTAGCCAACAAACTCCATTGCATTAAACATGATAAATACATAGAAGATGATTATAATAGATAATACCATATTATATGTGCACATCATATTTGGCAGCATAACCTCACAATAACTTTGTTCTAACATGCCCTTATGCTACACAATTCATTACATATTTAGAAGGGTGGGGACTTTCCCTTGACCACTTATCAAATCCCAAAATAGGTCACATGCTATTATTCACCACGTGCCATTACAAAAATAGCCACAAATGCAAGTGTGTTAACAATAGACTTCTTCTAGTTAACTTCCAGTAGTAGATCTATTCTCAGCCTGTATCCATGCAAAGTGCTTTGTAGTTGATCCTCTAAAAATAGCCACTACATGTCACAAAAGTCTCTAACTGGTTTGTGTGCTTCGCATGCCATCTCCAAAATAGCTCCTCATCATGAAAATGGATAAGTCCCAAATCTGTTGCTGTCCATAGTGCACGATTCCTCTCTAATCCTCCCATCTTTTGAATGCACTATGCTCTCCCATGTAAATATTTTGTATGTTTTTCACTAAGTGCTAGATTTTGTCTGACCAACATTAGCCCACACTAGTTGTATTTCCGTGCCGACAATGTTTGTTTCCCAAAATGAATCAAATAATATGAATAGAATAAGAGAAAGAATTTCAATGAATAAAAGAATGTTTTTACCCTGCAATATCTTCTGTGTCAACCTAAAGAATCAATTATGTATTTTCTTCTTTTATTTCTACCTTTAAAGTCTGCTAATCATTGAGCACAGCTTCTGCCTTTTTTAGGCTATCCACTGCAATTGACTCTAACTCATCTTTTGCAATCTCTCCTTTCTCTTGCTATAAGACCAAGATAATGCTAGACATGGAAGTCATTCTTACTTCTAATAGGTCCATATTTTACGTAATGAGGTTCCCAAGCTCATCCAAGCTTTCCTTGTGTGGTTCTTGAGCTTTTTTAAGGGCCTTGCGCTTCTACTTGACAAGTGATAATCATTCTGCACAGCCCAAGGTATTATATTTCATGACATTTAGGACTTGACTATCTTCCAAAATAGTCCTGGTTGTTATAACGGCTTCTGAGGTTATACAAATATTCAACGCTTGATCTACTTTCTTTAGTTCTTCTTGTAAGATCTAAAGCAACCCCTCATATGATGCAATCTTTCTCATCACCGAAGCCTTTTCCCACTCTACTTCTTATGATGGATCCTTTGGTTCTGTTATGTGTAGAGGTTCATCTTCTATCACTAAGTCCACCAAGGTACTTACATAATGCATTGCTGAAGGAAACATCTTGGGTACCTTTGGCTCTAAGTGTGGCTTTGCTTTCATGATATTTTCCCCAACTTCCTCTGCCATGCTGATGAAAACAACATTTTTATTTTGTGCCAAGTCTTTTTCTTGATTTAGGCACACTATTTCTACATCTTTAGTCTTGATCTCCTCCCTTAGTACCCCAATTGTTTCAGCCTTATCCATATTTTTCCATGCCATCTCTATCGAGACCTTCACCAAAGCATTTCTCACTTGTTCATCTGACATAACAATAGGTTTTATTGTTATGTGTCTGGCCTGAGGTGTCTTCTTTAACCTCCTTAAAACACACAACTCTTCACATACATCAAAGTTTGGTTCATCTATGTGCGTGTGCATCGACCATGACAGTTGCTTCCTTGTGCGCATGGTTACCATATCTTTATCCATTAGCTCCTAGCCATACAACTCCTTTTGTGTCATTGTGCTTTGAAAATGGGCACAAAATTTTTTACCTTTATCCTCAGCATATCCCATGACCAGTGGAACATATTCTCCACTTTTTATCTTTAATCTTGGCCCCTTAGGAACTTGGGAGTCAAGATTTGGAGCTTGTTCTGCTATACCCTGAGCAGTCTCAGTCGCTATCACATCTGCCCTCTTTTCTCCCTCTTCTCCATCCTTCATTTCTTCATCCTTTTGTTCTTCCATGTTCTTTGGAGGTGTAGGGGAATTAGGCACGCTTTCATCAGAATCTTCCACCTCCTTATTTAGATTCAACTTCCTTCTTCTTTTCTCAGTTGCCTCATTCTATGGAGAGAGTTGAGGTGATATACACACCAATTATGGAGTATCACCTTGGGTCCTTGTTCTCTTGAATACTCTTTTGAAGAGGTGCTCTCCTTGTACCGCATCCAGGTCCTCATCATCTCCTTCTTGTGGATGAGGTGGAGTAGTCATGTGCTTAGCTTCTTCCCTATTTAGAGGTTGTCTTCTACCTCTATGCTCCAAACCACCACTATCTTCATGCTGCTATTCTTCATCATAAACCTGTATTGTATCTGTGGGCTTAGGCACTGGAAAGTTCTCCATTATATGCTTACCCTTTGGCGGCCTTGGGATCACAAAATCATTCACCACATACTTAGTGTTCTCCAGCTTGGGCTTGAGTTGAAGGTACACAAGTGCTATTTTGGTGCCCCTAACACCAAGCTTACATGATTCATGCTTATAATATCTAAGATAAACCTCTCAATGTAGGAATTCCATCCTAAATATACATATTTATTTCGAAGAGTGTGGTAGTCACAATCTACCTTATCTGCATTAAAGGTTAAGTGGAGCACATATGAAAAACTGGTAAACTGATGCCTGGAGATATCTTACTAGGAAGGAATACATTAGTTTACACCATGGGCTCCAAGTCTCGTCCTTCATCACAAATCACGCGATGAAAAAATGCTGGTAGACTACAAACTGTACTGCCTTACCCACCACTGAAGGTGACTCCTTGGGTATGCACCACTCTTATTCAAATGCCATGCAGAGTCTATCATACCACATCTTCACCCTCTACTTGAATGTTCCACTCATTGATCCATCACACAAGTACTTTCCAAATCTTTCCATAGGTGACTTGTGTTCCGTGGGGTACTTCCAAATCTTATCCTTTAGCCCATTGGGAACTCTAATCTCCATAAACACCAAAGACAATAAAACATCGCCAAAACTTATTCTGTCACCTATCCGCACTTCTTAAATGATTTTATTTGCTATGTGATCCATGATATTGTAGACCACTCCTTGAGACATCTTATTTGTAACATGCAGTAACATTATGTTTACCTACGACCATCTTTCTTGGTCATTCAACTTTTTTACAAGATGTGTAGTTGCCTGCACTACTAGGTACTTCTTCAATTTGTCAATGTCCATGCCGTGTGAACCTTTGGTATACCTCAGCTCCTTCCTTGTCTCTAAGATTATGGCCTTATCAGTTAAATTGCTCTCTAGATCTGATCCTGAGGCCCTTAGTCTTGTCATTTTTGAAATTAAGGTAGCTATGATTCTAATCCTCTGTTTAGTGAAGTAGAAGAAGTCCTCATGGACTATGCTCATCAACCATCAATACAATGGTTCATACATCCAAAAGTTTGGCAGATCATATAACTGGTAGACTTTAATCTGTTTTAGTAACTTCTCACCAGCGTCATCGTACACTAACATATCTTCTACTGTGTTCTTGTTCATTTTTGTGCTCAACAATGCATCAAGCTCATTCTTATTATCTGATGTTTGATGGTTGTAATAGCTGATTTTACATTGTTGGATGTGGGAATCCCATTCTTATCCCATAATCACACCCTATGTATACTGCATTGCTAAGAAATTAATTGTAGGATAAATTTCTTCTTCCACTTATAATTTTTTCTTCCCTTTTACTCCTACTACGCATGATTTCTTCGGTGCCATCTAAAAAATATCTCTTTTCTTCCCTCTGTAATTAAGAAATTCGAAACCCTAGTTCAAATCTCCATTCCCTAGTGGAAATTGTGTGCCCTAGCTTGTTTATAATGCATCTGATTTATTCAAACCCTTCACCTATGGGAACGTAAGATTCTCCATTACACAAACCTTCTCTCCAGGTCTAGTTTCACACTCTTCACACCTCAACATGATTTCTCATCTCATTCACACTTATCTCTTTTCAAATTCTCTTAATTACAATAACATAAATGAACTCGCATCCCATCCTTATATATATTTTCAAAAAGTTAGTGCATTTATTGATCCTCCACCTACCAACAATCATCTCATTAATCGACCAATTTTGTTTCTTCTGCATGGTAATTCTTCATGCCCAAGATATAACCTTCTAGCGTGCCTTCCTAACTTTTGGCTATAGACTTATCTTTAGCACGCTTCGATGTGCCTGAGTACCTCGTCACTATGCCTTCCATAGGTAGTCTTCGTGGCCTATAGTTACCTCATGTTTATGCTTGTTTCTTCATCTACCTTCATCTATGGTCCTGATTTCCAGAAGTAATATTTTTCCAATTCTCCATCTTGAATAACACCCGTATCATTTAGTTCCTTTCATGTGTACTTATCTTCATCAGTCCTATACCTAGATATCAATAACCTACCCCACACTAAGGGCATTTGCACTCCTCTATGCATATATTTTTTACAAATAGTAATTAGATTCTCGCATGTAAACACACTTATTACACAAACAAACCAACTAAATTGAAAAAACATAGTGAAAAAGAAGGAATAACATTAAGGAAATGTAAAATTGAAAACCTAATCTAAATGTAAACAATGCCTTATTACAAACACCAAGAAAGCCTATTTATAGTAGGGCTTCAGCCTACTCCTATGGAAGTATCTAGGTAACCATATTCCATCAAGCATGTCTAATTGAAAATCACCTGATTTGAGTATGTGAGTGATAACATACGGCCCCAACTAATGTACTTTGATTTTTCATGGATGGCATAAAAATTTAGAATCGTAAAGGAGTACCATATGTCCTATCTCAAGCTTTTTATCCCTGATATTCATATCATGCAATGCTTTCTGCCTAGCCTTCTCTTGTTTTTGACTCTAACGTGCTATTTCCCATCACTCATCCAACTTGATAAACTTTTTAATCTATTCTTCTAATGATTTCTCATCAATTATAACTCTAGAGAGTGCAATATGCAAAGAAGGTAACATGAATTCCATAGGAAGAATTACTTCTGTGCCAAACACTAACTAAAATGGTGTGGCTTTGTTCAACCTTTTATATGTTGTTCTATATGCCCAAAGTACTGAAAATTATTTATCATCCTAATCCTTTCTTCCAACATCATAGATTTTTGTTAATGTCTAGCTCAAAATTTTGTTGAAAGCCTCAACAGTCCCATTTTCTTGAGTATGATATGGTGTAGTCTTATGGTGTGCAATCATGAATTCATCCAATAAAATTTTGATTGTCTCATTTAGAAAGTGTGTGCCCCTATCAATGGTCAAAATTAAAGGACATCCATACCATGTAATAAAATTTTCCCATAAAAACCTAGCTACCGCACATGGTGTGTAATCCTTTGTAGGTGCTGCTTCTACCTACCTTGTCAGATAACATTTGCAAGTTATGATATAACATGATCTAGTTCTATGCGTAGCTGGTGAAATAAGACCCACAAAATCTATAACTCATTCCTCAAATGACTCTGCGCTAGGAATAGGCCTTAATGGCATCTCATCTCATTGTCCTGGTTTGCTAAGATGTTGACAATGATCACAAGCTTTGCAATATTCTTTACAATATTTATACAGGGCCTCCCACCATAATCTAGTGAGTAGAATATTACACATAATGGCGTCACCTATATAGTGGCCACCTACATTACCACCATGATCTTCCTCCATGATATCTGTGTGCTCATGTTTAAGTACACAATGACACAATAATTCATCTTGGCCTAACTTGTACAGGTAACCACTAATTAACATATAGGATGTACCACCTGTATAGAAAGTTGTTTTTTCTATAAGAATTTCATTCCTTCTAGTGTCATGCCGGTTTGTAGAAAGAAAACAATGTTCTCTAATTCCAATGGTGCTTGTTGTAACCTATATAACTGTGTATCTGGCATGGTATCTTTAATTTCCTATGATTCTTCTCTGGACTGTACTCTGGATAAATGGTTTGGTCCAGAATTAATTTTCCCTAGTTTTACCAGAACTATGAAATCAAATTCTTGAAATAAGAGTACGCATCTGCATATGCACCCTTGTAAAATAGGTTTGTTTACCAAATAATTCAATGCCATGTGATATGTATAAAAGACAAATGGTGTAGCCAGTAGGTACAGTTGGAATTTATGTAGCGCATATATCATTGACAAAGCTTCATGATTTGTAGTTGTGTAGTTCTGTTCTGCAAAAATCAACTTTCTACTAGTAAAAATGATAGGATAATCTATAATACCTTCTCCCAGCTGGGCCAATAATGTGTTAATGGCTATGCTAGAGGCATCCACATGTACATGAAATGGTTGGTCCCATAAAGGAAAATGAAAAATAGACATGGTAATAAGTTTCTCCTTTAATGTCTTGAATGCACACTGCTATGGTTCTCCCTAGTAGAAGATACCTTTCCCTTTTAGTAACTCCTCTAACGGTGTGATAAATTTGGCATATCCTTTAATAAAATTCCTGTAATATCCTGTATGACCAAAAACTCCACACACCTCACTCTGATGGGAAGGCTCCTTTAGGCCTATAATGACAGCAACCTTAGTTGAATCAACCAACAAACCTTCCTTGCAGATTATGTGTCCTAACAGTATCCCAAATGGTGTAGCAAATATGCACTTCTTGATGTTCAAATAGATACTCAACTGTCTACATCTTTCAAACATTAAGCATAGATTGTCACAATGATCCTTAACTAATCCATACACCATCCAATCATCCAAATAAACTTGTAATAAGTTGTGAATAAACTCCTTGAACGCTTGGAAAACTATGCATGGAAATAAAGCAAGTGCATTTTTTAGACCAAAAGGCATCACAGTATAGGAAAATCTACCCCATTCAGTAGTAAAAGTAGTCTTTTCTTGATCCTCTTGGGTAATCCTAACCTAATGACACCTAGAGAACCCATTTGTAGATGAATAGATTTTTCACCCTACAATGCCTTCTAGGATATCCTCAGTGAATGGCGTAAGAAAGGGATTAGTCACACATGCAACATTCATCTCCCTATAGTCCACACATATACTAATCTGACCATCCTTCTTGATAGTGATCACCATTGGACTAACCCATTTTGAATCGTTGAGGGGCTTGATAATCCCAGACTTCAACATTGTGTTAACCTCGTCTTTAACCTTTTCACACAAGTTAGGGTTCATCCTTTATGGTCTCTTTCAAATTGGGCATGCACCATCTTTAAGATTTATCTTCATCTCCCCTAATGATTCATGCATGCCTTTAAGTTCATGGTACCCTTGAGGGAATAAGTCTTGATAATCCTGTAGTAGCTCTATGATTTTTTGCACTTCATAGTCTGACTAATAGTCTCCAATTATGGCTTCCTTGGGCTTAACATCTGATCTAATATTCACCTTATTTATCTTCATAGATTCATGATAGGCCCACGTGGCCTTATCTATACTGTCTAACACCTCATGCATACCTATTGAATGATTTATATCTAGATCTTCTACTTCTTCATCATCCACTAATTAAACCATTTTTCCTTTTTCTTTCTCAAGGAAATTACACTGAAGTAGTGTGGCGTTGGCCTCTGTCTCTTCAACAAGACGTGATCTTGAGGTTCCTTCATCCAATAACTCCTGAAGGAGTTCTTTAGCCTTAGCACTATCTCCCATAGTTAAGTGCTTTATGACCTTTAATACTTCTTCCACTGGAGGCTTGGTAGAGAAGAAGTAAAATGTCTAGGTCATTCCTGTAATTAAATCCTTCCAATTTCTAGTCTCTCTATGGAGTTCTATATATACATACCAAGCACATGCACAACCTTGTAAAGTGGAATAAAATTGTGCACCCAGAGTGAAGGTGGTAAAGCTTCTTACCCATCTGTTTAAAGTCTCTCACACTTCTGAATGTGGTGCTGAACAAGTTGATTACCATGATAAGTACAAATTTGAGTAGGCACATTACTCCTGTAGAACCTAGTGTTAAGAGCAATCCTAATTTCATTCCATCCTACAAGATTATCTTTGTGGACCACCCACCAATGTGCTATTGTCCCACATAGTGTATATGCTAGCATACTCCTTCTCTCCAGCGAGTCTATCCATTGTTCTTCAATAGTGCGCAAGAATACCATAGTATCTCCTTCTCCGGTGTAACAAGGTACCGAGTTGTTACCTATTCTCCTGATATAATGTGGTTTGTTTTCCTTAGGAAATATGATCTTTACTATGTCCCCTACCAACTCATAAGTGCTATGAGCCTAATTATCACAAGAAACACTTGTAGTATCGATAATAGATTGTGCATCCTCGCATTGAAGGATTTCTTCTTTACATGGCTCAATCACCTCTGGATCCTGGATGACACGTACATAAATGCTATTCAGGTCTTCTTCACTCAAGGGATCAACATAGGGTGCTGATTTACCATCTGTTAAAGGGATAGTAACTCTTTCCTTTTTGTTTTCAAAACTAATATAACCCTTGTTGAACCAAAGATCAATATTATTTGCATAACACCAAGGACACCCCAATAGAGTTGGGAAGGTATCTGACTCTACCAATGTTAAAATCTCAAAGTCTCCAGTGAACTTGCCTCCTTGTATGGTAATGGATGCATCTTTTAAAACTTTAATGGGAGTGGCCTTAGTTTGATTAGCCAAGAACAATACATTAGAGGATGGATGCAATGAGAGTCTCCCCATTTGTTCCTATGCATCTAAGGTAAGAACATTGACTTCTACACCTGTATCAATCAATATGTTACTCAATAGCCACCCATCCACAACAACATTCATAGTTATTTCCTTGTCATAATCTAGGCTATGAGGGGGAAGATTTGTATGTAGGGTCTGTTGTCCAGTCACAATACTTTCACATGAAGTATTTCCTTTTAACCAATTCCCCAACAATGGAATGATATTCTCCTGGCGCAAAAATTTTCACACTTCTCTCAAGTCAGATATATCATTTTTTTACCATATCTGATGCTTTCTCTTACTCCATCTTTCATGATTTCTCTTTTAAATACTGTATTTCACCCTGGAGATTTCTGAGTACCTCCCTAGTTTCTTAGTAAACCTCCTTCTGATGGTTAGGATCTGGGTACCGTGCATGTAAAACCTCCTCCTTAGTGATGGTAGGATTCTACTGTAATGCTTCTCTGACGTGCACTACTTCAACGTGAGTTGTGATCTTTTCCTGCAATGCCTCAGATTCTAGTTCCAACTTGGGAATCCACTGATTCCCCAAAACATGTTGTATCCTAACCATCCATGCACCTTTTATTTCCTATTTATGTTACTTGCTAAGATGCTCATACAGGTTGGGGCATTCCTCATAGCTAGATTCTTTCCACATAAAGAACATCTAATATTCTAAGGACATTCACACTTGTAGTGGTAAGGATATCCACATGTATAAAACATTCTGCGAGGGAACTCATTTCTTCCACCACCATGGACTCATCCTCCAAATCCACCACGGTATCCTTGACCTCAACCACGATTACCTTCAAATCTCCCTTCATTCTGATCATAGCATTCTTGATTGCGATCCCGATCCTGATGCTCGTTATTGCCTTTAGAGTTATCTGAAATTCCTTTATGTCGTACACCAATATGTATATTATCATGGATTTGACCAATCAGCCAGCTATCTTTCATGTCATGAGTTGTGGACCTATAGATTTTGTAGTAGCAGGAAATGTTCTTCCTTATTGCACATTGTAGTAATGGGCAAAAACTAACATCATGGTTTAAATGACATATCTCATAGTTTAAAAATAGGGAGAACACTGATTTGTGTGGAAAACTATCCTTTGTGTGACCTTCCACTTTACAATCTATGCACCAAATCCCTATGCGCATCTCATGTGTTGAATTTGCCGATAGTTTCTCCAACTACTTTGCCATAATTGCGGTCTATGGTTCTAAAAACAGGCTCACCCCAGTGTCTATACTTCCAACTACCTCAACACATAAAGCTGCTTCAAGTGCCTTGCATGGATCAATGTATGTTTTAGGTGATAGCACCCTCTTAAAAGGTGTAATCAAGCCTCCAATGAACCATTGTGCATGTTGGCTTGCATGAATATCATAATAAATCTTAGATAATAGTGTTTTAAAACAAGCATCATATTCTCTGAAAATCTTAGTAGTTCCTTGCTTAATATCTTTGAGTACACTTATACTCTTTTGCTCAAACTCAAGGATGTGAAACTCTTTAAGGAACACATATTTTAAAGCTGAGTAGGCACATGAGTCTGATCAGGGTCAAACTTTATGTACCAACTGTGTGTGATCCCTTGTAACGTAGTAGAAAATTTACTTGCCCTACACTCAGAAGATGTGATTCCTTTTGCATGCTATAATATTTCATACATATGAACATGTTCAGTAACATCTACTATGCCCCTATACTCTTGAAGGTGAAGAGACATATCTATGTAAATATTCTGGGGTTGTTATAGACCTTTTCCACCTGATCTAAAACCTCATGTTTTTTCTCTTCCTCCAGAACCATCAGATCGACCTGAGCTAGAGCCACTGATACCTCCTGATCTGAACCTCCTGTAGCTAGGGTCAGATAAGAGGATTTACTTCCCTATGTCCCAACCATAGTACTGAACTACACCCCAATAGTCTACGAAGTGTTACTACTCCCAGTAGATAGTCCAAAAATATGCGCAAGTGTGTGATACCTCCAATTCCTTCATCCAGACAAGTGTGTGATACCTCCAATTCCGTTTAGATGCATAAGTAATCAGCCACTCGTAGAATTCTACTGGTAAGATAGCAAAGAATTTATCATATAAACCATAATATAGATTCTATTCCACCCACACACGTGTGTTAAACTCATATTCGGTGCTGAACCACCATGTATATTATTCTTCCAGATCATGTATCCAATCGTCAACACTTGATGAGGTTAACCGATATGTCTTCATCGTGAACCATCCTGAAAACAACTAAAAAAGAGGTCCTGGAAACATAACTAATGATGTGGCCTAGAATTCACCAGTAAAATCCTAGGCATGCTGGCACATCACTCAACCTAGACTAAGCACTCACCCGAAGCATGCAAAGGTACTAGGCTCCTTTTAGGGTTGTTGTTGCAGGATGTTAGCATGATGAAGCCTTAAAGCATTCATATCTATGAATAATATGTCATTCTACAATACATATTCAGATCTAGATCTAGAGAATAATAGACTTAAAAGATAACCATGATGAAATCAAGCATGTAAGAACCAATTATACTTAGGATATGATACTATGATTTAACCAATATACTACATTGCATTAAACATGATAAATACACAAAAGATGATTACAATAGATAATACCGTAGTCTATGCGCACATAAGATTTGGCAACATAACCTCACAATAACTTTGTTCTCACATGCCCCCTATGCTACATAGTTCATTACATATTTATAAGGGTGGGGAATTTCCTTTCATCGCTTATCTAATCCCAAAATAGGATGCATGCTATTATTAGCCACACGTTGTTACAAAAATAACAACACATGTAAGTGCCCTTGTAATAGACTTATTCTAGTGAACTACCAGTAGTAGATCTATTCTCATCCTGTATCCATGCAAAGAAATTCGTATCCAATCCTCCAAAAATAGCCAATACATGTTGTGCAAGTCCCTAACCGGTTTGTGTGATCTGCATGCCATCTCCAAAAATAGCTCCTCATTGTGAAAACGGATAAGTCCCAAATTTGTCTCTGTCCATAGTATGTGATTCCTCTCTAATCCTCTGAAACTTTTGAATGTGCTTTTCTCTCCCACGCAAACCTTCTGTATGTTTTTCACTAAGTTCTAGATTTTTTCTGACCAACATCATCACTGAGTAACTCGTATCCCATATAAACTTGCTATCTTGGAACTCAATGCCAAATGACTCATGCATGGTTGGCATTACTCCTTTGTGATGCATTTGAGCTCCATGCATCGACCTCCATTTCCACACCACTCAACATTTGACTTGGTCCTCCACCTCCTATATTCACGAGTAAGTCTCTACTAACTGCTATGTCATGTTGTGACTCACCCAACATATTGTCTGAGGATTCAACAACACACTCAGGATCCCCACGTTAATGCTCCAACTGTGGAATTTCTAGCTTGGCATGCCACTTTAAAAATTCTGATCTTAGAAATGGTCACTTGAATCTTCCATGCACAAAACTCTTATGTTGGATTTCCATCTAAACATTTCCACCTAACAATGGTCACCTAGATTTCCCTATTCATGCCTTAGCGTGGGTCTGCGCATCCTTTCTGCCCACCTCACTGGAAATAGGATAAAACTTTCCTGAACATGCCTTAGCTGAGCCATGACCTCTGCTTTGAGCTCCCTTTGAAACATCCTCTGCTCCTATAGATCTTCCTCTATGATGATCCAAGCTTAGGTATCAAGATTTCCTTTTCAACTCACGAATGTGTCTAAGGCTTGTGATCCAAGTCATGAATGAGTTAGGCCCATGCACGAGCTCCTCTGATGACTCATATCTTTTTTCCTGATTGATGCTGTTTAGCTCAACCAAGTGAGCTAAGCTCATCAAATTCCTTGATGGCTTGCATACCAATAAACGAGTGAGCTCACTTGATTTATATAACCACTTAGCTCGATCAAGCTATATGAAAGATCAAACAATCCATCATATTTCTTCATATTTCAACATTAGGGAACATACAACGTCGAGTTGGCCTCTTAATGCTCTACATCGTGTCACCAAACCACTTCACGTAAAACAAAGATGACCTCCTATTCGATGCCAATTTGAGCTCTAAGTAGCTTAGATTTGTAAATCCTTTCCATGAGCTCATCACTATATTGAATAAAATTTCCTATGTAGTCCTCTGCATTTCTTTTACACTTCACACATAGTTCAACTTAGTAGCTCATCCCTTCAACTCGATTGATATTTTCATGTAACCTCAACTGATGCAACATTTCCAACTGCGGGCTAGAACCTTGAGTCACACATTGATCCAAAGATCTCCTATGAGTATATATGAGCTCAATGACTACATTCTCAAATGACTCACTCGCCATGCTTAGTCACCAATCTCACCTTCTTACCGATTCATGAACTCCATTAACTTCCCTGAGATGAGTTCATCTTTGAGTTAGTATTTTAATTTGACTAAGATATTATGGATAATACTTGTATTTAATCTACTCTACCCAAACCATCTTCATGCTTTCACCATGTTGAGCCTTGAATCAATGTTCCGAGTTGATATACCAAGCCATCTTTGAGTTCTTAGTGAAATGATGATCTTGAAACACTCTCTATGATAGCTTAGCTATGTTCACAATCCCCTACTTCAGGTATCCACATCCTTGCAATGCTTGACCACCTCATGACTCACCAAGTAATTAATGAGTTATTTAAATAACTATGCCTCCATTTCCAATGTAATAATCAACATTCTCGCCTACCATCTTGATGTGCTGGTGGGAGAGCTAGTTAGCTCAATTGTAAATTTGGCCTATTTTTTGTATAGTTTTCCCCAAATTTTGAATTTCCTTGGAATTTTAAGTTAGTGAGCCACGATGAGTTGACTATAGTGCCTTTGGGCTGGTTACACCCCCTTTACATTTTTTTTCCTATTTTAAGTGGATGTGGACCCATCAGGGCCAAATTTTTGTTCCAAGTAAACCTTAAATTCTCAGATCTTGTGAATACTCTTTAAACACAAAATTATCCTAAAATGTCTCATGAATGTCTTTCCTATGTTATGGGTCCAATTTACTACCGTTGTCCATTTTTTCCTGAGGTGAAAAAATGGATAATTTTTTTGGAAACCTCTCAGGGATGATTGCATGCTAAGCATGATTCTAGTAGCCTTAAGTCATCTAATTGACATGGAGTCAATGTTGGAATCTTGAAAGTGATTTGATCTTCTGTGATACATCCGAAGTCTTCTTGGTATAGGAAGGAAAAGTACTGAACCAGAGAAACATTTTGAAACTTTGAACCTTCTTCTATTTAAAAACCACCAATGATGACACAATGTGCAAGAACAACATAAAACACAACAACAAGGAAAGGAAAGGAAAAACAACACACAACAATGTGCATAAGCACTTGGAGAAAAACACCTAACTAAACTGTATAGGGGGTGGAATGATCTCAAAAGAAAGCTTCAAGATGTATCCCATTCACATGAATGTGAAGTTATTCTCTATTGAGCCTAGATAGATGAAATGAATTTGAATCTTTGTAACTTGTGATGATGTATGGCCCACTCCAGAGAGTGTCAAACTTGGCATGCTTTCTTGGTTTGGTTCTATCTTCATCCCATTTGAGAACTAAATCTCCCTCTTGAAAATTCCTGTCAGGAACCTTCTTGTTAAAATATTTCTTAACTTCAGCCTGATGTTTCTCCAAATTCTTCATATCCTTGTTTTGTACGTCTTTTGACTCCATGAGTTTAGCAAACCTGACTAGTAGAGGATCACTCTCTATAACTTCAAACTGATGAGCTAACTCCAAAGAAGGTAACTCTAAGGAGATTTTTTTTTCTTCTCTTCCATATACAAGCATGAAAGGAGAATTTCCGATGGCCCTTTTAGGTTTGATCTGATCTTCCCATAAAGCAATTTTAAGCTGTGTATGCCAAGTCCTCTTGTTAGTCTCCATTGTGTGCTTGTTAATCCTTATGAGGTTCTTGTTACTAGACTCAGCCAATCAGTTTCCTTGTGGATAGTAATTGGAAGAAGTTTTGAGGTAGACCCCATTTTTAATAGCCCACTCACTCAACTTTAGACCAAGAAAAGCCATTGCATTATCTAAAATAACTGGTGTAAATGGAACACCAAACCTTGTCATTATACACTCAAAGAAATCAAGAACTACCTTCTCATTGCTTTAATTCTATGCTAATTCCTCTATCCATCAATTAAAATAGTCCATTGCAGTAAGGACCCATTTATGTCCATCACTGGATGGAGGATTAATAATTTTGATGAAATCCAACCCCCATTGAACAAAGGGTTGATCCACTTGAATTGGATACAGTGGAAGAGCTACCAAATTATTCTTACCAATGAAAAGGGCACATTCTTTACACTTCCTTACCCAAAGATGGGCATCTTTGTACAAATATGGAAAATAGTAATTGACTCACGTGATCTTGGTAGTAGTTGTTCATGTAGAATAATGCCCTCTATATAGGCCATTGTGAAACTCTTCTTTTATCTTACTTACTTGTTCTTGTCCCACGCATCGAAGGAGAACACTGTTCAAATCCTTTCGAAAGAGAACATTATCTACTAGAACTATGGAATAAAATGAAGATGGAAATTCCATCTTTGATTTTTATCCATGTTCACAAGATATACTCTTGATAAAAGGAAACTCTTCATTTTGTATATCTAGTCAACCTGATCATCACCTTCATCAGTGTTTAGGAGCATCACATTCTCATCACCTTTTGATTCCATGTTTGTACCAAGTTGTTGACACAAACCCTTACCTCTAACAAGTTTGGTAACTTTGATATGTACATCATACTTCATCACCTTCATGATCCATCCAACACAATTTTTCGTTCATCTATTTGTTCAACAAAAATTCCTTGACACCATTCGATGAAATTTGTTGTTGGACAATATGTGCTTGAATTTATTCAAAGTTTTAATAAATAAAAAGAATTATTTTTTGATGAATGAATATTTGAGCTTATAGTATTTGAGGGATTGACTGAAGAAAGCAATTGGTTGCTCCATCAGATTGTCATTTTATTGGGTGAGGATACCTAAAATGCTCTCTTGACCTGCAAAAACATAGAGAATAAAATATTGATCAAACTTGGGGTTCAACAGTGTGGGAGCTTGATAAATGGCTATTTTGATGGCTTCAAAGCTCTCCCTGCCTTCCTTTTCCCATGAGAACAGAATTTTTTTCTTTAGCATGGCTGTCAGTGGTTTGTCCAATGTCACAAATTGAGGGATGAATCTTTGCACGAAATTTATGGTTCCCAGAAAACTCTGGAGACCCTTTTTGTGACTTGGTAGAGATAAGGACATAATCAAAATGATCGTGGTTGGATCGATTGAAATTTATTTTTCTAAAAAAACATGCCCTAAAAATTTCCCCTCGTGCGCTGTAAAAATACATTTCTTATGATTGAGTGAAACCCCAAATTCTCTACATCTTCAGAAAACCTTCCTTAGATGCATGATGTGGTCTTCTAGATGATTAGAGTATACAATTATATAATCAAGGTAAAATAAAATGATATCATTGATTAGTCCCTTAAATGCCATGTTCATGGAACTTTGAAAAGTAGTCCTGACATTGGACAATCCGAATGGCATTTTTTTGTAAGCATATGTGCCCCACTTGGTAGTGAAATCCATTTTGAATTGATCGGATTCTTAAACCAGCATTTGATTATAGCCTGAATATCCATCGAGTAAGGAAAATATTTCAGCTCCTACCACCATTTGAAGGATTTTATCCATTTATGGAAGAGGATAATGATCTTTCAATGAGGCACGATTCAAGACCTTGAAGTCCACACATAGCCAAATCTCTCTGTTCTTCTTCATTACGGGAACCAGATTGGCTACCCAAGAGGAATGTTTGATGGGAAAACTTATACAGGCCTCGATGAGTTTAGTTATCTCATTTCTCATTAGTGGCTCAATTTTGGGATTAATTGGCCTATGTTTTTGATGAAGTATGTTGTGGTAGACCTAGATCAAAACCATGCAGGTATTTATATCTCCAAGAAAAATTTTGTGATACTCTTGTCAAAGTTTGATGAAAGCTTCTTTCTCTTTGTAAGTGTATACTTTTCCGATCTTTAGAACATTTTCATTTACTACCTTGACTTTTTCAAAATATTCCTCTTTCACCACCATGTTAGATATTTGCCTTTTGGCTTGATCATATGAATTGAAAATGGATTCCAGAGTAACTAAACCTTTTGGTAGCTTGCTACTTTTCAATTGTATGATTTGATCACCATATGATTCTTGCAACTTATCTAGATTTTTTGCAACAAACCTTGCCTCTTCTTATAGGAAAAGGACAATTTTTGTATCACTTTCAAACACTTGCCAACTACTCACATTATCAAAAACTACAGGTCAAACCACCATTTTGACAGATTGTCACTTTTATTTCTTGATATCAATAGGTATGTCGTATTGTAAACCAATCATAGCAAACCTATCAACATCTTGATTTTGATGTCTAGGAACTGCATGGATCCCAAAAGCTTCAAAATATTCAATAAAATCCTAGATTCAATTCTTGTATGATCTTAAAAGATCATTTTTGGATGCACTGCATGCCATCACTTGATGAACAACTAACTCACTATCTCTAAAAAATAGTTAGGGCTTTTATATCCTTCTTTTGAGCTAGCTGGATTCCTTGTGGAAGGGCCTCATATTTAGTAACATTGTTAGTGCAACTAAATTGTAATTGGAAAGATGAAAAGTAATTATCTTCTCCTAGAGAAATTAATTTAACACCAGAATTGAATCCATTCTTACCCCTCAAGCTATCAAAGAACAATTTCCATAGCCCTTTAGAATTTCTTGGTGTTTTGACTAGTTGCACTATGATCATACCTTATTTGTGAATGTAGTATGTACCCAATCATGTCTCTTCCAACAATAGAAAACCAAATTCTTCCTATGCTAAAGCATCAGTGTAAGGATCGTATTGATGATTTCCACTCAATTCATCGATCACAACATTGAGGAATTCTTCAGCAAGAGTGGTCAGTTCATGATCAACATCTTCTTCTTATGGATTACCGATGGTATAATTCCCATTTATAGGACTAGAAATGTAGGGTTCTATATGATTATGGAAGATTGGTTTGGATCTTATAGTTACTTTGGTTCCATATCATGTCCTAAGAATCATATGTGACCAATCGATCAATAGATAACTGCCCATCTTGGCAGTGAAATCTCATAACAGGAAGATGAAAAAGAGAGGAGGGAGATCAATGACTGATATGTCTTGGGTGAATGACATACATGGATGGTAAGTTGAATTCCTTTTATAACTCCAATAATTTTAACAGCTGTGCCATCTAGCTCAATAAAACCTCTTGAAACCAACATATATTGTATGCCTAGTACATCTATAATTTGTTTGGGCATGACCGAGCTACTGACACCATAATCAATCATGCAATTATGTACTAGGTGGTCACCAATGATCAGGGAAATATAGAATGGTGGTGGTTTTTTCACCTTAGGAATAATTTTCCCTTCCGGTTAACAAAAACTCATAGCAGTTGCTATTCTATGACCCGATGATCCATTGGTTATAAAAAAAATGTTCAAAGCTTCCCACAACAAGTTTCTTTAAAAGGGAATTGAGAGTGGGTCCCACATAGTAATGCTTAGGTTAGTGTTATTAATTTATTCTACAATACTAAAGGGAATTGCTCCTACTTTGCTAACACTTCTTTGGGCATTAGAACCCTCTTTTGAAAAGTACTTGTTGGGTACTGTAATGCCTAAAGAACTTTCTTTCCTTATGGCTTGGCTAGCATGTATTTCTAGAGGTTTCTTTCCCACATATTTATCAACTGCCACTTGTGGATGAGGTTGTGAAGTGGATTCCTGATAAAATTTGGAAGGTTGAGATTATATTTCTATATTTTTGGAATGAGTGTTTGTTGCCACTGATGAGGAATCTATATTCAACCTGCAAAAAATATTCTACTTGCCAATTTAGAAAAGTGGTTTCCTCAGGTGCCTGCAGTTGATCTGCTATTTCTCACATAGATGAATTTTCTGTTGACTCTAGAGGGGTAGACACACTTTGAACCATAAGGGCTTGGCTAAGAAATCTATTGGTGAAAATATTTTGATTGTGGGGTTGAGAACAAGGATAACACCATTCACAGTCTTGAACTAGATTATTCTGGACAAGTATTATGGCTTTAGATGAGCTAGGAGCAAGATGGTTCCAAAATTTCAAATGCCCGACATTCACAGCTTGACTTGTAATTTGATTTTGAGGCTAATTGTTGCCTTGAAAAAGAGGATGGTTAGTTTGATACTAATAATTTTGTGTGTGGTATGGATGATTATATTAAATTTTTTTCCTCTTGAGTGTAATGAGCTCATTCCCAAAAGTTTGCAGTAGTGACTTGACTTCAAATATGTCGTTTGAAGAGGTAGGGGTAGACTGAGCTGGTTTCTTGGAGGTTGTTGGAATAGGAGTAATGGTAGGTTGATTGTTCATAAGATTTAGAGACAATGGCATTGGTGGTCATAGAGTTATCTTTCCAGCTTGAATCAAGGAATTATACTCTCTTATGGAAACTTTATAGGCATCAGGTAATATAGTCCCTCCCATGGAATGGATCATAACTGCTACATTGCTATCCAATGCTTCCAAATAGTACAAGAATGCATTATTTGGAGAAGGATTTATGAGTGCCAGAATCCTATTCCCAGTCCTATGGAATCAAAAGTTGAAATCAATCATGTATTCTTGGGGAGCTCTCTTTATGGTAGCAAGCTATTCCAAGAGTGATAGGTGATCAATCTTGTCTTCAAAATATTTATAGAGCTTTTATCCTAATTTGTCCCAAGTGATTATAGTACCAACACTTAAACCTCAAAACCATTGAAGTGATTTTCCCTTGAAATAAGTAGCAAGAAATCTAACCGCAACGTTGTCCTCTGTGATGTTATGTACTGCGTAAATCTTGGCTACATCAAGAATATGTTCCACTAGAGTAATGTGAGTTTCCCTTGTGTAGAAGGAAAATTTTTTGAGTGTAGCAATAGGTATAGGGTCATGTTGAGCCAACAGAAGAGGATTGATTACATTGAAAAGGGGAAAAAATTGTTTCCTTGCCATAGAAAAAATAGGTTGATTGTTCTTGGGTCGATGAAACCTTCCATAAGGAGGATTTGAATAACCCCTACGAGGTGATGCTACAACGGGTGATATTGAGATGCCTCTTCTCCTTCTCCTTGGAGGAGACAAGGATAGTTCGATATGATAATAATTTCCTTTATTTGAAGAAGCTCTTGTTTGAATTTTTCGCATAAGTTAACGCATTGAGATTTGAAATCCAAAGATAGAGATTCACCAAGTACTTTGATTTATGTAAGTGATAAGAGAAGTACCAACTCTTTCTCCCATCGGGCATGCTAAAAACTGTTATCATTAAATAACTACACACTCTGAATGGCTAGAATGTGAACAAGACATTCGGTGTGATTGGGTAATATAGGATCACCTCTCAAGTTGTGGGACTTGGGCTGGAGGTGAACCTATGGAGAAGGCCAACTTCCTCTTCCTAAACTAAGTGCTATACTACTCCTAGTGCAATAAAATGGTTATCTAGACCTATGCTAACATTTTCATGGGTTTTAGGGAGAGAGATTTGCAAGAAATGAAACTATACTAGGGATGGTGGTGCACCAAATAAAGGGTGTTGCTAGAATCAGTAAGGTTTGATTTGAAGAGGGTGTTGTGCATCATAATTTAACTTCACCTATTGCAACTTAAAGAGGGTAATTGAATACCAAAGACTAGGAAGCATGTGTTACCTTTGTTAAAATCAATCAGATAAAACAATCTATCAGTCTTCCAGTGAAGAAGGATGAACTTGAGAAGGGTGAAAAAACACAACTCAACTGCATGCAATACTCCACCACTTGATAAGCACAAAACTCCAAGAACCTACAATAGAAACTTGAACTTACACAGTGTACCTGCAAGTGTGAGAAAGGCACAAATAAGTATAGAAGGATGAAAAGACAAGGAGTAGTCACAAAAAACAAAATTTTATTAGTTCAACAACATGCAAAATGCATCATACATTCAAAAGAGGCAATGGTTGCAATTACAGTCTTGAAAGGAGGCTTGAAATATCCCTCAACATACAAGAACACCTTGCAGAAGGAGAATTATTTTAAAAATATGCACTTGTCTAATTGTCTAACCTATTTAACATATTAGAATGAGCTTCCAACTTACATTTATAGAAGAATTCTATTAGAAAGAAGAAGAAAGGTAATAAATTCCTTCCTAAATTGAAGGTACATGATGGTTCATCTATTAAAAAGTTAGTTGAACTACTTAAGAAGCTTTCATCATGTGTCATTAATGGCCCATTGACTTAATCTTCTCAATTAATTAAAGGAATATTTAAATAAAATATTTTAATAATAGTAAATATTTAAATAAAAATATTAATTTAATTACTATTTTTAAAGTAATAATAATTTAATGACAAATTTAGGTGGGGACCCCTTAGGATTGGTTTGCAATGAAGGGGGTTTTCATCATAAATGGTTAAAAAATACCAACTCGGTGGTTGGCTCCCTGAGCCAACTCACCGTGTTGGTGTCGAGATCCTCTAGGCTTCACCGCAACTGAGCTCCCATTATGCATCGAGCTCCTCTTGTTTGGTTTGGTCTTGTAACACAACCACTTTACACGAGCTCACCACCAAGATTTGTCTCCAACACATTGACCAAAAATGTGCTCTGTATCTGCCATCCAGGTTCCACGTCAATGTCATCAATATCCATTCTTGTGTTAATGCTGAATCAACTACTATTGTGAAACGAGCTCATGCTCAGTGAACCTAACAACTGGCTCAATTGAACAACTTCAACATTTCTCCCTGGCGAATGCATAGCTCACTCTCAACTCCAAGTTTATCTTCCAAATGATGTCAATCATGTTCCTCACATTTCATTATTTGACTTAGCTTAGTCGAGTGAGTCATGAGCCCATGCTTCACCATGTCAAGATCCAAAAATGAGCTCTCCACTGAGATCTTCCTATTCTACATGGATCTTCTTTCCTCATGATTTTATCCACAAACTCACCTAATGTAACTTGGCCCACATGGCTCGGTTACCCTTAAAGCTTGTCGATCGATCTTGAGTTCCTCCAAAATTATGCAACTTGGCCTCAAATTGTGCACACATGGATGCTGATCTGAACATATAACCAAGCTTAATCACCTTCCAATCGAGATGTGTTACTAGACCTATGTCGAGCTCATTTCCATCACGAGATAGCTCTCCTAAAATTTTTGAGCTCATTTTCATTTTCCTTGGTCCCCTCACATTTGACTAGGTCTACATGCTCAACTTGCCAAACACACTGACTAGAAGGACAAGTTCCTCACGTATTTCAAACACCACATTGCAGATTTCATGTAAACTCGATGAGCTCAATGAGATTAGAGATCTCTCTTTTATTGTTTTCACTTAAAAATAATCTCGATTCAAGCTTCCCACCATATCAAGATAGCATTCCATCATATATTGTCCAATCATGCATAGATCCAACTGTAAGATATTTTGAACAATCAAATCGGTGCCCTTGTTTACAGAAGCACCAAGCTAATTAGGCTCTTTGTGCGAGTGCTAATGCAACATGACACCAAATTTTGAGCTCTTTATCATCATGACTACTCACTTCTCATACTTCTTTGGCACACCTGTCAAGTTTGAATGAGCTACCTATCCCATTCTCCCTTCACCAAGTTAACATGACAAGCTTGACTGAGCTCCTCACATGCCTCCAAAAGCTTTGTTTTGCATTCTCATCACCAAGTAACTCATCTCCCATGAAAAATTGCTATCTTGGAACTCGATACCAAATGAATGATGCATGTTTGGCATTCCTTCTTTGTAATGCATTTGAGCTCCACGTGCTGACCTCCATTGCCACACCTCTTGGAATTTGACTCGGTCCTCCACCTCTTATATTCATGAGAAAATTTCTACTAACTGCTATGTCATGTTGTGACTTACCCAACATCTCGCCTGAAAATTTGAAAATAGACTCGGGCTCCCCATGTCTATGATCTGACTACAAAATTTCTTGCTTGGCCTGCCACTTTCAAAATCATGATCTTGGAAATGCTTGATTGAATCTCCCATGCACATAATTCTTATGTTGGATTTCCATCTAAACATTTCCACCTAACAATGGTCCTAGATTTCCCTATTCATGCATTAGCTTAGTTTTACGTATCCTTTCCACCCACTTCATTGGAAATAATATAAAACTTTCCTAAATGTGCCTTGGCCAAGCTATGATCTCTACTTTGATCTCCAATTGAAACATCTTGCAATCCTATTAAGCTTCCTTTACGACAAGCCAAGCTCGAATACGGAGCTTTCCTTTCCAACTCACGAATTTTTCTAAGGCATGTGATCTAAGTCATGACCGAGCTAGGCCTAGACACGAGATCCTCTGACGACTCATCTCTTTATTCCTAGTTAACATTGTTTAGCTCAACCAAGCGAGTTAAGCTCATCAAACTCTTTGATGGCTTGCATACCAATAAATGAGTGAGCTCACTTGATTTGCATAACCACTAGTTCAATTGAGCTATATGAAAGATCAACTGGTACATCATATCACTTCATCTTTCAACATTAAGGCCCATACCATGCTGAGTTGGCCTCTTAATGCTCTGCACCGTGTCGCTAAACCACTTCTTGTAAAACAAATATGAACTCCTATTCGATGCCAATTCGATCTCAAAGTAGCTCAGATTTGCAAATAATTTCCATGAGCTCATCAATCTAATGAGTTAACTCACCTATGGAGTCCTCTGAATTGCATTTACACTTTGAACAAAGTTTAACTCTATAACTCATCCCTTAAGCTCAATTGATATTTTCCTGTAACCTCACCTAATGCAAAATTTCCAATTGTAGGCTAGAACCCTAAGTCACACATTGATCCAATGATATCCTATAAGTATATACAAGCTCAATGACTTCATCCTCAAATGAATCACTCACCAAACTTAGCCATTGAGCTTGCATTCTTACTGATTCATGAACTCCTTTAACATCCCTGAGCCGAGTTCATCATCGAGTTAGTCTTTCAATTTGACTGAGATCTTATAGATAATACTTGTATTTCATCAAATCCACCTGATTCATCTTCATGCTTTCAACATGTTGAGATTTTACTCGGTGTTCTGAGTTGATATGCTAAGCCATCTTTGAGTTCTTGGTGAAATTATGATCCCAGAACACTTTGTGATAGTTGAGCTATGTTTACAATCCCCTGCTTGAGATATCAACATCCTTGTAATGCTTGACCACCTACATTAATCACCATGTAATTAATGAGATATTTAAATAACTCAGCCTCCATTTCTGTTGTGATCATCAACCATCTTGCCTACCAGATCGACTAACTAGTTAGCTCAATTGCCCATTTGGCCCCTTTTTTGTATAGTTTCATCCACTTTTTGAATTTCCTTAGAATTTTCAGGGTTCCTGAGCCACATGGAGTTGAATGTAGTGCCTTTAGGCTAGTTACACCATTTTTGGATTTTTTTCCTATTTTAAATGGATGTGGGCCCGTCGGGGCCAATTTTTTGTTCCAAGTAAAAATTAAATTCTTAGATCCTATGAATAATATTTAAACACAAAATTATCCTAAAATTTCTCATGAATGCCTCTCCTATGTTATGGGTCCAATTTACTCCCATTGTCCATTTTTTACCTAGGGGAAAAAAGGGATAACAATATCCCTTACAACCCTCTAACACTAAGTACTCTAAACCCTAGCACCATGAACTCTAAACCCTTAGCATTTTTACAGAACTTCATTACTCTCCTTCTCTTCCTCTACATTCTCTTTTTTTATTTACGTGTGTTTGTTCCTTTCCCAAGCACCTCTTTAAATAGGATCATTGATCACTGCCATGACTTCTCTTATGAGAAAATCACCTACCAAGTGTCGATGTGGTCCTCCATTGGTGAATGCTTATCCTCTTTAAAAACCTTCCACTACTTGTAATGACACCTCTAGGAATATTTCCTGTGAGGAATATCCTTTTCTTGACCTCCAAGGTTCCAGGATGACACCTTATCTGCTTATCATGCCTAGTCGGGTCTTCATGTTTTACCTCAAGTGACCCCATGATGCCAAATATAACTAAGTCCTTTAAACCCTTTTTCTACCTCACGTGCACATCTTGGTTTCACTTAAACCCTTCTTAAACCCCTTTTTCTTGCATGCTTTTCCCTAATTTCCCTTATATCTACTAATCCTACGTACACGTGCCTCTTGGTACTTAGCCAATAATTTAGGGTCCAACATTTCAGTATTAAAATGGCATTATAATGATGCAAACATGTAACCTCAAAACTCACAAAAACTCAAGGCAATGATAGGATTCAAAAACTAATTCTAATTATATCAAGGAATTATTATGCATGTGAGCAGTGTAACAATATCATTTAGAGATTTAGGTCAAGTTTCACAATGGAAACAAGATGTAAATATCACAATTGTATGGCTATCATGCGGGCAATGTAACAACTCAAAGCAAAAAAAATGATAAGACCACCTAAATACAATGATAATGAGTCTCAATATGGGTTTGAAACAAAGTTCCTATTAGAACATGATGACGTACCATTCACACTTTCAACACTTGCATTCTGACATTACAAACTAATTATGCAAGTAGATTAAAAAAGTGGTGGACATGATTATTTCTAGTGGTATCCGAGTAAGTTGTTTTCGTTTGTCCAAAAATGGGAAAAAAGAAAACAAAGGTGTAAACCAAGTGGTGATGAGAAAAAACTAAGTGTAACTTTGGTAGAGTTTTTCCTTGTCTTTGGACAAGTGAAAAAATAGGACAAAGTAACACGTCGTAGGTCTTGTGATGAATAACACGTAGTTTCTACTTAAATGGACTCTTTGGATTGTTCAAAAAATAAGGTTTTGACTCCAAACAAATGGTTACTTTGTGAGAGATCTATAAAATATGATGTCTAAGTCAAATTGGCTCCAAGCCACAAGTTTCCTAGTGGTGCTCTCTTTAGGTGTCACAAGTTACTTATGTGAGCTCGGTTTACCAAGAAAGTCACACTGATTAGTCTTGGAGTATCATGAATTTACTTTACTCCCTTCAATACAATGATAAATAAATGCATTTAGTTATATTTTCACTATGGTCGCAATGGAAATAAAGTTGACTCTAATCTCACCAAGACGTACTAATCAATTAGGTTGTGGATCACTTTCTGGTTTCGTTCACAAGGTTCCCTCTTACATGAACTACTTTGGGGTTCCTAGGAGCATTCCTCTTGTTATCTTAAGGATTATGCCAAAGGACATTTCTCCTAGTTAAGCAGACGAGCTGTAACTCTTAAACAAAACCTACAATACAATGTGTTGAATAATGTATTAGTGTGTTTTCTTATCTTTTGGATTAAGTAATTTGGTTTAGACTACCATTGGAAACCTACAACACACGTGAAAATTAGAGGTTTTTTCTAGATTTTGCTTTCTTTGGCAAGCATTAGGTTCTACATTGAAATGGTTAGTAGTTTATCCAAAAAGATCAACAATATCATAAAAAGAGGATTCAATGTTACATTTTGTTCTCAAGATCGTTTAAGGACATGAGAGAAGAGCATACACAAAAATCAATCCAACTAGATAATAATGAAAAGCTTGTAAATAAAATAACCACCATAATGCTTTGTAAATCTAGATTCATTTCCAATTAATCCAAGTGTTTTTTAGTGATAAACTAAATTTGTTTTTTGGTTCTCAAGATCACATAAGGTGTAAGTGAAGAGCATACAAAATATTTAGCCTTATTTATTTATCAAATGAAAATATCTTAAACTAAAAGATCATATACATGCTTAAAATGAAATTTTATTCCCTTAAGCTTAAAAATGAATGATGAATTTGTCAACTTACTCTAAAATTAGCAAAAGAAGGTTTAAGGGTGGTTTTTATTCTTAAGATCACACAAAGTGAAAGATAAGAGCATAAAAACCCTATTCCAAACTCATATAAAGCATGAAAAAAAATCACTCATCAAACCCTAAGCTAATTTGTTAGAAAACTTGTTCTAAACCAAAAAATGTTCAATAATAGTAGCTAAAAATCTTTGGAAAACAACATAAGTACAAAAAGATAGAAGTTGAATTTTTGGAATTTGAGCCATCTTTACCTCAGAGCACCAGTGCGCCTCTTAGTGTAGTAACACATCCCTGTGAGTATCAATGCTCACTTTGTAGCGTCAACATGTCCTTAAGAGCAGAAGCGTGCCTATGTCAAAATCACATAATTGAATTGCATAGGCATGACCAGTGAGGTGTCAACGTATACTTTGAAGAACTAGCACAACTTATACACAAAGGTAAAAAATTTAATGAGGCATATGCGTGTCCAATGAGGTGTAGGTGTAACCAGTGAAGTCTAGGTGCGTCCAGTGAAGCACAGGTGTGACCTTTAGAGTGTGAGCACTCCCCTTTGAGCATGGGCATGAACCTTCCTGTAGGTGGTCAAAACATGAGTTTTGATAAGAAAAACTTGAAAAAGATCAAATCTTTGACTTCCTAATGGAATTTTGACAACACTTCACCTCCTTACATCCTATAAAGAACATAAAAACATAACATCTACTACTAATCTAGTTGAAACAACTATAAAAATTGAAAATTGATCTACAAAACTTTGAAAGTTACTCTAAAAATATTGAAAGTAATCTAAAAGCTTGAGAAAATAATCTAGAAATCTTGAAAAAAAATAGAAAACTTGAAACTAATCTAGAAAAATTGAATCTAAAAACTTTGAAACTAAGTTAAAAATCTTAAAAATGAATGCAATGAGGTATGCTCCCACTGGGCGTGCCAATTGAAGACTAATAAAATTATCTAGCTAGGGTAAATGGAAAGAATAACACCACATAGTCTATTAAGAAAGATTTTAATTCAACAATCGTAACATAAATGATTAAAGATTAATGGAATGCTTGAAATAACTAACATGATATATCAATCTATCTTAGCTAAAACATGCCTACTTAGTATTCAATTGCTAACTAACATAGACATAAATAGATCAAGGAGAAATCAAATTGGAGTTTTGTTACTACTTCAAGAAAGGTGAGATGGTCTCTCCAACAATGAATAAAAGATCATATTGGATACCCATCTACTAATCCCATTAAATATTGGAGGTAAAGATTGAGCAAGCTAATTCTAGAAGGAAGTTGGGCTCATAATCATATTTCTTATATGATATGGAAATCAAAGCATGGTGTAAAGTTAATAGGTATGTGGTTAGTCCTTTTTATAGTTTTTCCTTTGAGGAAAACTTGCATCTTGGTGCATGTGGGACAAAAAACACAAAGTACATTAAGAATTTCTAATCTTGATTAAGGCTTGCTAGCCATGATTAGTGAATTAACAAGTGATTAGGATATGAGGAGCCTTAATCAACCACTTAGGGTCAATTAGGAGGCTAGGATAAGCTTTTAAAGCCTTCTGATATGTTGTGGAAGGATGTAGGGTTATTTTTAATGGTTGGAAGAGGGGTTTGAGTCAATAATAGGGTATATTGACCAAAACAAGGGTAAAATAGGCTTAATTAGCTAATAATCACTAATTGTTTATTTGGAAGAGGATTTGGACTTACGATTTGTGATAAAGTGGCATCCTGAATGTGAAAGAGGATAGGTAATAAAAAAATCATTCTTAATTATCCAAAACGGTAAGAAACGTTAATTAATTAGTGGAAATCACTAATTATAATAGAAATGGGGGAGAATGAGAGTGATTTGCGTGCTTTTAACAATAAGATTGAAAAAGGGAAATTTATGTGTGTAAAGGCACCATGAATCTTCCTGTAGCATATTCCTTATGGATAGGTTCTCCCCTTTGGTAGGAAATCCATGATCATCACATCCATCATATTCTTATTATCCTATTGGAACCATGCAAAGGGTCTAGGTGCATCTCTTGTACACTCTTTATCCCCTCCTAAGTGGTCTACTTAGCTAGTTGCTACTCTCTCCCATGTAAAATCAAAGCTCATATATGCTTAAATAAAAAATCAAAATCATCAAAACGGATTAATCCCTGGAAGGACAGCTATTCATGCAAAAAAAAGAAGGAAAAGGGAAAATAAAAAAAATGGAATCAAAATCAAAATCAAAAATCAAATAAATAGACCGATCCCTCCAAGGATGACTATCATTTATTCTTGCCATCTATATATTATATACAGTAGACCATACCCTTGAAGGATGGTTACTCCTTATGGCATTTTAAGGCTTCCTATATTGACCAGGCTTCAATTTTATCAACATCCTAAGAAATCTTCTGACATTGATTAGCTTTCTCTTTCCCCTTCCCAGAGCTGGGGCATAGTTTAGGGAACATCAATTTTGGAGAATCCTATTTCCTTGTAAAATTTTCATCTCAAACCCCTTTTCTCATGTCAACATTGGGTTTATGAGATAATATCATCCATTGCTTCCTTATGATCTGTGAAATGACTAAATATCATTGGTTATTTGCTAGCATTAGTTTTTGTTGCATGTGCCTTGTGTTACCTAGATCCCCTTTTGGTTTACCTCTAATGCGGTTGGAGGAATATTTTTCTCATATGTTATTCACTATAATGTAGTGTTGTTCACACCTATAGTTCATCACCATTACAAGTCATCTTTTATCCTAATGTTATCGCATCTATCTTTCAACACATCTTTCTTCATCTCAATCACTTATATGCTATCTATCTATCTTGCAACACAATTATTTAAAACTACATCCATCATTAATCACATTCATCCTCAATCCATTTCCATCACATCTTACCCATATACATTCTAATCATCATGATAAAATTTAAACACAAAACATATTACCACATCACACATTTATATCATCATCCATACACATTCAAATCTAATCATATACTTATTTCACCATCATCATCAAATATAAAACAAACATATAACATAAAATCACCATCACATATAATATAAAGGCCATCATTATGACATATAATCTAAAATCATCATATCAAATTAAAATCCATCACATGACATGATGAACACTTGATAATCCATGACAAAACCATATATCATATATCAAAATGTATATAAATACATCACGACCCTCTAGGGGGATCCCTCAAAGTAGAAATGTTATCAAAATATGTAAAGTGAATATTTGAGGCTCTCAGGTCCTTATCTCCTAGGGAAGGCACACCAACTTATCCCTGCGCATCTCTGCCACCCTTGTGGCCTCCCTCTACTTGTATGGCTATGCCATACTATCCATACTCCTAGATGGCCTCGCTCCTCTGGGTGCTATCCTATGAAGATGCTCCCAATAGCGTAGGGTCTTCAGTAAGTTCTCAAACAAAATCCCCTTGTAATATCTAGCCTCTATGGATAGTGCCCTATATCTATCCATAAAAATCATGCTAGGGGGTGCCATCTCTCTTGATCCCTATGGTGCTTCCTGAACACCACTGGCCAACTCCATTACTATGATAGTAGCCAAAACACCAAAGTGGGCCTTGTAGGCCTCCCTCTTCTTATGGTTGTGATCCCTCTCCTGAATAATTTTGTCTCTCTCATGAGTGACTACATCTTATTTCTGTAATTTTGTATCCCTCTCTACTCTCATTTGATTTAAATTGGCACGTAAGTGTGGCACCTCTGCATCCTCTTCTACACTGTCTCCACTACCTCTTGGAGCCACCTTAACCTCAACCTCCATCTCTTTTATCTCATCCTCTCCTCCCTCCTCAGCCCCCAAGCTACCTATGCTATCATGTGCCAATCAGGGTATCCTGATCCTAGTCCCACATCGTTGTCTTTATCCCATAGTGCAAACTCCTCCTCCAATAAGTTTTCCAAAGTAGGACTCAAAAAATCTCTATCCAGCTCCTCCCTCTTGTAAAAAATTGGATCATGAGGCACTGATTGAATGACTACAAACTATTGTCTCACCCTATCAAAATGAATGACCTATATCATCTTCGGCCGTCTCCCCTGCACCCATCTCATCCTCCTCAGCCCCACTAGCTCCACATCCACACAAATATAGATGGGGAAATCCCAATGTGGATATCACCTAATCTGATCAACATCTAAATCTACAAGCTAATATACATACCAATCCAATATTCTCTCACCCCTATCTTCAAATTCCTAATTGACCCTCGATCTCATAAATCAAACCTCTAACTAAATATGGTCACCTATGACCCATGGAAGCCTTGGTGGCCTAATCACTACAATATGCTTGTAGGTCCAACATTATAGCAAGAAGCCTACATCTAAACATGAACTCCTACATGCCATATCTCTAGATAGCTCATGGTAAATCTGAGCTAACAAGGAAGTCCCAAATGAAAATATAGTATGGTGATCATCAATATCGGCCACTACACTAGTCAACACCCATGAAAAATGAGCTCTTCATGACTCTAGTAAAGCATATCGGGACATTACCATCATCACCATGCAAATCAACTAGATGTGTGCCACCCCAACCTCATATCTCAGCTCATATATAAAGGCCCCTGAAGAAAACCTAATATGGGGTGCATTGAATCCAAATAGCCGCATCAAAACTGTTAATCTATCATCACTAGTAATGGAACTATCTACTCCCCCTGTATCAGTAGCTTGAGAATTTGATACACATCCTCTAGGATGATAGTCATATCCCCTGTCCTGAACCAAAATGTACATGTCTTCCTATCCCACCTCTCAACCAAAGCAATCATAAGCCCCACATCCCATGGGATCCTCCGATAATGTTTGAATCCTCCTAGTCTAACTATAGATAGATGATCCCAATCAATATTCATAACATCCCCTCTAATATGCTCATATAGAGCTAACACCTGATCTCTCAGATATAGGGTCTCTCTGGCTTGTAATCACAAAAAACTACGCATACATTAGACCTATGATCCAAGAATTAATCCAAAGTGCATTAAATTCCATCTAAATCCATTTTTTACCTAATCTAACCCTAGTTGACGCTGACCCAGGTCGGGTCGACACATCTTAGGGTCAGTTAACTTGCATTAGAGACCAGTCGATGTTAACCCATTAGGGTCACTACCAACTGCCCCTGATGCCATCCATTTTTCTAAAAAAAGAAAAAGAAATAAATAAAACATGAAAATAAATTAAAAACTAGTGTGAGTTTTGTTACCATCCTCTGCACCCTCTGGCATTTCCTTACATCTCTGGTGGCCTCCATTTCCCCATTCTCTATTTTCTCACTTTGATCTCTCTTGTCAAGTTTGCACATGAAAATGAGAACTGTCAGCTGTAGTCATTTTTACCCTTAACATAAAAGAAAAGAACCCCATGCGTGTTGACCTATCACCAAGAAAAAGGTGGACACTCACTTGAGGCATACGCGGGTGTCGAGTATCTCTTTTATGTGAGCATAGTGGGAAACACCATCTATGATTGGTGTTTAAAATACCTTTAAAAAGGGTTCAAGACATACGAGAACCATAGGGCTCAGGATGGCCTCTAGATCCTTGTAGTCATTTCAGGTAGAGTACTTAACAGAATCTATAACGTGTATGACTTCAAAAAGAAACATACAAGAATCCTTACTTAGCATGAAAGGAAAGAGAACTCATGAGAGAGAAGTCTGCATCAAAATCATTGGTATTCATGTATATATAACAGGTAACCTCATTACATCCATGGAGCCATTACAGAGTGTCACAGAGAAGTAGACCGTAGTCATGCATTGCAACTAGACTTATTTAACTAAGCTACCAAAAAAAGAAAATTACAATCCCCATACCTAATACATTCTCTCCCAAATACAATTATCCATTGACAGAGTTCTTTCAGTATTTCTACAGAGCTCCACTCACACACACTCTCTCTCCTCTTTACTCTGTAGGTGCTTGTATTTGTAGCTTTTCCGGACTACCAACTCATTCTCTAGCATCCTCATATCTGATGCCAAGTGTATGAATGTGGTCCTCCATGCGAGCATGCTCCTCTAGGCCCAAGCTTCCCACTTTAACCCATGATGTTCTTCTAGAAGATTCTACTGTAGGCATGCTCCTTCCTGGGTCAACTTGTCACCAGGCTGGTACCTTATCCATGCGCAGTCGGGTCATGATTTTCATGTGTTCTGCTCCAAAAGTCCAATTTGTCTAAGTTGTCTGGCTCGACATGGGCTTCCTTAAACCCTTTTCTAAAACCCTACCTTATGCACTTTGTCCTCCGCACCTTTTGTACTTAGTTAATATTCTAGGGGCCCAACATCATCCCACACTACGGCTATTATCCATCCATGGGAACACTTCTCTTAGTGGGAGAAAGAATACAAATAGGATTACACCTAGGAAAATAATAAGAGGATGAAAGAATGGGAAAGAAGAAAGAATGGAAGAGTGAAAGAATCACTACAAAAGACTGAGAAAATCCTTTTACAAGTCGGCCTCTAATTTATTCCAGGCATTGACTTTTTCCTATGCCCTTTGACAGAGATCGCTGACCAGGGAACTTACCTATTCAAAATTTAGTCCATCTCCTTGCACACTCATAATATACGCGATTCTCTCTAACTCTTTGCATATATCCTCCAACGTGTTCATTTCTCGTGTGATACATGGATATAGCTACTTTAATCAGTTTTTGATTAAAACCCATAAGGTTTCAATGGCCTCTAATTTCTTCTCAACCTCGGCAAAATTTTTGTTTCATTCTACCCTATTCCCCTTGTTTTTATCTTGAAACTCCTTAAGTTTAACCTCATGAGTGGAAACCAAGGTGCCTGCCACTTTGTCTCTATCCATGTAATTGTCGTATATGGCCTTAGCAGTCTAGGAAGCAGCCCTTACATCAGCAAGCACTTCACTGTACTCTGCGATGAGCACTATGATTTTTAACCTATCCTCCCTCTCTAAGTGCGCAACCACTTCCTCTGTAGATTCCAAGGCTTGCAGCTGTATTTCCATGGTGAGAACTCTTGTCAAATCCTCCAGGCATCCCAAGGCATATCCATACTTTTGTGTGGGTGGTGCCAGGTCCAGATGTTTTAATAGTATGGCCCTGTTGATGGATTCTACCTTCTTGTACACAACACTCACCTTGGCCTTTTCATCCTTCAATTCCCGCTGCTAGTGGGCACTGATTAAATTTTCTTGTCTCAACTCCTTGGTTAATGTAGCCAACTCTTTTTCCTTCTCCTCCAGTTCCCCTTCCAGATCCCTGATCCTATCATTTCACCCAAAGAGTCTAGCTTCTATCTCAATGGAGACTTTATTAAGCGCATTGCTCATTTGTTCATCTGAGAGCTGCTAGGTATCCACTACTGGGTTATCTTCTCCTGGTCTTGGAAATGTTAATATTTCCCCTTGGCTTACTTCAAACTGTGGTTCATCAAGGTGGGACTCAATTTCCCAAGATATCATCTTCTGTGTCCCCGGGTAGGAATCCTCCTTGTCGAAAGATGACATGCATATAAGCTCCTCTGTCGGAAGTGTACTCTAGAACCGCGTGTGAAACACCTTCTTTAGGTCATCAGTATAACCCATCTCTGGCCTCCCTCCCTCTGTGTGCCTTCCTCCTGTGCACATACCCTTGGGAATACTTACAGTCAAAACTGGGCCTCTAGTGCTACTGCATTCCTCTTCCATGCTCTCCTTCTCCTTGTTTAAAACCAGCTCTGTACTGCGCTCCACCTTGTCCTCCACTAGGTTCTCAATGTTCCTTGTTTCTTCTTCTACTACCACCTTGACTGATTGTTCTTGTGCCGATCTTGACACCTCTTGTTTCTGTGCGCTAGCTTCTTCATCTTTTCCCATGTCTTGGGCACTTCCTCCCGGCTAGCTATCCTTGCACCACAAAAAAGAAACCCTTGTTCTTATTCTCTTCCTTCCTCCTCTGAATCAGGTTTATTAAAAACAAGTGGCCCTTGATCTTTCTTGGGGTCCTCTTCCCCACTTATTTGTTCCTCACTAGCATCCTTCTCTTCCATGTACTTATCTATGCTCCCAACTTCTTCCGAGGTGGTCCCCTCTTCTACCTTCTATTTTTTCCTAACCGGAGATTCTAGTGTAGGTGACTCTGTTTCTTCTTCTAAAGACTCCTTATCTGATGGTTCCTCTAGTTCAGGAGTTTTTTCTCTAATTACAGTCTTTTTCTTACGTGCGTACATGCTGGTTCTTGCACTTGTCCTGGGGGAACCTATTTCCCGTGTCCCCACCACACTTGGGATTTTATTTTCTAGTTCTTTTTACTCCCTTTTGAGTGCGGGACTTTTCCTTCTAGTTAGATCCTAAGGTATATATACCTCATTCTCTAGGTATGTGCCCTTCTCTGCCTTGGGCCTTATGCAAATGAAAATGTGTACCGCAGATCCTCCTGCAATGGGCAGACTCATGGGCCTTGTCATTTATACTTCATGAGACATGTACCACTCTATGTACGTGCGCTTGCTAGGGTATAACAACCATTTGCACAATTCCTTGTGGTCTTTGTCCAAGACACCAAGGTCCAACTTAAAATTTTTGGATTCCTTGAACCTGTTTACTCCCACTTGGAAGTACTGAGCTATGAAGGACAAGAGGAGCTTACACCAAGGGCTCCATGAGTCATCTATCAACTTGAATCTTCCTAGGTGGTAATGCTAGTACATAGAAAATTTTTCCTCTCCTCGAGTGGCCGCTGGCAGTTGTTTAGGAATTCTCCATTCTACCTTGAACGTGTTCCTCAGGCACGTGTACCACTTCTCCAAGCACACCTTGTGCACTGTTGTCATAGTGTCATTAGCATACTTTTCAAATCTTTTGGCGGGTGAGGGTTTTTCATCCAGGTACTCCTATATGAATTTATCTAATGCGTTTGGTACCCTGATCTCTAAAAACATGATGGTTAGTAGCACATTTCCAAAAAGGATCCTGTCACCTTCCTTCATACAATTGATAATTTCATATGCGATGAATGCGGACAAATTATAGATAGTGCCCTCTAAAATTTATCTACAAATGTTTAACCATGGCTTGCTAACTTGAGTCCATCTCTCTTGGCCATTTAGCTTTGACATAAACTACACGACCATCTTCATTATTAGATCCTTGATGTCTGTGACATCATAATATCTTGACCCCTTTTTACAAGAATGAGTGGTGATAGTTTCCTTAATTGCTTCCTTGTCTATCAAATCATCTTTCAACCCGTCTCCTTCATAGATGAGGCCTGTGAATTATGAAATAAGCTGAGGAGTTATGCACATCTTGTGCCCCATGAAGTGGAAATAGTCCTCATGCACGTGTGACATCAGCCATTGGTACAGTCACTCAGGTTTCCCAAATTATGGAAACTGAAAGAGTTGTAGTAACCCTACCTTCTTCAACTTGACCTTCACATCATCATTATATATGGGAAAACCTTTTGGCATCCTCTTGTTTGTTGGGTGCACTAACTCCAGTGCCAACTCCTTTTCAATTGTACCTATCTAATGATTATAATCATTTACAAACATATCCCTAAGATGGGACTCCCACTGCTTTCCCAACAACACTCAATCTAGGTACTACATTTCTGCATACCATTCCTCATTTGTGCTTGCCTCAATTTCTTGCTATTTTCCCTTTCCCTTTCCTTTTCCCTTTTTGGGTGTACTAGCTAGTTTCTTGGGTTCCATTTCCTAGGTCTTCTACCCACTTCAAAATACTTCTACTACTTTGTTCTTCTGCTCTCTCCAACCCTAGATCTCGAACTTGTGAAGAAATTTACTTAACCTTGCACCCTAGTTCTTCAAACCTTAACTGGTTTATTCCCTTCACAAGATGACATCTTCTCACACTTTCTCCCTCACCTGTGAAATACCTTCCTCCTGGTTTGCAAATATGAACTAGCTACTCACGCTTCAATTTCTCCATTTTTTTCACACGGATTAGTGTTTTGGAAGCCCTAGTTTGTAAAGGTGCAAAAAGTGGTTCATTATCTTATATGCAAAGTTAAAAATGAAGTGTCTCAACCCCCTTGTTTATAGTTTTTCCCTTTTTGATCATTAAATGTTACTTCACCTACCATTGTAATTTCTTCATTTAATGTAGATTTTTCAAACAAATCCTGACTTGAGCGCTTTCCCTTCCACGCCAAACCTGTGTGAAAAACTCCTCCAACCTTCTCGCATGTAACCAATCCAACTTGACAGGAGACTCTTACATGCACAAAACCAGTGCCAAAGGCACTTCTTCTGTCCTGATTTTTTCTCTTGCCTACCTCATGTTGCTTAATACGCTTTCTCCTCCTTTGTACGTGGGATCTAAAAGTATCTTTATCTTGGCACCAATCATCCTTTTTCTCTCTTTTCTCTATATACACCTCTTTTAACCGAGCCATTCAATAGGGATTTTTAACACAAGCTTCCTTGGTACTCTAACCATGCGCTCCTTCACATTACTCCACCCCACACTTAAAATTATGCACAGTCCTCTACACACTCAAAAATTCTCCAAAAGTAGTAATAAGGTTACCAACGACCAAGGTGCAAAACAAAACAACAATGCGAAAGGGAAACCCCAGAAAAGGAATGCATGAAGGAAATTTCTAAACTAACTAGAAAAACTACCTTATTTACAAAATCCAAGAAGACTTCTTTATAGGAGGGCTTTAGCCTACTCCCATTGAAGTATCCAGGTAAATTCATCTCATCCAACGCTTGTAACTGGCACGCACCTGAATCAAGGATGTATGAGATTGTGTAAGGACCCAACCAATGGAATTTCAACTTCCCAGGATGGTGAAGAAACTTAGAATCATATAGTAAAACCATCTGCCCAACCTCAAACTTCTTGTTTTTAATGTGGCAATCATGCCAAGCATTTTGCTTTTCTTTCTCTGTTGTTTGGCTCCACCTAGTGAGTGATCATCTTTCATCCAATTTCATTAAATCCTCAATTCTTTCTTCCAGCACTTGCTCATCAGCCAACTCTCCTACACGTGTTATTCACAAAGAAGGTAACATGAATTCAACTGACAGAGTAGCTTCCATGCCAAACACAAACTAAAATGGTGTGGATTTGTTCAGCCTTTTATATGTTGTCTTGTAAGCCCACAATACTATTGATACTTTGTCATCTTAGTCTCACCTTCCGACATCACAAATTTTGGTCAGGGTATGACTCAATATTTTGTTGAATGCTTCCATAGTTCCATTTACTTGTGGGTGATAGGGTGTAATCTTGTGATGAGCCACCATGAACTTTGATAACAGGATCCTCAAGGTCTCATTTAAGAAATACGTACCTCTATCGCTGGTCAAATTCAATGGACATCCATACCTCGTGATAATGTTCTCCCACAAGAACCTTGCTGCTGTAGCTACTGTGTAGTCTTTAGTTGGGGCTACCTCTACCCACCTGGTCAAATAATCCATGTAAGTGATGATATAGCGTGACCCAGTCCTACATGCCATTGGTGTAATAGGGCCTACAAAGTATATTGCCCACTTTTCAAAAGGCTCTGTGCTAGGGATAGGGTGTAAAGGAATTCATCTCTCCTTCTGGGTTTTCCAATGCATTGACAATGGTCACATGCTTTACAATAGTCTTTACAATCCTTTTACAGGGTTTCCCACCCTAAACCTACCATTAATATTTTACACATGGTGGCATCACCTACATAATGCCCACCTGCACTTCCTCCGTGTGCTTCCTCCATGATGGCCAGGCGCTCATGCTCTAATACACACCTATGAAAAAGTTCATCGGGTCCCAACTTGTATAAGTCTCCACTGATTAACATGTAGGGCGTGGTGCATATGGCCAACAACTTTTTCTCTAATGTCCCCATTCCTTCTGGTGCCACACCTTCCTTTAAAAATACTACAATCTCTTCTAAATCCGAGGGTGCGTGCTACAACCTAAATAGTTATGCATCTGGAATTGTCTCCTTAATACTTTACATGTCCTCCTTGAATCAATTATCGACAGATGATCAGGTCGAAAATGAATTTTCCAAGGCTTCACTACAATGGTGAATTCAAATTCTTGAAACAACAACACCCACCGACATATGCACCCTTGTAGAAAGGGCTTGTTCACCAAATACTTTAATGCCACGTGGTCAGTGTAAAACACAAAGGGTGTTGCCAAAATATACTGTATAAACCTGAAAAGTGCGTAGATCATTAACAATGCCTCACACTCAGTTGTAGTGTAGTTCTACTCTATTGGTGTTAGTTTCCTGCTTGTAGAACATAGAGGATGATCAAAAATCCCTTCATCTGGCTATGCAAGCACTGCTCCAATAGCGGTTCATGAGGCATCTACATGGACATGAAAGGGCTTGTCCTAAGAGGGAAAACGTAATATAGGTGCGGTGACAAGCCTATCCTTTAATGTATCAAATGCCCTCTTTTGTGCCTCTCCCCAATGGAAGGTGCTTTTATGTTTGAGAAGCTCCTCTAAAGGCACGTCAATCTTGGCATATCCCTTGATGAATTTCCTGTAATAACCTATATGCCCAAGGAATCTATGTAGTGTACTCTAGCTAGTAGGCTCCCCTAACCCCGCAATAATTACAAATTTAGTGGGATCTACCAGTAAGCCCTCCTTACATATGATATGACCCAATAAAGTCCTAAAGGGTTTAGCCAACACACACTTATTAATGTTGAGGGATATCCTAAACTGCCTACACCTCTCAAACATTAACCTTAAATTGTCACAATGGTCTTTAACTAGACCATACACTGTCAAATCATCCAAATAGACCTAAAGAAACTTATGGATGAAATCCTGGAATGCTTGCACCACTATGTGTGAGAAAATAGTAGGTACATTCTTTAACCCAAAGGGCATGACCATGTATACAAAACTTCCCCACTCAGTGGCAAAAGTTGTCTTCTCTTGGTCCTCCTTTCTAATCCAGATTTGGTGGTACCCTGAAAATCCATCTGTAAAGGAATAGATTTCATGCCCAATGACTCCTTCCAAAATATCTTCAGTGAAGGGGGTCGGAAAGGGATCAATGACAAAAACTACATTCAGCTCTATGTAATCCATGCATATCCTAATCCACACATCCTTCTTGATGCTGATTACCATAAGAATTATCCACTCTGATTCGCATAGTGCCTCAATGATCCTAGAAGCTATCATCTTTTCTATCTCCTCCTTAACCTTCACGCGCAAATTGGGATTCATCCAGTAGGGCCTCTTCATGACCGGAAACACACTGTCCTTCAACTTTATCTTCATCTCCCCCAAGGAATGGTGAACACCTTTGAGCTCATTATAGACACTAAAATTAGGTCACACTCCCCTTTGGTCCCTTGAAAAATAAGCACCCTTCATCACATTCACCTAGCCATGGCCCCCTTCACCCCACTAATATTAATTTAATTAATTAAATTAAATCAATTCAGTATCCTCAATATATTTATTATTTAAATATCTTAATTTAAATAATATCCACACATACACTTCACTTAGACACCTCACTAAGCTAACTCACCCTAAAACCTATTCTTAGTAAGTTGCCATAACTAATTAAGACTTACCCAAACCCTAAAAATCAATTCCTACATTCTCTCTAACTACATTCCCACATGCTTACAAGAAGCTCCCAGTCTAATCCACGGGTTAACGACACGAGATACAAGGTAATCAAGAGGATCTCCCTAGTGTAGTAAACCTAGGAAATCCTACCTTGATCGATGCCGATTACCCCTAACCGTCACCGGTTAAGCTGGAACTGCCATCGGCTACCCTTTTAACCTCAAAACAACTTTATTCTCAAGGTTGGCAGAAGGTTGGAAAAATATTAGAAAAGTTGGAAAACATTAGCACATTCTAGAGAGATATCACATCTTCTGAGAGTGAATTCCAGTGAGAACATGAATGCAAGGAAGGAGATCAAGTATCTTTTCTTGCATAACCATCCCAACAATGATCTGATCTAACTAAGCAAAGAGGAATGTACATGCAGCCCATGCAAAATATTTTCTTCAGTTGGTGATCACCTGCAACATTCAAAACCTCTCATCAGCACTTCCAACCCTCACTCATAGGCATCCAGGACCAAAATCCAAGTAAGTAGATGTTATACTTCTCTGGTTTATTCCATTTCAATAATATCCACACATACACTTCACTTAGACTCCTCACCAAGCTAACTCACCCTAAAACCTATTCTTAGTAAGTTACCATAACTAACTAAGACTTACTCAAACCCTAAAAATCAATGCGTATATTCTCTCTAACTGTATTGCCACATGCTTACAAGAATCTCTCAATCTAATCCATGGGTTAATGACATGAGATCCAAGGAAATCAACAGGATCTTCCTAGCTTAGTAAACCTGGGAAATCCCACCTTGATCGATGCCAGTTACCCATAACCGTCACCAGTTAAGCTGAAACCACCATTGGTTACCATTTTAACCCTAAAACAACCTTATTATCAAGGTTGGCAGAAGGTTGGAAAAATATTAGAAAAGTTGGAAAACATTAGCACATTCCAGAGAGATATCGCATCTTCTGAGAGAAAATTCAGTGAGAACACGCATGCAAGGAAGGAGATCAAGCATCTTTTCCTGCATAGCCATCCCAACAATGATCTGATCTAACCAAGCAAAGAGGAATGTATATGTAGCCCATGCAGAAGATTTCCTTTAGCTGGTGATCACCTGCAACCTTCAAAACCTCTCATCAACACCTCCAGCCCTCACTCACAGGAATCCAGGACTAGAATCCAAGTAAGTAGATGTTATAATTCTCTGTTTTATTCCATTTCATCATTATATTATCATATTTTGTTTACCTAGCCACCCATTGACCTCCCCTAACACTCACCCCTCCATATACCCATTGACACCCCATCAAATCCTACCTAAATCACCCAATACCTCATCCTGACCAACCAAAGTCCATTGTGTAATCACAAAGGAGACCTAAATCTCATTTTGTGGCATTCCCAGAACTCCACAGTAATTGGCACCGGTTACACCCAACCACCACCGGTCACCCTTAACCAACATCGGTTACTGTATTTTCCCATACAACCTAGAATAGTGACCTACCCACCTAATTCCCTTTCACCCTCATTCACCTGTGATCTATCTGAGACCTCTATCATACCTGCAAAGACCCAAATCTAGTCACTTGACCTTTGGATCCTACTCTAACCTAGCATGTTAGATAAGATATTTATTATTGTGTTTTAAGTGAGATACCTAAATCATTTCGAACTACAATAGGATTTACTTTATTTACCACATTAAATTCTTAAAAACAATGGAATGACAACCATCTAGGAAGCATATATTGTTTAATTTTTTCTGGTGGTCTTGCTTTGTATTACAGGTAGTTCCTCCTAGCCAAAAAGAAGCTCTCACAATTAGCTATGGATTCAAAAGTCATACGCGTGCAATAGCTCATCAACCAACATTTGAACAGGTATTCCTCTTATGCCCATTACCCTATTTGTTTCATCAATACTTCAAAGAAACAATCTAGAAAATGGTGAAACACTTATGGTACTGGTGTGGGAATAAATCCTAAAATTCATGCAACAGATAAATGATCTTAGAAACTTCCTTCTCTGACCAGTAGTCTCCAATAATAGCTTACTTAGGTTCTTTCCTTGAATTGATGTTAACCTTTTTTGTATTTAAGGGTTCATGGTAGGTGTGTGTGTGAGTATCAACACTATCCACTACCTTGCACTTCCCTAAAGAATGGTTAGCATCCAAGCTTTCCGATTCCTCTCCATCAATCACATATACCAATTTTCTTTTTTCCTTTTCCAAACATGCACGCTCAAGCTGTAACTCTTCTGTTTCCTCTACTTCTTCAAAGCACACCCCCAATCCTGGTTCACCTAGTAATTCCAATAGCCTATCCTCCATCATGGAACTATCCTTTGATGGCTTGGTATTGTGATACTCAAATGTTTGAATAAGGTCAGCCGCGAGCTCTTGTCAATTCCTTATCTAGCAGCGTGTCTCCGAATGAATGTACCATGCACGTGTGCAACCCTGTAGTGTAGAATACAACTTGTGCACCCATAGGGATGGTGGCAAAGCTTCCGTGCCTTCTCTCCAGATCCATTCACACTCCTAATTATGGAAAGAGGTTGGCTCCTTCCCATGGTAGTCCTTGATGATGGTGGGCACATTGCTCCTAGAGAATCTGATAGAGAGTAATTTTACCTTACGCCACTCCAAAAGGCTCTCCTAATGTGTAGCCCACCACTGTGCTGCTATGCTGAGAAAGACATAATTTAACACCCCTCTCCATTCCTTCTGATCCTTCCATTGAGCTTCCACTTCTTACAGAAAGATATCAGGGAAGGCTCCTCCTAAATACTTGGGCAGTTCTTTTCCTCCTAGGCAATAAACTGTGTGTGCCTTTGTTACCTTGGTCACTGACCCCCTCAACTTCCGTCCCATTAATTCATAAGTCCCATGCGCCTAATTGTCACATGCTAGACTAGTGGTATCACTTACTAATTGAGCATCCTCAAACTGGATAAATCCATTAGTAGGATGTATTATCTTTGGATACCTAATTGAGCACACATATATCCTGTCCAACACTTCTTCCCCAAAGTTTCAATATAGGGTGCCGACTTCCAATCAGCCATGGGTATAATGACCCACTCCTCCTTGTTTTCAAAGCTGATGTACCCTTTGTTGAACTGAAGGTCTGCATTGTTCTTATAACACCAAGGGCACCCAAGTACCACTGGGAAATTTTCTACCTCGGTGAGTGCCAAGACTTCAAAGTCCCCAATAAACTTAGATCCCTAGATAGTAATAGCTACATCCTTTAAGACGTCGTTGGGCATCACCTTAGTCTTGTTTTCCATATACAACACATTCGAAGATGGCTGTAATGTAGGTATTCCCATCTGATGCCACGCATCCAAAGTTAGAACATTAACCTCTGTACCAGTGTCAATGAGGATATTGTTGAGGAGCCATCCATATACAACTACATTCAACATGATCTCCTTGTCATAGTCAAGGCTTTGAGGGGGAAGGTTTACATGTAAGACTTACCTCTCGTGCTCTCCTCCAACGCATGGTACCTTCTCTCTTAACCATGATCTTAGCAAGGGAATGATATTCTCTTGCCTTAGCATTTTACACACCTTCTTGACCTCATCCAGGTCATCCTTTGGCACCTCGACTCTCCTTCCTTGTTCCTCCCTCCTGGATTTCTCCTTTAGACACTAGATTTCCCCTTGTAAGCTCCAAATGTCATCCATAGTATCTTGATATACCTCCTTCTGATGTGTAGGTTCTGGATACTTTCCATTAACTACTTCTTCCCTTGAGATCAGGTTCCTCTGTCTTGGTATCTCTCTTGTGCACATGACTTCTGCCCTTTTTGTTACCAAGACAAGCTCCAAACCTTCATCCCATGTTACCCAAGGCATCCATTGGGTGTCTGTCTTCTTAATACTAACCATTGTAGCACCCTTGTATTTCCAGTGCTGTTGATTCATGTGCTCAAACAATTCTGGGAACTCCTCATACTTATGCTTCTTTCTACACCAAGAGCACTACAACAGGTATGGGCATTCACATTTGTAATGGCTTATAGATCCATAGTTGAAATAGGTTCCACATAGGAACTTAATTCCTCCTCCTCCATGGTTACATGACCACAGAACCCTCCTCGAAAACATCTTCTATGCACGCCTCCATATGTGTGATCCTAATAATGACGATCATCACCCTTGGAATTACTGGTGACGCTGGTTTGGCACACCCCATGATCAATGGCCTCATGGATCTGATCAATGAGCCTACAATCCTTAGTATCATGGGTTATAGAGGTAAAAATGTTGTAGTAACAAGATACATTCTTCCAGATTGTGTGCTACAACAAGGGGCACCTAATCACATCATGGTCCCCATAACAAATTTCATAATTTACTGCCACAGTGTGTACTGTGCTCCAGGGGAAATTATCCTTAAAATTCCCCTCTACTTCACAATCTGTGCACCACAAACCACTACGAGTATCATGGGCTGAGTTTGTGGACAAATTTTCTTACTACTTGGCCATAACAACAATCTGAGCCTCTAGGAATGGGCTAATGCTAGTATTAACACTACCAATAGCCTTAGCATGCAGAGCAGCTTCCAACACCTCACGTAGGTCTGTAAAAGTTTTATGAGATACCCTTCTAGCCTTCCGTTCTAGGGTTGTGATACCCTTCACATGCCATATCAGTTCACATTTTTGAACATGTTCCGTAACATCCTCAATACCTTTGTAATCACAAAAATGTAGAGATATTTCAAAGAAAACTTGTGGGGGTGGTTAGTGCCCGAATTCTCCTGAGCCAGAGCCTTGGTTTCTACCTATGTTTCCTCCACTACCTGATCTACCAGGTCCACCAGGTCTTAAACCACTAGGTCCACCAGGCCCACCAGGTCCTAAACCACCAGATCCACTAGACCCACCAGCTCCTATTCCTCCTGAACCACCAGACCAACCAAGTCATAAAGTGGTCGTGTCAAGGGTCCCCACAGTTCCACTGAGCTGCATGCCTACAGTCTGCAAAAATGCCCCGCTACTAATAGTATACACTATGTCACTCCCAAATGTGAGACCAAAATCTTGTGTGTCTATACATTTCCCAAAAATTCCTTACACTTGGTTGGTGTTTGTAGCCATAGAAGGCCCAAATGAGAAATTATACCTCCTGGGTGTAGACCAATCACTTCTAATGTAACCAATTAAACTGGTAATATTTTCCACCTGATCTAGAAAACCAAGCACCAGGGTCCAGTCAGTAGGGGGATTAGATACACGCCAATGGCTCTTCCTTCTCCGTGTGACAGACTCTCATCAGAAGCCAAAGGGGATTCTCTCACGCACTTGCCAAGATGGGGTCACACAGACTGCTTTGGTTCCATGCCCTCTACTTGAACCTCAAATCCTTCCCACAATGTCTGCCCCCATACATCCATCACACCTGTGACCTCACATCATGTAGAAATCTCCCTTTCACGTGCTTCACCATACTTGAGTCATCTTTCCTCCCTATCCTTCTCCGTCGCAACATCTGCCATCTTCCTCCACCCTAGCTTCCTCACCTAGCACTCATAATGGTTTAGCTGGCCATTGGGAATGCCTCTAAACTCATGGTAATCATCAAGATCTTTAGAGCTAGAGGGACATCACATAGAAATGATCCTCCGGGATCCCACAGAAACTCAAACTTAGCAACCTCCAGACATGAATATTTGGAAATGGCATACTCCATATTATATCTAGCCAATACTCCCTTCCACCAATGATCCATAGCATGGGTCCACATTAGATCTACATCTTGTAGCCTTTGGTATTCTTCTTGGGTCCACACATCTGATCCATAATGCCAACTGGATCTAAATGCATAGGCTATGAGCCATTCATATAGTTCCACTAAAAAGGTCTCATACATCATGGTAGAGATTCTCTTCTACCCATCTATGTGCATTAAACTCAGGTCTAGTGCTGAATCTTTGAGTGAATTCATCGTCCGTGCTCTTAAACCATGATTCAATACTTTCCAAAGTTAAATTTTCTGTCATTACTCACTACATAGATCATGATGCATGTTATTTCCCACTATAACTTCAAAAAGAGGTTCCGGCAATGGAACCAAGATGTAGTCATTTTTACCCTTAACACAAAAGAAAGGAACCCCATGCATGCTGGCCTATTACCCAGTGAAATTTGGGCACTCACCCGAGGCACACATGGGTGCTGAGTCTTTATTTTATGTGAGTTTAGTGGGAAACACCATCTATGATTGGTGTTTAAAAAGACCTTCAAAAAGGGTTTATGACATAAAAGAACCATAGGGCTCAGGGTGGCCTCTAGATCCTTACAATCAATTAAGGTAGAGTACTTAACATAATTTATAACATGTATCACTTCAAACAGAAACATACAAGCATCCTTACTTAGCATGAAAGGAAAGAGAACTCATGAGAGAGAAGTATACATCAGAATCATTGGTATTCATGTATATATATAACGGGTAACCTCATTACATCCATGGAGCCATTACAAAGTGTCATAGAGAAGTGGACCACATTCATGTATTACAACTGGACTTATGTAACTAAGATACCAAAAAAAGAAAATTACAATCCCCATGCCTAATACATTATCTCCTAAATATAATTATCCATTGACAGAGTTCTTGTAGTATTTCTGCAGAGCTTCACCCACACTCTCTATCTCTCCTCTTTACTCTACAGGTGCTTGTATTTATAGCTTTTATGGACTGCCAACTCATTCTCTAGTACCCTTAGATCTGATGCCAAGTGTCTAAATGTGGTCCTCCATGTGAGCATGCTCCTCCATGCTTGAGCTTCCCACTTTAACCCATGATGTGCTTCTAGAAGATTCTATCGTAGGCATGCTCCTTCCTGGGCCAACCTGTTGCCAGGATGGCACCTTATCTATGCGTCGGGTCATGATTTTCATGTGTTCTACTCTGAACGTCCAATTTTTCTAAGTCCTGAACCCTTGGTTTTGTCTGCGTGCATCACACATGCTATGGGCTTCCTTAAACCCTTTTCTAAAACCCTACCTTGCATGCTTTGTCCTGTGTGCCTTTTGTACTTAGTTAATATTCTAGGGGCCCAACATCAGCCGATCCTCGGGCTTATATATCCCACCAATACTCAATTGCCATTGACCCCCTTGGGTCCCTATCAATTTGCCTTAGTCACCGTCGACTAGCCTTAACAGTAACCATTTTGGGATTTCTCCCCTCTTTCTCACATCTCTTTCTAGGGCATAATCTATTGTTAACCATTAAGTCTGCAGTTGTGGTTATCTCTATTTTCCCTCTGGGAATTTTTCATACAACACTTTCTACTATAATCACTCCTCCTTTAGGCATATATAACTTTTCAAGTCCACATTCGCGGCCATCTCTTGTTCCTTTGGTCATGTTAATCATACTTATTCCATAAGTCCACACTCCATGGCCATGATCAATTCTCTATTGGACATTTTATTTTATAATCCTATCCAATCCACACACAAAGTCCTTTTTTGAGCCCATATTCATCTTCCTATTTGGGCATTGCATTCATTATATCAAGTCCACTATTATGGCCATATTCATGCTCATCCTTGGGGCACCATTATTTTTCATCAAAGTCCACCTTTGTGGCCATACTTTTCCCCTATTAGGGCATACTTTTTCCTTTTTTCATTTGTGGCCAAACCTTTCTCCACTTGGGGTATATTTGAATTTTCCTCTTTTTTCCTTTGCAGCCATACTCTCCCCATTTGGAACATATTACTTGATCACTCAATTTTTCATTTTGCCTTATCGGCCTTTTTTTTCATGTCCCATTGGGTACCATATTATTCATCCTTGTCCTTTATAGATGCATACCTATTCACTTGATTCCTCATGTACAAAGGATTTTACATACTTTTCACATATAGTTACACATACTTTGATGAATTGCCTATGGCCCATTGGTCATCCCTACCTACATCCATATTATAGTGATCTTCAGCCACTCACTGGTCCATAAAATGTTGTTATCCATCTCTGTTGAGACCACAATTTTTCCCTATAGATGTGATATTGGAGTCACCACCATAGTTTTTCATCATTATTGTGATCCTTTTTCCTAGGGCATCTTGCCTTGGTTATGCTTTCACCCATCCTTTCTTCACCCACCCACCCTTCATCATCTAACTTTTTTCGAATGCGTCATTAATTTACCTTGACGTCATCGATCCCCGGTTTAAGTGGGAGATTATCATCAATCCTTATTTTTTTGGTCTCATGGCTTGCTAGCCCAAACCACTCAACAAAAAGGGGAAAAATGTAGACACCTAAATTTAGTATCTATACCCTCATCACCTATGCACACAAACTTATTCAATCGTCCCCCTTATTTAAATAAATTCCCTCCCAATCCTCATTAATTAATTTTGCGACATTAATTAATTAATCATTTTAACATGTTACATGCCCAATTTTCTCATCCATAATAATCCTTATTCTTATTTATTAATTAATTCCTATTAATTAATTAATGCCCTTCATCTTACCATTTAGGATGATTTTATCCTAAATGCATCCCTTTAATTTTCTAATCTTTTCTCCCATCTATTATTATGCCCTGAATAAATTAAATTCATCCCCAAGAAACCTAATACCACCTACATACTTTAAAGCACTTGCCCAATATTTAAAAACACCAAAATACCATCAAAAGTAGAAAATCATGGCCAGTGGGGAAAATTTCCTCACAATTGGCGGTGATCCAACCTAGTTGCCATTGACCCCTTTAAAACTAATTGATTTCCTTCTATTTAACATCAGATACATGTAACTTCAATATTTCTTGCAAGCTGAGCATCCTTCCACACGCTAGAACATTCCTGAAACATCCACATATCTTCGAGACATCTTTTCAGTATGCTTCCATCTCTCACGATCATCCATTGTGAGGTTTATCATTATCATCATGTTACTTTATTCAGATTTTATCACATTATCTAGGTGTTTCTAGTATCTAATCTCTTGGAGGTTCAGACCATCAATAGAAACACTTAGATCTTTGCCAACAACCTCCCCCTTTAGCCTGTTTACTTATAGGTCGTCTTTATCATCTTTTCATCCTTCATTTTATCCATTTTTGTTATAGTTTTCGCTAACCCAGTCATATTGCCATTGACCCAGGTTTAGTTTGTCAAACAAATCTCCTCTACTAATGTTTTTCAGCTATTTCTAGTTCTTTCCTATAGATTACTCACATCATATACATGCTCCTATCATCCTCCAGTTGGTATTCATACCCTCCATGTCTACATATTCATCTCATAGTGCAAATCTTCCCTCTCAGGTCACCATGGACCTGCCTCTGCATATTCTGTGTCATCGTGGATAGACTAGGTAACAATCAATTTATAGTTATTGTCATTTAATTAGCTTTTAGATCAATTTCTACCATCTTTCCAGATTCTGTGATATTCTTATTTTTGAAATTTTCTATAATTTCAACATTTACATCACTCTTTCTAAACAAATGGGGGTTGACAATCGCAAAAGGAAGCTAATCACTTCTTGGAACCACATTGGCATGAATCCCTTACATATATCTATCTAATCCATCTTTGTTGCAATTTTGCAGGTATATCAAGTTGCAACAAGAATCAACCATCTAGTGCCCTGTTGTCTCCTGAAAACTACTCTACGTTTTCATAGCCAAATTCAAATTTTTTGAGCTCATGCCCTTTGTTGGTGTTTAAGCCAAGTTAGAGATTCAAGAAATTAGCAAAATTCATGCCCTAGAGCTGTTTAAACCTCTGTTTTTCTCATTTTTAGAAATCCTCCATTTCCCAGCCTGTGCATGTAATATCCTCTTTGTAACCTCCATTTTTGATCAAAATTGTTCATTTGTTATATGGCTTGGGTCGTCAAAACAATTTTTTTCCTTCATGCCTCTAGTTCATGAAGGAAATTTGAAAATTGGACTAAAAATGATGAATTTTTCTTCCTCTACGTATTTTCCACAGTCGGGATGATGGGAGTCTTTTCCCTGTCAATTTTTGACCCCAATGAATGCAGGTATGTGGTCAGATCCTATTGGATGGGGAAGAACAATATTTTTTGGGTGAACTTAAAATTTTTGATCACTTTAGGAAAAAATGGTAAATTTTCCCTGCGGCCCTGATTAGGCTATAAAGGTAAAAGTCAAAATTTGAGCCCGTAGAGAAAAATCAAAGTTGAAGCCCGCAAGGAAAAAGTTAAAGCTGAAGCCCATTATTGAAAAGTCAAAGTAAACGAGCGGGCCATTGGGGCTCTTTTGGAAATTTAACCAAATTCCCAAAAGTAAAGTAAAAGTTCTAGAATGCTCCGTGGCTCCGCTAAGGTCTCAGGCCCGCCGTTGAAAATTCAAAGTGTAGGAGTGGAATAGAGGAGAAATTTGAGTTTTTGAGCCTTTTCAAAAAATGCTTAGAAAGCGGAGGGGTAGATTTTGCAGCATCTACACCTAAAAAAGACCTCAGGGTCATAAAATAAAAAAAGATATTCTAGAATAAAAGTTTCTGGAGACTGAAATAATCACACAAACTACATGGATGTAAATCATGGCTATCTTGGGAAATCCTCCTATTGAGAGACCTTATTTACTCTTTCACATCCAAGAAGACATTGCTTCTGATATGAGAGAAGCTATTTGGCATAATAGATAAAGTGTCAATCATTATTTCATTTCCATAAGGATTCCGGACTTGGAAGAGGAATGTGTTGTCGAATTGGAAAGGCAGAGACAAATTCCAACACCCCAGAGGAGAGCATAAAATTTTAAGCTGGTTGATAGAAGATACTCCTAGAAACTGAGAAAAGGAGGACAAGTTGATCTCACATTTGAAGAACTTGAAAGAGACGCAAGAGCTGAAGAGGAGATAAGGGCTCAACTTGAAGAAATAGAAAGACTCCAAATTGAAGCAGAAGAAAGAACAACAGCAAAAGTAGCCTTAGCAAGACCAGAGGCTAGAAATAGGAATAGAATGGGTGATCATGAGCTTGAAGTACGTATGCCTAACATACCATGGGGAAGAAATAAAGGTCCACTTTCTCTTCCACAACCACTTCATGAGCTCCCAAGAGGCTCAAGAAATAACTTCCCAAAATTCAAAGGAGATGGTTCTCAGGTCCTAGAAGAACATGTAGCAACATTCATCACTGCTTGTGGAGTGTTGGGAGTCAAATATGAAGATGTTTTAGTTTGGTTCTTTGTGGAGTCACTCCAAGAAAAAGCTGCTGAATGGTTCTACATGTTTCCCCCAAGATCTGTCACATGCTAGGAAGATAAAAGAAGTGCATTTTAACATAGGTTCAAGAGCACAAAATATTGTTAGGATCTGCTGGTCCAATTGGTTCAGATGAAGGAGACCTCTGAATCAATGAGATATTTTGTAGCAAGGTATGATATGTTGATAAGAAGGATCCTAGAAGATGTGGTACCCTCTGAAAATAACTTGAAAAGGTTCTTCATCAGTTCTTTGCAATTAGAAGTTGGTTTCTTCTTTAGAAGAGCCCAACCAAAAACATTGAGGGAAGCTAAATACTTTACAATTGAGACTGATGATGATTTAATTCTTTTTGGAAAATTGAAAGGACCAAATGGGAAGTAAAAAAATCAGAGTTCAAATTTAGTCACCACTAATCCAATGTTCCAAAAAATGGTAAATGACCTAGTTGCTTTGAAGAAACAACTGTCACAAATCACAATGAGAAATGCTCCAAGGAGACCAAATCTTCCTAATAGAATAATAATTGCTCCACCCCCTCATAGTATTTCTCTAAAAGCATCACCAGTCAATGCCATCTGTGACACTGGGGAATCAAAAAAAGGAGAAGACATTAATAAAACTGAAGAAAAAAGCATGGATGACTATGAAAACTATCTTGAAATTGAAGAGGTTGGCATGCACAATGGCCTGATTGAATATGTTGCTGATGAGGAGGAAAGTGATGAAGAAGCTCCAAGTTTTTCATGTTTTTTTTCACTCATGCACAATCCAAGAATGGTGTTTCAACCTCAGAAATTACAATAGATGATAGGAAGAACAAAGAAGATTACTCTCCAAAGCTTCCAAAAAACAAGATCATCAGCAGGGGATAACCATTACCACCTTCCATGGAATCAGCCAAAGAGAAATAAAATTCACCAGTTACCAAGGATCACATTGCTATGCCAAGTAAGTTATCTAATTCTTCTCCCAACTCAAAAGTTGTTAAGAGCAATTATCATCTAAATATTGGTTCTATAAGGACATCTAAATTTCAATCAAAGGCTACACCTCACCTCCTTTCAAGCCAATTACTACATTTGAAAAGGAGAACCCAACACCAAAAGTAATAAAAACCCTATCATTTAAATCCTCTCCCACTGATGGAACCTCTTCCTCATCTACCATAGATCCATTTGACTTTGTGGAGCATGCAAGCAAAACCAAAGTTCAGCTCTCTTAGATTGAATATCTACAAACACATCTTGCCCAATTTGAGAGATTCATCAAGGTAGTTCATGGTAGTACCCCTTTTTCTTCCAGTCCAATCTCTAAAGGCCTATTACCCACACCATCCATACCACCTTCTCAAAACATGTTAGCCCTCAGTGCCTCCAACACTAACAGAGTTGAGCCTTTCTACCTGTCACTTCTCATCAAAGGCTTCCAGTTGAACAATTGCATCATAGACTCTGGAGCCTCAGATAATGTGATGCCAACAAAAGTTGCAAATGCTCTTAGCCTCACTTTGACCCAGGTAAATGACACATGCTATTCAATGGAATCCAAACAAGTTCCATTGGTAAGAAGAATCAAGGATGCTCAAGTTGCACTAGTTGATTATCCGGACAAGAAGATACTCCTGACCATCTTGGTGGTAGACATCCCAACCTCTTTTGGTATGCTATTGAGCATAAGTTTTTACAAAGACCTAGGTGGAGAAATAAAAATGGATTGGTTATCTGCAACTATCCCAGTGAAAGGAGAAATTAAGAAGTTGTTGTCAATCAGGAAAATGAAATTTACAGTAAGGAAATCTAATGATCCAAGAGCTAACATCCTCTTTCAAGATTGTGGGTTAGGAAAATACTTCCTTACATCACAAAAGGAAGAGAACTTACCACTCCTCATGGAGGAAGAAGAAGATTAGATTTGGACAATCGAGTTTGCTGGAATTCATTCCAGAGTAGGTTCAGGAGTTGGTGTACTATTGTACTCTCCCTCTGATGAGGCATATCCTTTTGCGTACAAGATGTAATTTGACAATACAAATAATAAAACAAAGTATGAATGTAGCATATGACATGGGAATCAAGAATTTGAGATGCAAAGGTGATGCAGAGGTTGTTGTAAAGTAGGTCTGCCAATAATATCAGGTGAAAAACCCTAGACTCATGCACTATAAAAACAAAGTGTGGGACTGTATTGAATCCTTTGATGCATTTTCCATTGAATATATCCCTAGGGAGAAGAATGAAAAGGCTGATTCTCTAGAAGTGTTAGCTTCTTTATTGACACCTCATCCTTCTTTTGGTAAGGATAAATTGACCATTGAGATGGTGTTTAGACCCAACGTACTAGACAATGCAAACCACTGGCAGGTCTTCAATGATGACAATCAGATCCTAGCCTTCTTAGAACAAAGGGATAACTTCAATAATATTTTATTTGAAGGAAGGGAAAACCCACACCATGAATCAGTCCCCAAAGAAGAGAAGGAAGGAATTGAGGGAGTTGATGAAGAGGGAGTAATCAAACTGAAAGGAAACAAAATCCCCAAAGGCATAGTTTATTTGGAAGACCTCTTTGACAAGCATGACAGGTTCATCCAAGAGAAATAAAAATAGTCTTATCGGTGTCCATCTGATTTTGATCAAGAAAACATTAGCACTTCAGAGAATCCAAGGATGGTTAACATTGGTAAATGTTGCTCACCAGAAGAGAAGAGTAGGTTTATTACTCCGCTAAAAAAGTACTGAGATGTCCTGGCCTATTCCTATGATGAACTCAAATATTTTTAGATAAAGGAAATGCATCACTCCATTCCTTTGAAGCAAGGAGCTAAGCCCTTCAGGAAAAAACAAAGGCACTATAATCCAAATATTGCCGATGTTATCAAAGAAGAGGTGACAAAGATGCTCAATGATAGAATCATCTTCCCCATCCACCATTTAACATGGGTGAATAACATTGTGCTAGTAAGGAAGAAGAATGGGGAAATAAGGATTTGTGTAGACTTTTAAAATATAAATCAGGCATCTCTCAAGGACAACTACCCTCTTCCAATCATGGATCATATTTTGAAAGCAGTCATTGGATTTGAAATACTCCCTTTTCTTGATGGATTCTTAGGGTACAATGAAATCAAGGTGGAAGAAAAGGATTGCAACAAAAAAAACTTCACAACACCTTGGGGCACTTTTTCCTATAGCAGAATGCCTTTTGGCTTGATCAATGCTGGGGCCACTTTACAAAGAGCAATGTACTTGGCCTTCAAAGATTTGAAATATTGCATTGTCATTTACCTTTATGACCTCATGCTTTTCTCAAAGAGGAGGGGAAATCATATCTATCATTTAGAACAAGTCCTTGCAAGGTGTAGGAAACATGGCATTTCTCTAAATCTAAAGAAGTGCATTTTTGGAGTCATAGAAGGTAAGTTGTTGGGATACATTGTGAACAAACATGGAGCACACATTAATCTTGAGAGGATCAGAGCTATCCAAGCACTAGCCTTTCCAACCAGCAAGAAGGGAGTTCATTCATTCTTTGGAAAGGTAAAATTCCTTCGTCATTCTCTGCCTGAGTTTTATGAACCAACGAAGCATATAAATTCCATGATGAAGCCTCAAGCAAGTTTCAAGTGGAATAAGGAAGGAAAAATTACATTTGAGGATATAAAGAAAGCCATTGCCAAAGCTCCAACTCTTGTATCTCTAGATTTCAACAAGGAATTCATCATGTATTGTTATACATTAGAACATACCCTCTCTACCATCCTTGTTCAAAAAAATGATGAAGGTTTGGAAGCACTCATTACTTTCATGATATGTCCTTTGAAAAATCGTGAGATAAAGTATTGCCAATTGGAGAAACATGCCTAAGCAGTGGTCAAAGTTGTTAAAAGTTTCAGATTCTACATTCTCAATTCCCATACAGTGGTGATGGTCCCTGGAAGTGCAATCAAGTCCATTTTGACTCAACAAGATCTCGGGGCTAAGAGAGGAAGTTAGATTGCAAAGACCCAAGAGTATGACTTGGAGATTAGACCCTCTAATATAGTAAGAGGAAATGGTTTGTGTAAGCTGATTGCTGAAGATGAAGATCTCAAGGATCAGTAGGGAGAAAAAGATGATGTTTGCTTAACCTGTTCAAAAGACAGTCCACATGCGGTCTTTGTCACCACTACTGATGAGTGGTATGCTGATATTGCTTACTACCTCACTTATGGATAATTCCCTCCTCATCTTGATTACAAAAAAAGAAGAACCCTCGAGCTAAAATAGACCAAGTTTGTGATCTAGAATCATTCTCTTTACAAGAGAGGTCTAGATGGTTGTTTCTTGAGGTGTGTGGATTAGGAGCAACAATAAAAGTTACTCAAGGCATATCATGATCAAGGTTATGGTGGAAATTTCTTAGAAATGGTCATTGTGCATAAGATTATTAGGGGGAGATATTATTGACCCTCCATCTTTGTAGAAACTTAAGATTGGGTTTCCAAATGTAAATCATGCCAACAATTTGTTGGAAAACCACAACTAGCTACATTACCAGTCAGGCCAATAGTGATTGAGGAACCATTTCAGAAATGGGGGATAGATTTCATTGGTGTTTTGAATCCTCATTCAAGTGCAAGGCATAATTTTTTACTCACTACAACTGATTACTTCACTAAATGGGTGGAAGCCATTCCAACCAAGCAAGCCAGCTCTGAAACAGTCTGTAACTTCATCAAGGAGAATATCATTGTCCATTTTGGAGTACCACAATATTTTTTTAGAAAATGCCACCTATTTCTCTTCAAAGGATCTCACAGATTTTTGTAATGGTTTTGGAATCTTCTTATCTCACTCTTTTGACTACTATACATAGGCAAATGGTCAAGCTGAGTCAAGAAACAAGAACATTGTGACCATTGTTTGTAAGCTGGTAGATGAGAATCAAAGGAACTGGCACAAAAATTTATATGATGCATTATGGGATGATAGGATCAATCCTAAGAAGGAAATAGGTATGTAACCTTTCCAAATGTTGTATTGATTTAAGGCAGAGATTCCTCTCACAATTGAGATGCCAAATCTCATGTTGCTACAAGAAATAGAAGATGGTCAATACAAAGAGTCCATTGACAAGAGGATCCTCTTCCTGGAGAAGATGGAGGAAATCAGATGCCAAGTGGTGGATAGAATTAAAGAACACCAATTGAAAGTGAAGAAGATCTTCAAAAAGAGGGCAAAGACAAGAGAATTCAAGGTTGGCAAATTTTCTTGCTATGGGAAAAGAGAAGAGAACCAAAGGGAAGCCATGGAAAGTTTGATTCATTATGGCTTGGCCCATTCCAAATTCATGGAGCTTGTGGTGAGAATGTTTTTCTCTTCTCATACTTGTATGGAACGCCATTGGAATTTCCACAAAGTGAGAAATACTTGAAACTATATCATTAGTGAAAGTATGTTGTCCCTCGCCTTGTACCATAGGTGATTTTGTAGGTGTGTTTTTTTTGCCTTTTCTGTTGTGTGGTTTTGGTTTGGTTTTGTTTGATTTTCATTGTGTGTGGTTTGGCTTGTTGTGTTTCCTCCTCCTTCCATTCTTTCTTAGAATTATACATGACTCTACAAGGCCCAATGGATAAGGCATTGTTTAATGTAATATGTTTTAAAACTTGAGATTCTTGATCCTCATGTCATGCCCTAGCCACACCTAGTTCACGCCATGTCCCCAAGATAGAGCCAACTGTTGTCTCCTGAAAACTACCTTGTGTTTTCATATCCAAATTCAATTTTTTTGAGCTCATGCCCTTCGTTGGTGTTTAAGCCAAGTTAAAGATTTAAGAAATTAGCAAAAGTTGTGCCCTAGAGCTGTTTAAACCTCTATTTTTCTTGTTTTTAGAAATCCTCTATTTCCCAGTCTGTGCACGTAATATCCTCTTTACAACCTCTATTTTTGATACAAAATATTCACTTGTTCTATGGCCTAGGTTGTCAAATCATTGTTTTTCCTCCATGCCTATAGTTCGCGAAGGAAATTTGAAAATTGGATTCAGAATGATGAAGTTTTCTTCCTCTGCATATTTTCCATAGTCAGAATGATGGGTGTCTTTTCCCCATCAATGTTTGACCCCAATGAATGCAGGTATGTGGTTAGATCCTATTGGATGGGGAGGAACAAGATTTTTTTAGTGAACTTAACACTTTTGATCACTTTTAGAAAAAATGGTAAATTTGCCCCATGGCCTTGATCAGGCTATAAAGGTAAAATTCAAATTTTGAGCCTGAGAGAAAAGTCAAATTTTGAGCCCACAGAGAAAAATCAAAGTTGAAGCCCACAGGGAAAAATTCAAAGTTGAAGCCCACTGTTGAAAATTCAAAGTAGACGAGTGGGCCATTGAGGCACTTTTGAAAATTTAACCAAATTCCCAAAATTAAAGTAAAAGTTTTCGAATGATCCACGGCTCCGCCAAGGTCTTGGGTCCACTGTTGAAAAGTCAAAGTAGAGGAGCAAAATGGTGTAGAACTTTGAGTTTTTGAGCCTTTTCCAAAAAAGGTTAAAATGTTTCTAAAAGAGCCATGACCTCACCTCTAACCAGAATGTGCAATGTGTCCTAGTCAAATCGGAGTAGTAGGTTGGTGGAGGAAATTGAGTTTTTGAGCCTTTTTACAAAAAAGGTTAAAATGTTTAGAAAAGATCTGTGACCCCATCTCTAACCAGAACGTGCCACGTGTCCTAGTCAAATTGAAGTAGTGGGCTGGTGGAGGAAATTGATTTTTTGAGCCTTTTTCCAAAAAAGGTTAAAAATTGGAGAAAAGGACCACGATCCCATTTCCAATAAGAATGTGCCACGTGTTTAAGTTGAAAAGTCAAAGCGGGGTTACGGGCCAATTTGTTCAAAATTGCCAAATCTCATGAAAAATCACAAAATGTGAAAGGCTTCCCCCGTAACCACTCCAATCCCTTCCTGCCATGTGGATGACCCAATTTAAGAGTTAGAGGAGCAAATCAAATGGTCTATATTTATACTGGAAAATTGAATGTAATGGTTTCTTTGCGAGATCTAGTTTTTAACCCACCATGAGAGTTTTCTTCACAACAAAGGAATTTGAAAAGGCATTGAGGATTTGTGAAGTTGTAACGGTTTCTTGTGAAGAATATAATGGCTTCTTGATGTCATTCCAAGGGCTGGCGATTGACTTCAAAAAATACCAGAGTGCTATGTACCTGGAAAAGATAGAAAATGCCACATTACTTCTATTTTCTCTTCTTCCTCAAATTTCTTCCATTCTCAAGCTATGTAAAAACTCTACTTGAGCTTCAATAATAAAAGAATGAATTTTTACCTTTTTGATTGAGGGATTGATTGGTACCTTATGACTAATGAATTTCATTTGGTCTTGTAGCTTCTTTAGCATATTTGTTTTTCTTCTAACTCTAAATGTATGTGAATGAAATTTCTAATTAATGTGTGTGGGCATTTGATATTCTACTTGCAACATTATTTTCTCCTACCTCCATTATCACTCCCTTTCCCATTCCCAAAAAAAGTTCTTCTCTTGTGAGAAATTGCTAGCTTTTCCACAGGGTTAGTGGGGTGCCCCTGTTAGATCTCTTATCGAAAGGCCACCATTGAAATCCACTTTTTCACGCATGCACATACAAAATTTGCACCGTTCAAGTAGAGGGACTTAGATTCCCATAATGTTGGCTTGAAACCCACAATTTTTCCATGAGACAAATTTTCTCACTAACAATTTTTGTAGCATCTGCACCTAAAAAATACCTTAGGGTCATAAAATACAAAAAGAGATTATAGAAGAAAAGTTTCTGGAGATTGAAATAATCACACAAACTACATGGATGTAAATCATGGATTTCCTAGGAAATCCTCCTGTTGAGAGACCTGATTTAATCTTTCACATCCAAGAAGACATTGCTTCTGATCTAAGAGAAGTTATTTGGCATAATAGATAAAGTGTCAATCATTACTTCATTGCCATAAGGATTCTAGACCTGGAAGAGGAATGTGCTATCGAATCGCAAAGGCAGAGACAAATTCCATCACCCCAAAAGAGAGCATAAACTTTCAAGTTGGATGATAGAAGATACACCTAGAAACTGAGACAAGGAGGACAAGTTGATCCCACATTTGAAGAGTTTGAAAGAGAGGCAAGAGATGAAGAGGATATAAGGGCTCAAATTGAAGAACTAGAAAAACTTCAAATTGAAGCAGAAGAAAGAGCAGTAATAGAAGTAGCTTTAGCAAGACCAGAGGCTAGAAATAGGAATAGAATGGGTGATCATGAGCTTGAAGTATGTAAGCCTAACGTACCATGGGGAAGAAATATAGGTCCACTTGCTCTTCCACAACCACTTCATGAGCTCCCAAGAGCCTCAAGAAAGAACTTCCAAAAATTCAAAGGGGATGGTTCTCAGCTCTCAGAAAAACATGTAGTAGCATTCATCACTACTAATGGAATGTTGGGAGTCGAAGATGAAGATGTTTTAGTTTGGTTCTTTGTGGAGTCACTCCAAGAAAAAGTTGCTGAATGGTTCTACATGTTGCCCCCAAGATCTGTCACATGATGGGAAGATATAAGAAGTGCATTTGAACATAGATTCAAGAGCACAAAAGATTTTCAGGATCTGCTGGTCCAATTGGTTCAGATGAAGAAGGAGACCTCTGAATCAATGAGATATTTTGTAGCAAGGTATGATAGGTTGACAAGAAGGATCCCAGAAGATGTGGTATCCTCTGAAAACAACTTGAAAAGGCTCTTCATTAGTACTTTTTCATTAGAAGTTTGTTCCTTCCTTAGAAGAGCCCAACCAAGAACATTAAGGGAAGATAAATACTTTACAATTGAGACTGATGATGATCTAATTCTTTTTGGTAAAGTGAAAGGACCAAATGGGAAGAAAAAATTTCATAGTTTAAATTTAGTCACCACTGATCTAATGTTCCAAAAAATGGTAAATGACCTAGTTGCTTTGAAGAAACAGCTGTCACAAATCACAATGAGGAATGACCCAAGGAGACCAAATCTTCCTGATAGACTGAGAATTTCTCCACCCCCTTGTAGGCTTTCTCTTGAAGCACCACCATTCAATGCCATCTGTGACACTGGGGAATCAGAAGAAGGAGCATATATTAAGGAAACTGAATAAGAAAGCATGGATGACTATGAAAAATATCTTGAAATTGAAGAGGTTGGCATGCACAATGGCTTGATTGAATATGTTATTGATGAGGAGGAAAGTGATGAATAAGATTGTTATCCCGTAAAATTGACAAGGGCAATTTTACCGATAACCATACCAAAAATTTTGTTTGGACCCCTCGTTGAGGATCATTCGCGTTCGAAATATTGTAAAATCCCTTCCCGGGAAATTCAGTTTTTGAACTTAGTCTTTTTTGAGCCTTTTTTGGTTAGGCGCATGGTTTTGCTTTGCAACATCAGTTTTTGATGCGCCCCTTAAAAAGCCTTTGGCGCATGGTTTTCCATGTTGTCACTCCTTTCGGTGCGCCAAAGGATGTTGAGTAAGATTTTGGTGCGCTAAAGGGCGCATGAAATATACCTGTTACACCAAGTTTTGGTGCGCCAAAGGGCGCACATAACTTCATGTCGATAACGCATTTGGTGCGCCAAAGGCGCGCTCATTCTTCTGTTGCCATTTCCTTCCATGCGCCAAAGGGTGCACGCTTTACCTTGTCGACAACCGTTTCCATGCGCCATTTCAAAAGGTTGGTGGCGCATTAATGACATGTTTTTCTATAAATATCAGTGCGCGCCCAATGTCATTTTCATTCTTTTGTCGAGCACGTGATATTTCTGGACTTATCAGCCCTTGCTCTGTCACTTTCATCGTGTTGTGGACCCGTTCAAGGAATTTTCGCTATATTTTTAAGGTAAGAGGTTCTTCCCCTTCCCCGTTTTATGTTTTCTGTTCTTTGGGCTTGTTTTTGTCCGGTTTTGGTGTGTATGCCAACTTGCTGGCCGGTTTTCATCGAAGGTTTGAATGTGTTTGAGCCTTTCCCCCCGTGCTGTCCTATTCATTTTCTTCTGTTGCTCTTCCTCTCCCTCCCTCTTTCCGGATCTGCTGGAGAAGGGGTCGTTTTGTAGCTGGCTTGGTCTGTTTACAAGATTTTTGTAAAACCTTACTTGTCCAAGTATTTTTTTTGAAGTGGAAGAGAAAGAAAGAAAGAGGTTTGAGAGCTTATTTTACAAGGTGCACCGGCGCACCTTGTAACAATCAAGACAGTCGCGCCCCTCGGCGCACCTATCCGACTTGCAACATACTCAAGATCCACGCCATGGCGCACCCTGCCATCCTGCTATAGCTGAAATTCATGCACCCATAAGCGCACCCCTTTTGCATGCTCCAAGTGTAAATCCCGCGCTTCCTCCTATAAGCCTTGGCGCATCCTTTATCCATGTTGCATCCCATTTCCACGCGCCAAAGAGCACACCCAGTTTCGATGCAACAAAAGCCTTTTTTGCGCAAGTAAAAAGATTACATAGGGGCTGGCGCACCCCCCGATGCAGTAACATGATGTTGTGTAAACCCTCCATGCGCCGCGCTATGTTCCTTTAGCGCATCGTTCGTCCATGTTACACAATCTTTCCATGCGCCATAGGGCGCATCAAACCTCAATGTAACACGCATTTCCTGTGTGCCCTGTTATAAAATGCAACCTGCTTCATCCATGCGCTATGCGCTTTTGGCGCCAATATAACCTCTGCAACATTCCTTTCTTGCGTGCCTTATCTATTTGGCCTGCCAATTGTATTTTTCCTGCGCCCTGAGCCTTTAAATCTCTAACTCCTCCTGCTAAGCTTTCCAATGGAAGATCAAATGTCTAATTCAACCTTTTTGGATTTGGTCTCTCTTCTTCTTCGTGTAGATCAACAGCTGAGTTCGAAAGAACACATGTCTACATCAAGCAAGAAGCCCACCAAACCAAGAGGAAAGGCAAAGCTAACAGAAGAAGAAATGAAATACAAATATCAGAAGGTCAGGATGCCCGAATCACAGGCTGAGTGCAGTATGGATATCCGGGACTCTGAATTGGGTCACATTGACATGGATGAGTTCTGGCTTAGAACTCAAAAGGTTACAAGAAGTCCATGGATGGACAAACTAATAGGCAGTGCCCTGCACTTTGCCGGAGGAATCCCTGTCAGCGCTGTGAACAACGAATTCATGATGGTTGTTGCACAATCCTTCAACAAGGACACAAGATGTGTCGAGAACAGCAAGGGCGAGGTAGTCATAAACCTCACAGACCATCATTTTGAGTTGATGCTTGACATCCCTCACCACCGGAACTACGTGGCTGTTAGCCAACAGGAATGCATCAAGGCTTGGGAAGACAACGAAGGCCAGTGCATGCAGTTAATGAATGAGGTCTACCTAAAGAATAAGAAGGTAGTGACCCGGTGGCCTCAGACTATCCACCGAAGTGATTTCTCAGAGGAACTCAGTGATACTATCACTTTCCTAAGCAGAGTCTTCGGGCTTTCAGATGCCCCACTATTTCCATAAGTGGATGCTGCGGTACTTGGAGACAATGAATAAGAATTTTCCCGATCAACGCTTTTGCTGGGGTGAAATAATAAGCAACACCATCTCTGAGCAGCTACAACAGCTTGCCACAACTGGAGTATTTCATATGAACTCCTATGTAGTCTACGCTACAGCATCGGCAAGGGATTACCCAAGGCTCAAACTGAAGTGGAGTATGGCCTCAGGCCAAGATATTTGATTACTATCCAGAGCTGAGACTAGAGAATAGTATCCCTCAATTTGCTAAAATCAATGATGTTTTCTTCTATCACATCATGTGCATGTTGCGGCCAAATTTGACTCATAGCCGGACAACCAAAAACATAGTGGCAGTCACAGAGAAATGGGGAGCCTTGTTCATCCAATTCCCCACGTTCACCTATCTAAGGGCTGCCAACTTTTTGGGAGAACCAACCAGGCTACCGAGGTATGCTGGACCAAAGCTGATTTTATTGGAACTGTCAAGACAGCTCGTCACATACCATGAAAAGTGCCTCAAGAGAAAGAAGGGCGGAACTCCTTTCCCCCTCACAGTAGGCCGTTACACATGCTCCAGCTATCACAAGGCGAAGGAGATGTTTGCTGAGCTAGAATTGCTCAACCTAAAGCATGATTTCCCAGCAAGGCCTACATTCGACCCTAGGGGTTGTCTACCAAGGGCTAAGCTTGATCCGATTCATGTCCCTCAGATTGAGGATATCTACATTGACGTTCTCCATGAGGTAGAACTCAGAAGAAAGGATCACTCTCGCTTGGCATTAATGGAAATCATCCAATACGGAGTGGCCATTGTCCCAAGAGGCTTCCAAACCACGGAAGACGAAGTAGACAAAGTGTATAATGACACAGAAGGGGATGATTGGCCCTTCCCGGACATTGATAGAAGCAAGGCTCCTCAAACAATTGAGGAGAGGGTAAAAGAAACTATGCGGAGAACGGAGCATTGGTGCCGCATGAACGGACTAATCTACCTCGGGGTAGATTTCACGACTTCCCCTTTGGGCAACGCACCTCCAAGGACAAAGAAGCTGCTGAAAGGCAAAGGTGCCGAAGGTGAACCTAGCACCATTCATGAGGAAGCCCCTGAAAGTCCTCTTCCTTCAGAGCTTGAACAAGTAATAACTCTGGATTCGCCAGAGAAAGAATTGACAGAGGATAGTCCTATACGCCCATCCACCCAGGATGTCGGGCATCGCTACAACTTCAGAGGTCCCTTCTATCCTTTCTTCTTCCCTTCCTCCCCTTCCTCAGATGTCGGCAACCACTCCTTTGGTTGTGTCCTCCCCCCCCTTCTTCTACTCTCTCCCCTGCCTCTTCGTCCATCTTCTCCTCTCTCGCTGATTTGTCTTCCTCTATTTCTTCCCTCATCTCCGAGCTCCCTTCCCTTCCTATTTCTTCTGCTGCTGCGGTTTCCCTTCCCCCCGTGGACATCTCCGCGGCTGTTCTTTCAATGCCGCCCGCCGCGTGTCTCCACGTTCTTCCCTTATTCTACCGTTGCTGCCTCCCCCTCTGTCTCTGGTCCTTCTTCAATAGGACCAGCTTGGATCTCTCAGCAGCTGAGCCAACCAAAGAGGAAAGTCCCCATCGCTCCGATGGACTTTTCAGTCATTCCGGCTAAAGGAGCAAAGAAGCACAAGCTGGTTACACGCTTCTCCAAGAGCGCTGCAGGTGAGAGGGTTATGGAAATAGCCTACCCCGATCCCACCAAAGAGACAGAAGATCTGTCTCCGGCAGATTTCACAGTGACCCAAGTCACAATGGGGACATCCTCAGAAAGTCTCCAGGGGGAAGCTCTTTCCGCAGTTGATGCACTCTGCGAAAAGCTTCAAGAAACAAAGGAAGAAAAGAGGCTACTGAAGGAGCAGAATAAATACTTGCTTCAAGCCTTACAGAAGATGGGAAGTGCACCTCCCACAACTGCCGCCGAGACTCCTGAGCTGCTCAGTCAGGAGAAGATTAATGAGTATTCAAAAATCGGCGAGCAAGGTATGGTTGTTTCTACTTGGAGGAGCCAGATCCTCAAAGATAGTGAAAAAGTAATCGCCGAATATATTAGCTTATACCTGAATATCGAGAAGGCGAATAAGGAACTCCAAGCATTAGCAGGTCCAGTATTAGAAGAATTAGAGCATGCTAGACTCCAGCACAAGGCCTTCCAACAAATGTTCAACTGTTCAGTCGAAGATTTGGTCAAGTTCGGAGTATTCGGTCATCCAAGGACCCTCAACAAGACCATGTCCACTCTGGACTATCGGATAGATCAGCTCGAATTTGTGTTAGAGAAGATAGACAAGGTGAAGGAAGAGGCCCTGGATGCGATGCATCAAATGGAGAAGATTTTTCTATCTATGACTCCAGGGTTGCTCACTCCTTCCCTCACCTTGAGATCAGCTGATGATACTATCCGGATTTTCAAGGAGATAGCTACTCAAGGGACAGGGCCAGAAGTCACGTTCGACATCGAATCCATCAACAACCTACTGGCCTGTAGAGACTTCATCGGGTCCCTAATCGAGGCGGGTAAAGACTATTCCAAGATCCCAGAAAAGCTCATAGATGAGCGGGAAACTTGCGAAGCAATCAGTGAACGGCACAAGGATCCATCACAGGATCAATTTGGGCCGATGATCAGCAAGTTCTTGGAATACCGCGCTCAGTTCCACATCTCATCTCCTGATCAGCATCAGAAACAGGCAACCCCTTTTAGGCCACAGGATGATGATGATGAATAAATTCTTCTTCTTCTTCTTCTTCTTCTTCTCCTCTCTATTCTCCGACTTTCTTTTCGTAATATCTGAATTAAGTTGGCACAAATGATGACATCATCCATGTTGCATCATGGGATGATGTCATCCATCAAAGTTGTCAAAGTCAACATGACTTTTGGATATTTTGTAAATATCTTGTAAATAAGTGGTTGGCTCCTTTTTGCCTTCTCTCTCTCTTATCTTCTATAAATACTAGAATACTTGTTGTATTCAAGGGGAGGTGAACATTTTTCAGATAGAAATAGAAGTGAGGAGAGAAAGAATTTGAGCTTTCTTGTAACAGAAAAGAACAGTAATACAATTATTCAGACTTTGTGCTCAATAGCTATGTTATACATTAGATCTTTCTTACGTTAGATCTGTATGTGTTTAATCTGTTGGATTCATATCTACTTTTCCGTCATTTGTTTATCAGTATTGCTTTGTTTATTTATGCAAGTAGGTTTGGCTCTGTTTACTACCAAACTAAAAACATAAATCTTCTGACCTTTCTGCTTTGGAATTCATTTCTTTTCTTCCTTCAGATCTGTTCTTTCTCTTTTCCCTTCTTTTATTCCTTTCTTTTCGCAGCCTGAAACACTCTACCAGGATGAGATCCCAACCCCCCGAAGGCAGAATCTGTGAGACTTGCATAGGTTCCTGCTAGTAGAAATAACAATAAACCAGTTTCGCTTTGCTGTCTCAAAGAGGGGCTAAGCCCTGCAACACTTTTGGCTCATCTATCCATAGATCTGTCCGCGCGACAGATTTTCGGACCAACAAAGATCTAAGTTTTTCTTGTGCAACTTTCGCTGGGGCATCGAATCCAAGAATGGTGTTTCAGCCTCTATGCAATGGTGGCAACAATATAAAATCAGAAAGAATCAAAGAAGATTGCTGCTCTAAAGCTTGCACAAAACAAGAATTTTTTAGTAGGGGATAACCATCTGAAAACCTTGCATGGAAGTCAGCTCAAATCAGAAATCAAATTTCTTCTGAGTTATCAAGTAGATCGGGCACTAGTATACCAGATCTTTAGTTCGCTGAGTCTTTATCAAAACTCATTATTTTTCCGTAAGATCTGAGTTTTGACTGTTTCTAAAAAAAGGTTCTGCAAGATCCTCTGAAAAGTAAAAATCAGATCTGAAAATCAGCTTACTATCTTCACCTGCCATCTTATCCTCACTGCTACATTTGTCAAGGATAACCCAGTACCAATCGGTTTTTCGAGGACCCCTAGTCATTTAAATCCTCTCAGACTATTGGAACCTCTTCCTCATGCTGCCATGGCTCTATTTGACTTTGAAAAACCATGCAAACATCAGCAAAGTACAACTCTCTGAGATTGAAGTACCTACAATCTGCATCCTATCCAATATTGATAGATTCATGAAAGCAGTACACTGGCGAGTGAACCCTTTTTATTCACGCAGCAGGAGAGCCCGTGGAGAAGGCCGATCCTACTTTCGATCATGCTTCAGAGGCACAATTCTCAGCATAACACCGGCACGTTTTTCAGTGCCTCCAACACTCAGCAAATTTGAGCCGGTCTATCCAGTCAGTGTCTCATCAAAGGCTCCGCGATTTGAAAAAGTACTGTTACATAGGAGCATCTACAGTCCCTTTGATAGTGCCTTGCTGCTCAAAAAAAATGGAACCACCCTCCCAGTTCGTGCCTCACTTTTTCCAGCCTTTCAAATGAGACATGATATTCAATGGAATCCAAACAAGTGCTATGGGTCCTCTCGCACTGCCAGGATGCTCAAGTTACACGCGCTCCCTCATGGGAACAAGAAAGAATTTTCCTAACCATCTTGATGGGAGCGGAAATCAAAGCACGGATTCCCACATATCTGCTTTCATTATGTCATGCAGTATTTTAGTACGTGACCTCACGAAGATGTGTCGAAATCGCCTTGGATCTGGAAACTCTACAAGGGCCCGCAGCTGAATGGTTAAATCAAGCAGTTGTTACCGGTTAGGATCTATCACCAATTGGGCAACCTTGCGGGAAGCTTTTGATCCAGACAGATATACAGCCTCTTTCAGAAGATGCATTTGCGTTAGCTATCATGGATCACCCACCTAACAAAAGGAAGTCAATGAGACCATGCCACGATCCTCATGTCGCCCGAAGTTCAGATGCATTGGATCAACCGATGTCCCCACTGCCAGTGCATTCCAACACCGGAGAATCAGAAGCTGTTGTACTATCGTGACACGCCAAATGAGCTCAAAAAGTCAGCTTCTTGCTCCTTCAAGAGCGAGTAGCTACTCTAGCCTCTCGAATGCAGGCAAAGCTGCCATCCGGAATAGAAGACAATTGAGATGAATATCTGATGCAGAGGTTGTTGTAAAGGAGATCTTCACAAGTCCAATATCTAGGTCAGATCCCTCGCCTACTACTTCAGGAACTGATCCAGCATTCCAAAAGAGTGTGCGAATGCATCTGAATCGCGTTAAAGAAGCATTCTGGCCCATTGCCTCTCCTAGTCCCTCGTACCGGGATGCCCCGAATGAGGAATTTTGATTCTCTAACAAGTGTTAGCTTCACAAAGTGACACCTCATCCTTACCTTGGTAAGGATAAAGCTGACCATTGATATGGCGCTTGAGACGCTCCATACCAGTCAATGCAAACCACTGGCAGCTCTTCAATGATGACAGAGGAAGAACCTAGCCTACTTATGAACAAAGGGATACCTTCGCTCCAAGGTGAAGATGATCAAGATGTCGGTGAACCGACTGGCGACTCTACTATTGGATACATGGAATTTGACGAGGACGAATCTGATGAAGAAGAGAGTACTCAAGGCTATGCAAGCGGACAATCCTACGTTGTTTTTACCCGCTCGCAAGGAAAAGAAGCAGAAGTTGCTACCCATACGCAGAAAGAGAGGGCCGTGTCAAACGCGCCTCCAACCATTGTTAAAAGAGGTAATCCTCTCCCCACTCAACTCCCTGTTAAATCTTTTGCAAAGAAGTCTTTTCCACCTATCTCTCCTCCGAGTCAGCCCTCTCATGTTCCTATCAAGATCAGTAACTCTGTTCCACCATCGCGAAGTGAAGGACTCATTCCTTCACCAACGCAACCCTTGGCCGCGTTTGATATTATAGATCATGCAAAGAAGACCAAGATCCAGATGTCTGAAGCTGAGTATCTTCAGTCAAACCCCGAACAGCTTGTAAGATTGACTAAGTATATCCAAAGTCAAGCTGTTATATCTAATCAGGCTTCCCCTAAAGGAATCCTTTCCACTCCTCCTGAATCCCACATAAATGTTGCCTCAACGTCTGCATTAGGCAAGATAGAACCTTTCTATCTCTCCCTCCTAATCAACGGTCATAAGTTGAGCAACTGTATAATTGATTCCGGAGCTTCCGATAACGTCATGCCGGCGAAAGTCGCCCATGCTTTGGGCCTCACTCTTACCAAACCTTTCGGCAGATGCTACTCATTGGAAACCAAGCAAGTGCCATTGATTGGCCAAATCAAAGACGCGCAATTTGCGTTTGCGGCCTTCCCGGATAAAAGAGTAAAAATGACCGTCCTTGTCGCTGACATTCCGGCAGCCTATGGAATTCTGCTGGGAAGGAGCTTTTGCAGCGAAGTTGGTGGAGAAATTCACATGGACTGGTCCAAAGCTAGAATTCCAGTCAAAGGCGTAATGCAAACTTTGGAGCCAGAATCGCAAAAGAAATACTTGGTCACTAACTCTGAAGACCCCAAAGCCCAAATCCTTTTTGAATCATCAGGGATGGGAAACTACTTCTTATCTACCGAGACGGGTACAAAGGGTGTTTTTGTTCAAGAAAAGGATCTTCATGAGGTCTGGACCCTGCAGTTTGATGGCAGTTGCGCAACTAGTGGATGTGGCGCTGGGGTTGTGCTGATATCTCCTGAGGAAGAAGTCATTCCTCTTTCTTTCAAATTGCAGTTTTTCAACACTAACAATACTGCCGAGTATGAGTCTCTGTTACTCGGTATGCAAGCTGCAAAGGAAAGAGGAATTAAAAATCTAAAGGCACAAGGTGATGCCGAGCTAGTTGTAAATCAGGTCAAAAGGATTTACCAAGTGAAAAATGAAAGGCTCAGGCACTACCGTAATGCAGTATGGGACAGCATTGAGGAATTTGATGCCTTTTCGATAGGGGCAATTCCAAGAGCTCAAAATGACATGGCTGATTCGCTGGCTGTTTCAGCATCTCTCATGCTCCCGCACCCGGGTTTGAAAACGAACAAATACACCATTGAAGTGGTTTTCCGCCCGAGCGTGCCAGACAACTCTCAGCATTGGCAGGTATTCAATAATGATAATCACCTCATTGCCTTTCTAGAAAAATCAGAAAATTTTGATGAGTTGTATTTTGAAGGATCCACCTCTCCATGCCGCGAATCAATCAACGGTCAAGACCATGAATCAGGAGAGAACGATGGCATATGTCAGCTCAAGGGTAATAAGATTCCAAAAGGCCTAGTTTCCCTGGAACGCTTGTTTGACAGGCACGACCGTTTTATAAAAAAGAAGAAGCAAAATGATCCTGATTCGTCCCCAGAGACGGAACCAGTCAATATAGGTTCTGAGGCACACCCGCAATTCGTGAACATCGGGAAATGTTGCACGCCAGAAGAAAAGCGGAAATTTGTCAAGTTGCTGAAAAGATATATGGATGTATTGGCATGGTCCTATGCAGATTTAAAGTCCTTCAAGCCAAAGGACGTTCAGCATAATATACCGCTGAAAGAAGATGCCAAAGCCTTCCGTCAGAAGCAAAGGCACTATAATCCCAAGATTTCGGGCACCATTCAGGCCGAAATCCAGAAGATGCTGGATGCGAGAATCATCTTCCCTATCCATCACAGCACTTGGGTGGCGAACATTGTGCCGGTACGCAAGAAAAACGGAGAGATACGCATCTGCGTAGACTTCCGAAACTTGAATCAAGCGTCACTGAAAGATAACTACCCTCTCCCGATAATGGACCAAGTTCTGCAAGCAGTAACTGGGTCAGAGATGCTGTCTATGCTTGATGGTTTTTCAGGCTACAATCAGATTGAAGTCTCGCCTGAAGATCAATTCAAAACAGCATTCACTACTCCATGGGGTACATTCGCCTATAACAGGATGCCTTTCGGCCTAACTAACGCTGGTGCCACTTTTCAGCGGGCCATGGACTTTGCATTCAAAGGCATGATGGGAAAAGTCATCGTAGTTTATCTAGATGACTTAACCGTGTTCTCTAAACTACGAAGTGATCATTGTGATCACTTGGAGCAAGTATTGGCCAGGTGCCGAGAACATGGAATTTCCCTAAATCCCAAAAAGTCTGTTTTTGGGGTTACTGAAGGGAAATTGCTGGGCCATGTGGTTAGCAAAGAAGGAACAAAGATTGATGCCGAAAGAGTTAAGGCTATCCAAAACCTTACTCTGCCTACAAGCAAGAATGGTGTTCATTCTTTCTTCGGAAAGGTGAACTTTCTTAGGCGTTTTGTCCCTGATTTCGCTGAGAAGACCCGCCACATACTAAACATGATGAAAGGGTCACCCACTTTCAGATGGAGTGAAGAGGGGAAAAGGTCGTTTGAAGAGATAAAAACTTCTGTTGCTCATGCACCGGTCCTGGTATGTCCGGATTTCTCCAAGAACTTCATTATGTATAGTTACGCCTCCGAACATACTGTGTCTGCAATCCTAATGCAAAAGAACTCGGAGGATATTGAATCTCCAATCGCATTCATGAGTTCTCCTCTCAAGCCTCACGAGTTGAAAATGACTCAGCTGGAAAAACACGCCTTTGCCGTTGTCAAAGCGGTGAAGAATTTCAGGTATTACATTCTGAACTCGCATACGGTGGTGCTGGTTCCCGACACCGGCGGTGAAATCAATTCTAACTCAGCAAGAGTTGGGAAGTTTGAGGGGAAATTGGATCGCAAAGGTCCAGGAATATGACCTGGATATTAAACCCACCAAGCTGGTGAGGGGCAAAGGCCTGTGTCAGCTAATGGCTGAAAATGAAGATTCAGAGAACCCTAAAGGGAAAGAGGGTTGTACCAATGAAGAGCAAACCCCTCTAGAAGGGCCCGATTCTCTGCCTCTGGTTTTATTTGTGGCAACTAGTGACGAATGGTACTCCGACATCGCTTTCTTTCTTACCTACGGCGAATGCCCAGCGCACCTGACTACAAAGGAGAAGCGTACTGTAAAGCTCAGGGCAGCTAAATATGTCATCTGGGATGAAGGTTTATACAAGCGCGGGATAGACGGTGTTTTCCTGCGATGTGTTGACAAACCCCAGCAAGTGAAACTGCTGGAAAGTTTTCACGACTCGGCCTGTGGAGGCCATTTTTCTTCTTCCGTGACAGCACACAAAATCATCCGAGCCAGGTATTATTGGCCAACGCTCTTTCAAGATGCGGCTACCTGGGTGGCAAAGTGTGAACCCTGTCAACAGTTCGTCGGCAAGCCCAAGTTGGCTGCCCTCCCCCTAAGGCCGGTCATTATCAATGAACCATTCAGGCAATGGGGAATTGATTTTATTGGTGCACTCAATCCTCAATCGAGTGCTGGACATAGCTATGTCCTCACAGCAACGGATTACTTCACTAAATGGGTGGAAGCCATACCTGTCAAGCATGCCACTTCCGAGGTAGTTTGCAGTTTTATCAAAGACAATATCATTGTCAGGTTTGGCGTTCCAAATAAAATCGTTGCTGATAATGCTTCTAACTTCTCTTCCCGGGAAGTTATTAGTTTTTGCTATGAATATGGGATAACTTTAGCACATGCCTCGGATTATTACCCTCAGGGAAATGGTCAGGCAGAATCCAGTAATAAGAACTTGGTGACCATCATACGGAAATTAGTAGATGAGAATCAACGGATGTGGCACAAGTCTTTGTACGACGCTTTGTGGGCGGACCGCATTACCCCCAAGAGATCTCTCGGCATGTCACCTTTTCAAGTGTTATATGGCACTGATGCCGAACTTCCCATTTCTGCGGAACTTCCTGCTCTACGCTTGGCACGAGCAATCGAAGATGAAACTTTTCAGAGTTCTCTAGAAAAGAGAATCATGTATTTGGCAGAACTTGAAGAAAAGAGAGTAAGGGTGGTCGACAGGATCACTGAACATCAGAATCAAGTAAAGAGGCTTTTCGACAAGAAGGCCAAGCAGAGGAATTTTGAAGTAGGAGATCTCGTCCTTCTCTGGGACAAGCGAAGAGAGCCAAAGGGTATGCACGGAAAATTTGATTCCCTATGGAGAGGGCCCTTCAAAATCAAGCAACTCAATGGAGAGAATAGTTTCTATCTCTCGTATCTGGATGGAGCTAAACTCCCGCTTCCCTATAGCGGGCAACATCTCAAGATCTTCAGGAAGTAGAGCTTGCTCTCTTCTTTGTACAGTTTGCTTTTTGTTGTGTGTTTGTTTCCGTCGTGTGTTTGCTTTTGGTTTGTTGTGTGTTTTCTTTCTTTCCCCCTCCGTTCGCCCTTGTTTTTGACTCTGTTACCCAATGGATAGGCACATGAAAATCTGGGATTCTCTACCCTTAAGTTTCACTCAAAGATAGTCCCCAGAAAGAGCCAGCTGTTATCCCGTAAAATTGACAAGGGCAATTTTACCGATAACCATACCGAAAATTTTGTTTGGACCCCTCGTTGAGGATCCTTCGCGTTCGAAATATTGTAAAATCCCTTCCCGGGAAATTCAGTTTTTGGACTTAGTCTTTTTTGAGCCTTTTTTTTTTGGTTAGGCGCATGGTTTTGCTTTGCAACATCAGTTTTTGATGCGCCCCTTAAAAGCCTTTGGCGCATGGTTTTCCATGTTAGCACGCTTCTGCGCCGGTGTTGAGTAAGTTTTTGGTGCGCCAAAGGGCGCACGTAATCTACATGCAACACCAATTTTTGGTGCGCCAAAGGGAGCACCTAACTTCATGTCGATAAACGAATTTGGTGCGCCAAAGGCGCGCTCATTCTTCTGTTGCCATTTCCTTCCATGCGCTAAAGGGCGCACGCTTTACCTTGTCGACAGCCGTTTCCATGCGCCATTTCAAAAGGTTGGTGGCGCATTAATGACAGGTTTTTCTATAAATATCAGTGCGCGCCCAATGTCATTTTCATTCTTTTGTCGAGCACGTGATATTTCTGGACTTGTCAGCCCCTGCTCTGTCGCTTTCATCGTGTTGTGGACCCGCTCAAGGAATTTTCGCTATATTTTTAAGGTAAGAGGTTCTTCCCCTTCCCCGTTTTATGTTTTCTGTTCTTTGGGCTTGTTTTTTGTCCGGTTTTGGTGTGTGTGCCAACTTGCTGGCCGGTTTTCATCGAGGTTTGAATGTGTTTGAGCCTTTCCCCCCGTGCTGTCCTGTTCATTTTCTTCTGTTGCTCTTCCTCTCCCTCCCTCTTTCCGGATCTGCTGGAAAAGGGGTCGTTTTTTAGCTGGCTTGATCTGTTTAAAAGATTTTTGTAAAACCTTACTTGTCCGAGTATTTTTTGAAGTGGAAGAGAAAGAAAGAAAGAGGTTTGAGAGCTTATTTCACAAGGCGCACCGGCGCGCCTTGTAACAATCCAGACAGTCGCGCCCCTCGGCGCACCTATCCGACTTGCAACATACTCAAGATCCGCGCCATGGCGCACCCTGCCATCTTGCTACAGCTGAAATTCATGCGCCCATAAGCGCACCCCTTTTGCATGCTCCAAGTGTAAATCCCGCGCTTCCTCCTATAAGCCTTGGCGCATCCTTTATCCATGTTGCATCCCATTTCCACGCGCCAAAGAGCGCACCCAGTTTCGATGCAACAAAAGCCTTTTTCGCGCAAGTAAAAAGATTACATAGGCGCTGGCGCACCCCCCGATGCAGTAACATGATGTTGTGTAAACCCTCCATGCGCCGCGCTATGTTCCTTTGGCGCATCGTTCGTCCATGTTACACAATCTTTCCATGCGCCATAGGGCGCATCAAACCCCAATGTAACACGCATTTCCTGTGCGCCCTGTTATAAAATGCAACCTGCTTCATCCATGCGCCATGCGCTTTTGGCGCCAATATAACCTCTGCAACATTCCTTTCTTGCGCGCCTTATCTATTTGGCCTGCCAATTGTATTTTTCCTGCGCCCTGAGCCTTTAAATCTCTAACTCCTCCTGCTAAGCTTTCCAATGGAAGATCAAATGACTAATTCAACCTTTTTGGATTGGGTCTCTCTTCTTCTTCGTGCAGATCAGCAGCTGAGTTCGAAAGAACACATGTCTACGTCAAGCAAGAAGCCCACCAAACCAAGAGGAAAGGCAAAGCTAACAGAAGAAGAAATGAAATACAAATATCAGAAGGTCAGGATGCCCGAATCACAGGCTGAGTGCAGTATGGATATCCGGGACTCTGAATTGGGTCACATTGACATGGATGAGTTCTGGCTTAGAACTCAAAAGGTTACAAGAAGTCCATGGATGGACAAACTAATAGGCAGTGCCCTGCACTTTGCCGGAGGAATCCCTGTCAGCGCTGTGAACAACGAATTCATGATGGTTGTTGCACAATCCTTCAACAAGGACACAAGATGTGTCGAGAACAGCAAGGGCGAGGTAGTCATAAACCTCACTGCCCGTCATTTTGAGTTGATGCTTGGCATCCCTCACCACCGGAACTACGTGGCTGTTAGCCAACAGGAATGCATCAAGGCTTGGGAAGACAACGAAGGCCAGTGCATGCAGTTAATGAATGAGGTCTACCTAAAGAATAAGAAGGTAGTGACCCGGTGGCCTCAGACTATCCACCGAAGTGATTTCTCAGAGGAACTCAGTGATACTATCACTTTCCTAAGCAGAGTCTTCGGGCTTTCAGATGCCCACTATTTCCATAAGTGGATGCTGCGGTACCTGGAGACAATGAATAAGAATTTGCCCGATCAGCGCTTTTGCTGGGGTGAAATAATAAGCAACACCATCTCTGAGCAGCTACAACAGCTTGCCACAACTGGAGTATTTCATATGAACTCCTATGTAGTCTACGCTGCAGCATCGGCAAGGGATTACCCAGGGCTCAACCGAAGTGGAGTATGGCCTCAGGCCAAGATATTTGATTACTATCCAGAGCTGAGACTAGAGAATAGTATCCCTCAATTTGCTAAAATCAATGATGTTTTCTTCTATCACATCATGTGCATGTTGCGGCCAAATTTGACTCATAGCCGGACAACCAAAAACATAGTGGCAGTCACAGAGAAATGGGGAGCCTTGTTCACCCAATTCCCCACGTTCACCTATCTAAGGGCTGCCAACTTTTTGGGAGAACCAACCAGGCTACCGAGGTATGCTGGACCAAAGCTGATTTTATTGGAACTGTCAAGACAGCTCGTCACATACCATGAAAAGTGCCTCAAGAGAAAGAAGGGCGGAACTCCTTTCCCCCTCACAGTAGGCCGTTACACATGCTCCAGCTATCACAAGGCGAAGGAGATGTTTGCTGAGCTAGAATTGCTCAACCTAAAGCATGATTTCCCAGCAAGGCCTACATTCGACCCTAGGGGCTGTCTACCAAGGGCTAAGCTTGATCCGATTCATGTCCCTCAGATTGAGGATATCTACATTGACGTTCTCCATGAGGTAGAACTCAGAAGAAAGGATCACTCTCGCTTGGCATTAACGGAAATCATCCAATACGGAGTGGCCATTGTCCCAAAAGGCTTCCAAACCACGGAAGACGAAGTAGACAAAGTGTATAATGACACAGAAGGGGATGATTGGCCCTTCCCGGACATTGACAGAAGCAAGGCTCCTCAAACAATTGAGGAGAGGGTAAAAGAAACTATGCGGAGAACGGAGCATTGGTGCCGCATGAACGGACTAATCTACCTCGGGGTAGATTTCACGACTTCCCCTTTGGGCAACGCACCTCCAAGGACAAAGAAGCTGCTGAAAGGCAAAGGTGCCGAAGGTGAACCTAGCACCATTCAGGAGGAAGCCCCTGAAAGTCCTCTCCCTTCAGAGCCTGAACAAGTAATAACTCTGGATTCGCCAGAGAAAGAATTGACAGAGGATAGTCCTATACGCCCATCCACCCAGGATGTCGGCATCGCTACAACTTCAGAGGTCCCTTCTATCCCTTCTTCTTCTCTTCCTCCCCTTCCTCAGATGTCGGCAACCACTCCTTTGGTTGTGTCCTCTCCCCCTTCTTCTACTCTCTCCCCTGCCTCTTCGTCCATCTTCTCCTCTCTCGCTGATTTGTCTTCCTCTATTTCTTCCCTCATCTCCGAGCTCCCTTCCCTTCCTATCTCTTCTGCTGCTGCGGTTTCCCTTCCCCCCGTGGACATCTCCGCGGCTGTTCTTTCAATGCCGCCGCCGCGTGTCTCCACGTTCTTCCCCTCTTCTACCGTTGCTGCCTCCCCCTCTGTCTCTGGTCCTTCTTCAATAGGACCAGCTTGGATCTCTCAGCAGCTGAGCCAACCAAAGAGGAAAGTCCCCATCGCTCCGATGGACTTTTCAGTCATTCCGGCTAAAGGAGCAAAGAAGCACAAGCCGGTTACACGCTTCTCCAAGAGCGCTGCAGGTGAGAGGGTTATGGAAATAGCCTACCCCGATCCCACCAAAGAGAAAGAAGATCTGTCTCCGGCAGATTTCACAGTGACCCAAGTCACAATGGGGACATCCTCAGAAAGTCTCCAGGGGGAAGCTCTTTCCGCAGTTGATGCACTCTGCGAAAAGCTTCAAGAAACAAAGGAAGAAAAGAGGCTACTGAAGGAGCAGAATAAATACCTGCTTCAAGCCTTACAGAAGATGGGAAGTGCACCTCCCACAACTGCCGCCGAGACTCCTGAGCTGCTCAGTCAGGAGAAGATTAATGAGTATTCAAAAATCGGCGAGCAAGGTATGGCTGTTTCTGCTTGGAGGAGCCAGATCCTCAAAGATAGTAAAAAAGTAATCGCCGAATATATCAGCTTATACCTGAATATCGAGAAGGCGAATAAGGAACTCCAAGCATTAGCAGGTCCAGTATCAGAAGAATTAGAGCATGCTAGACTCCAGCACGAGGCCTTCCAACAAATGTTCGACTGTTCAGTCGAAGATTTGGTCAAGTTCGGAGTATTCGGTCATCCAAGGACCCTCAACAAGACCATGTCCACTCTGGACTATCGGATAGATCAGCTCGAATTCGTGTTAGAGAAGATAGACAAGGTGAAGGAAGAGGCCCTGGATGCGATGCATCAAATGGAGAAGATTGTTCTATCTATGACTCCAGGGTTGCTCACTCCTTCCCTCACCTTGAGATCAGCTGATGATACTATCCGGATTTTCAAGGAGATAGCTACTCAAGGGACAGGGCCAGAAGTCACGTTCGACATCGAATCCATCAACAACCTACTGGCCTGTAGAGACTTCATCGGGTCCCTAATCGAGGCGGGTAAAGACTATTCCAAGATCCCAGAAAAGCTCATAGATGAGCGGGAAACTTGCGAAGCAATCAGTGAACGGCACAAGGATCCATCACAGGATCAATTTGGGCCAATGATCAGCAAGTTCTTGGAATACCGCGCTCAGTTCCACATCTCATCTCCTGATCAGCATCAGAAACAGGCAACCCCTTTTAGGCCACAGGATGATGATGATGAATAAATTCTTCTTCTTCTTCTTCTTCTTCTTCTCCTCTCTATTCTCCGACTTTCTTTTCGTAATATCTGAATTAAGTTGGCACAAATGATGACATCATCCATGTTGCATCATGGGATGATGTCATCCATCAAAGTTGTCAAAGTCAACATGACTTTTGGATATTTTGTAAATATCTTGTAAATAAGTGGTTGGCTCCTTTTTGCCTTCTCTCTCTCTCATCTTCTATAAATACTAGAATACTTGTTGTATTCTAGGGGAGGTGAACATTTTTCAGATAGAAATAGAAGTGAGGAGAGAAAGACTTTGAGCTTTCTTGTAACAGAAAAGAACAGTAATACAATTATTCAGACTTTGTGCTCAATAGCTGTGTTATACATTAGATCTTTCTTACGTTAGATCTGTATGTGTTTAATCTGTTGGATTCATATCTACTTTTCCGTCATTTGTTTATCAGTATTGCTTTGTTTATTTATGCAAGTAGGTTTGGCTCTGTTTACTACCAAACTAAAAACATAAATCTTCTGACCTTTCTGCTTTGGAATTCATTTCTTTTCTTCCTTCGGATCTGTTCTTTCTCTTTTCCTTCTTTCATTCCTTTCTTTTCGCAGCCTGAAACACTCTACCGGGATGAGATCCCAACCCCCCGAAGGCAGAATCTGTGAGACTTGCATAGGTTCCTGCTAGTAGAAATAGCAATAAACCAGTTTCGCTTTGCTGTCTCAAAGAGGGGCTAAGCCCTGCAACACTGTTGGCTCGTCTATCCATAGATCTGTCCGCGCGACAGATTTTCGCCCCTATCATTTAAATCCTCTCCCACTATTGGAACCTCTTCCTCATCTACCATAGCTCTATTTGACTTTGTGAAGCATGCAAACAAAACCAAAGTTCAACTCTCTGAGATTGAATACCTACAAACACATCCTATCCAATTTGATAGATTCATCAAGGCAGTTTATTGTAGTACCCCTTTTTATTCAATCACAATCTCTAAAGGCCTATTACCCACACCATTTATACCACCTTCTCAAAACATGTTAGCCCTCAGTGCCTCCAACACCAACAAATTTGAGCCTTTCTACCTGTCACTTCTCATCAAAGGCTTCCATTTGAACAATTACATCATAGACTCTAGAGTCTTAGATAATGTGATGCCAAAAAAAATTGAAAATTTTCTTGGCCTCACTTTGTCCCATGTAAATGAGACATGATATTCAATAGAATCCAAACAAGTTCTATTGGTAGGAAGAATCAAGGATGCTTAAGTTACACTAGCTGATTATCCAAACAAGAAGATACTCCTGACCATCTTGGTGGTAGACATCCCAGCCTCTTTTGGTATGCTGTTGAGTAGAAGATTTTGTAGAGACCTAGGTGGAGAAATAAAAATGGATTGGTCATCTACAACTATCCCAATGAAAGGATAAATGAAGGAGTTGTTACCAGTTAGGAAAATGAAATTTACAGTAAGGAAATCTAATGATCCAAGAGATAACATCCTCTTTCAAGATTGTGGGTTAGGAAACTAATTACTTACATCACAAAAGGAAGAGAACTTGCCACTCCTCATGGAGGAAGAAGATCAGATTTGGACAATGGATTTTGATGGCAGTCATTCTAGAGTAGGTTCAGGAGCTGGTGTACTATTTGACAATACAAATAATAAAAAAGAGTATGAAACATTAATCTTAGGCATGAATGCAGCAAAGGACATGGGAATAAAGAAGTTGAGATGAAAAGGTGATGCAGAGGTTGTTGTAAAGTAGATCCACTAGTAATATTAGGTGAAAAACCCCAGACTCAGGAACTATAGAAATAGAGTGTGGGACTGCAATGAATCCTTTGATGCATTCTCCATTGAATCTATCCCTAGGGATCAGAATGAAAAGGCCGATTCTCTAGAAGTGTTAGCTTCCTTAGTGACACCTCATCCTTATTTTGGTAAGGATAAAGTGACCATTGATATGGTGTTCAGACGTTACATACCAGACAATGCAAACCACTGGCAGCTCTTCAATGATGACAATAAGATCCTAGCCTTCTTAGAACAAAGGGATAACTTCAATAATATTTTATTTGAAGGAAGTGAAAACCCACACCATGAATCAGTCCCTAAAGAAGAGAAGGAAGGAATTGAGGGAGATGATGAAGAGGGAGTAATCAAACTGAAAGGAAACAAAATCCCCAAAGGCATAGTTTATTTGGAAGACCTCTTTGAAAATAATGACAGGTTCATCCAAGAGAAATAAAAATAGTCTTCTTGGTGTCTATATGATTTTGATCAAGAAAACATTGGCACTCCAGAGAATCTAAGGATGGTTAACATTGGTAAATGCTGCTCACCAGAAGAGAAGAGAAGGTTTGTTGCTATCCTAAAAAAGTACTGAGATGTCCTGGCCTATTCCTATGATGAACTCAAATCTTTTCAGCCAAAGGAAATGCATCACTCCATTCCTTTGAAGCAAGGTGCTAAGACCTTTAGGAAAAAACAAAGGCCCTACAATCCAAAAATTGTCAATGTTATAAAGAAGAGGTGAAAAAGATGCTCAATGCTAGAATCATCTTCCCCATCCGCCATTTTACTTGGGTGACTAAAATTGTGCCAGTAAGGAAGAAGAATGGGGAAATAAGGATTTGTGTAGATGTTTGAAATATAAATCAGGCATTTCTCAAGGAAAACTATCCTCTTCCAATCATGGATTATTTTTTGTAAGAACTCACTAGATCTGAAATGCTCTCTTTGCTTGATGGATTCTCAGGGTACAGCCAAATCAAGGTGGTAGAAGAGGATTGCAACAAAACAACCTTCACAACACCTTGGGGCACTTTTTCATACAACAAAATGCCTTTTGGCTTGATCAATTATGGGGCCAATTTCTAGAGAGCAATGGAATTGGACTTCAAAGATTTGAAATATTGCATTGTAATTTACCTTGCTGACCTCATGATTTTATCAAAGAGGAGGGGATATCATATCTATCATTTGGAGAAAGTCCTTGCAAGGTGTAGGAAACAAACCATTTTTCTAAATCCAAAGAAGTGCATTTTTGGAGTCATAAAAGGTAAGTTGTTGGGACACATTGTGAACAAACATGGAGCACACATTGATCCTGAGAGGATCAAAGCTATCCAAGCACTACCCTTACCAACCAGCAAGAAGTGAGTTCATTCATTCTCTAAATAGGTTAACTTCCTTCGTTGTTTTGTGCCTAAGTTTTCTGAACTGACTAAGCATATAACTTCCATGATGAAGCCTCAAGAAAGTTTCAAGTGGAATAAGGAAGGAAAAACAACATTTGAGGATATCAAGAAAGCCATTGCCAAAGCTCCAACTCTTGTATCTCCATATTTTAACAAGGAGTTCATCATGTATTGGTATGCATCAGAACATACCCTCTCTGCTGTCATTGTTCAAAAAAATGATGAAGGTTTGGAAGCACCCATTGCTTTCATGAGGTGTCCTTTGAAAAATCATGAGCTAAAGTACAACCAATTGCAAAAACATGCCTACGCAGTATAAAAGTTTTAGATTCTACATTCTCAATTCCCATACAATGGTAATTGTCCCTGGAAGTGCAATCAAGTCCATTTTGACTCAACAAGATCCCAGGGCTAAGAGAGGAAGTTGGATTGCAAAGACCCAAGAGTATGAATTACAGATTAGACCCTCTAATCTAGTAAGAGGAAATGGTTTGTGCAAGTTGATTGCTGAAGATGAAGCTCTCAAGGCTCACTAGGGAGAAAAAGATGAAGTTTTATCAACCTATTCAGGAGATAGTCCACATGTTCTCTTTATCACCACTACTGATGAGTGGTATGCTGATATTTCTTACTACCTCACTTATAGAGAATCTCCTCCTCATCTTGATTATAAAAAAAGAAGAACCCTCAAGCTAAAAGTATCCAAGTTTTTGATCTAGAATCTTACACTTTAGAAGAGAGGTCTAGATGGTTGTTTCCTCAGGTGTGTGGATAAGGAGAAACAACAAAAGTTTCTTAGGGAATATCATGATCAAGCTTGTGGTGGACATTTCTCAGCAATGGTCACTGTGAATAAGATTCTCAGGGGGAGATATTTTTAGCCCTCCATCTTTTTAGACACTCAAGATTGGGTTTCTAAGACATATATTATGGTGAAATCATATTTTTCACAAAACCTTGGAGCATAGGATTTACTTGCAGTTTTTATCACGTGCAAGTGGAGTCAAAAATAAAAATATGATTTTTAAGGGATCATATGGATGAATAAAGACATGAAAACCCAATAATTGGATTCAAAATGTAATTTACAGTTAGGATCATATAAAATTTCACCAATAAATTCCACCAAGAGCTCAAGTTATCATCATTCCAAGTTACCCTCTCAAAGGCAGTTCAGGATTTAGTCATTTTTCGGGAGGACACATGTCAGCACCAGGAGCTTGGTGGGATTTCATGTCCCAGATGTCCCTAAGTTTAGGTAAAAAAACCATTGAAAAATGTGACCAGACCCTATGTGACCTCTGGGACCTTCATGTGACCTCCAGACTTGACAGTTCAGCCCATAGGTGTGTTTTTGGAGCATCCATTCCCTGCCATTGGATCAAGTGCCACGTGTCAGCTCTAGGACCACCATGGAAACTAATTTCCCTCATGTCCTTGAGGTTGGGGACATAAATAATGGAATAATGTGCCCAAATCCTATTTTGGTCACCCACGCGAGTGACTTTCATCCCTCAGGTGTATTTTTTGAGCATCCATTCCCTATCGTCAGATCAAGCACCATGTGTCAGCTCCAGGACTACCATGGAAAATGATGTCCCTCATGTCCCTGAGGTGAGGGAAAAAACATGAAAAAATGTGCCCAACCCTCTAGGAGAGTGTTTTGGTCACCCATATGACCAGTTTCCAGCCCCTCAGTGCTTTAAAGTTGATTTTGGAGCACTCATTCCCTACTGTTGGATCGCCACCACGTGTCACCATATTGCTCATTTTGGAAATTGATGTCCCTCATGTCCCTGAGGTCAGGGGCATTAGGCACAAAAAATTATGCCCAACTCACACTCAAAAATTTGAATTTTTTTCTAACTGTTGGCTGCTTCTTGCTACTTCTAACATCCGTGTGCACAGACATCTCAATCTCCTCCTCTATAACTCCTCACCATCATTCCTCCATTCCTTAACCTCAAAATAGACCTGCCATAAAGGTGCTTCCCTTCATTCCATGAAAGCACATATGCCCTAGAAGGAAAATTGGAGCAAACACAGAAGGAGAAGTACATAAAGAAAAATGAGAAAACAAAGAAAACTACATGGCCATGAAATGAGAAGTTGAAGAAATATCCCAAACGGATGTGTGAAACAACAAGTTATATTTTTCTGTTCATTCCTCTACCCAAGGCCATCAAGAAGAAACCTTCAAACTCTCCTCTTGTGTAACAGAGCATCCACAACGAAGAAATCCCACTTATGGCTCAATGAAGAAAAAATCTAATTTTCCATCAAACTATTGGGTGAAATGAAGTATAATTTCATGTGAAGCACCAAAAGTGAAAACCTATTACAATTAATTTTTTTTCATTGCAAATGGAGGAAAAACTCAAACCTACAATTTTGAGGTCCATTAATGGTTGCTGCGTCTAGAAGCACTATCAGGTCCGAAAATTAAAACTTTAAAATATCCTGGACTATTAAGCGAGCATGCCCAACATTTTAGAGGGGTTATTGGGAAAAAAAATATAAAAAATCTTTGTTCCATGTCAATCCGACTCCCAAAAGCCAAATTTCTAAAAATAGTAGGTCTACTACATAGGAATTGCTATTTTAAGAAAGTCATCGACAGAAGAACCTGTGAAGGAGATAAAGACATTGGAGGTGCACTATAGCTGAGAATTCACCGGAATAGAAATTTTTGACACTTACTAAAAATAGTAAGTGGCCCCATGGACACCTGCTAAAAATAGAAAGTCACACTAAAAGATCAATTTTGGCACAATGGGACATTCAAAAATTTGTCACATAAGAGATTTCCATGAACGAGGACCATCAAACTTCATCACAGGATAGATTTTATCCTCCTCTATCTCTCTTCCCTCTCCCCCAACTTTCTCTCTCTTCAAATTTTATAATTCTTCATTAGGGTTTGCACTTTTTGATATGCCTTTAAGTCACTTAAAAGTGACTTTAGAAACATAATGTAAATTAAGTCACCTTGATTTTATAAAAGGGACTTCAATATTTTGTAGGAATATGAATAGTCTAAAGTTAGAATTAAGGCATATGGAGGGTCATGATGAAGACAATAAGTCACTTCTCATTCTATAAATTGTAACACCATTCCCATTTCAAAGGGTTGGTATTTAATTTTGTAAGCTCAAGAGTGTATTTTACCTTGAGAGAAAAAAGGAGATAGCCAAATTCTTCCTTTCCCCCCATTCTCAATTTCCTCCATTTCTCTACTATGTACAACTTTTGTTTGAGAAATTAATACAAGAAGAAGGATTTTATAGCTTTCTGTAACTAATATATTTCTTGATACTTTGTGTTCATCAAATTTTGTTTAGTCTTAATGATGCTTCCAATTTTTTTTCTTCTCATAAATACATGTGATAATACTTCTGACTAGTGTGTGTAGGAAAATGATTTCCTACTTGCAGCATTAGTTCTCCTACGTCTTTGCTCACTCTCCTTTCCCTCACTTAAGAAAAATTCCTCTCTAGCAAGTAATTGTTAGCTTTGCCACAGGGTCAATGGAGTGTCCTTGTTGGATACTCAGTTGAAAGGACACCACATAAATCCACCTTTTCATGGGCATGCATATACGATAGCTGCACCAGTTAAGTAGAGGGACTTGGATTCCCAGAGCATTGGCAATAAATCCACAAGTTTGTCCACTTGACAAATTTTCTTGCTACCAATATGGAAAATAAAACTAAGGCTATGCCTATTATACTAAAGGATGCATCCATTATTATGTAGGGATCCAAGTTTACTGTGGAAAGTTGAGGTATTGGAGCTTTCCAAAAATGACAACTTTCTAGTCTTACTTGGACGACCTTGGTGCTATGCAAAAAAATATGATTTGTGATTTAACAAGAGATACATCAATTTTGAGAACAAAGAAGAGTGTGTGATTATACCTCTGTTTGAAAAGAAGGTAAAGCCTTATGTTGAGCCTTTGATTTAAGAAGAGCTTAATCAAATTTATACATAGATGGTACATGATCTTGAGCATTTAGAACCATCAAAATAAGGTGTACTTTAGTGGGAAGACGCACAGTCTGTAAGTGACATTACTAGTGTCACTTTTGATAAATGGGCACATGGCACATACGAGATGGTCAGGCATGAAGTTAAAGGGCGAGTCAAAAGGATGTTTAGGCCATGCATGTTGAGGTGGTTAGTCTCAGATCAGGTAACAAGATATATTAGTGAAGGGAATCCTGATACATTCTTGTGTGCCATGGAGACTTAGTGGTAGAATGAAAGAGATAGAATATAAATTCTGGTATATACCTTGCATGAGACAAAAATGTGGTGGTGGGAAACACATAGGGATAACCTCTTGGAATAGTGAGAAGTGAGAATATAAATTTCCACCAGGTTTATTCAGAGCAATGTACCTATGCACATATGTGAATTTCATGGTAAGAATTTGGCTTCACATCACGTCCATACTTGTGAGAGAATATGGGTGCAAGGCCAAAAGGATTTATTGTTATCCTTATGGGTACATAAGTTTTACTCCACACTACATGGGTACACATGTGCCTGATATGCCCATGCTGAGCTAAAAAGGGAGACTAAAAACTGGCAAGAGATGAATGTAGGTATGATTCAAACTTTTGATTAATTTTCTACTAAACCTTTAGTCCATGAAGCATTGTAGATAATGAATTACATCACATTGGGGGATAGCACAAAGGTAGAAGAGATCATGCTAGAGATGTTGGGATAACCTGATTCTAAGGCACATCTTGATCTTGAGGAGACAAAAGTACCACAAATGGGTCATACCTAGAAATAGAAAGAGAAAGGAAAGCTAGTGTACATGATTGATGATGAGGAAGTAGACCACATGGAAGTTAGCTATACTAACAGTAAGCATGAGCTAATGGATTCTGTACATGAAAAGGCACACACGTACCATGCCCCTAAGAAAATATAGAAGGTGAATATTGGTCAAAACAAGAAGTAACCAAGATTATTGAGCTCTTGCATGACTTTCAGGATCTCTTTCCAGGTGCTACCATGAATTAAATGGTGTATATCCTTCCTTAGGTGAGATGAAGATAAAGTTGAAATAAGGAACACATGCAATTAGGAAGAGGCCTTAACCTACGCATGAAGGTGAAAGAAAAAACTGATAAGATGCTCAAGTCTGGTATAATTGAGCCAATTGAGGAATCTAAGTGGGATAGTCCCATGGTTATCAGTATCAAAAAGGATGGGTGGATTAAGATCTATATGGAATAAAGAGAATTAAATGCTTCATGTCTCATAGATCCATTCCCCACACCTTTTACAGAAGAAATACATGAAGGAATCACATGGCGTGAGATATATTCTCTTATAGATGGGTTTTCAAGTTATCACCAGGTGCACATCGTGAAAGAATACCAAGAGAATACAACTTTCACTACTAATTGGGGTAGGTTTACATATAAAGTTATGCCCTTTGGATTGAAAAATGCACCAACAATATTCTTGTGCATTGTTGTGCAAGTATTTCAGGATTTTATTCACAAGTTATTGCAAGTTCATTTGGATGATTGGACAGTGTATGGCTTAGTCAAGGATCATTGTGATAATATGAGGCTCATGTTTAAGCGGTGTAAATAGTTAAGCATCTATTTTAACACTAAGAAGTGTATTTTTGATACACCCTTTGGAACACTACTTGGGCACATTATTTGCAAAGAATGATTGTTTGTAGACCCAACTAAGATAGTTGTCATTTTAGGTTTGAAAGAACCCACCAATAAGAGTCAAGTGCATGGATTTCTGGGACATACATGTTACTACAAGAAGTTTATCAAGGGTTATGAAATGATTTCCGTGCCCCTGAAAGAGTTACTCAAAGCCAAGGGAAAATTTTATTGGGGTGATGTGCAAGAACATGAGTTCAAGATTTCAAAGGAAAGGTTAAATACTACACCCAATTTTACACTTTCCTTCATGGGACAAACTATTTCATGTACACATTGATGCCTCTAGTATGGAAATTGGTGCAATTTTGGTGTAACCAGGAGAAGGGATTGTAGATCATCCTATTTGGTTTGCAAGCACGAAATTGACACCTGTGGAGTAGAATTAAACAACAACGAAGCACAAAGTATTTTCTATGATCTACTCGCTTCACAAGTTTAGAAAGTACTTGTTGGCAACATTGTTTATTTTCTATATAGATAATATGACATTGAATTACTTAGTGAACACACAAATTTTAAAAGGAAACATATGTAGATGGATAGTTATTTTTTAGGAGTTAGAATTCATATTTATTGTCAAGTCAGGAAAGAGAAATTCAAGGCCTGACCATCTATCAAGAATAAATTATGTCGAGGATGTGCAGAGAATTGAGGATACTATTCATGATGTGTAGTTGTTTAGGTTAAACCACAAACTAAAAGATTTGGAAGACATATCTATATTTTTGTGCATTGGAATGATGCCAAAGGGAATGAAGACATTATAATAAAAAAACTTTCTATACACGCAACACCTTATAAGTTAATTTGAGTAGATTTATACAATATGGGTAGAGATGAGGTTTTTTGTAGGTGTGTTCTCGAGCATGAGCGTGAATCTATTATGGAAGAGGTTCACGGAGGTATAACAGGTGAACATTATGTAGGTGATGCTAGAATGTGCAAAATTATTATGGTTGGCCTTTGATAAGAGGCATTGTACAAGGATACCAAGGAATATGTCAAAGCATGTGATCATTTTCAGTACCTTGGAAAACCTATACATAGAGATAAGATGCCACTTCGACCTATTGGGAGCACATAACCTTTTGAGAAGTGGGCTATTGAATTTTTAAAACCTATTACGCCAACTGAGTGTAGGACAAGCACACTACATTATTACTTACACAAATTATCTTATGAGGTGGGAAGAAGCCACACATACAAAGGATTGTACTGTATCTACAATAACAAGGTTCCTTTGGGAAAAAATTATTAGTAGGTATGACTACCCATTAAGTGTGAAAAGTGATAGAGGAAATCATTTCTTGAATGAAACCCATAAAAATTCTATTGGGAGAGTTTATGGTAGCATACCATAAGATCACTCCTTATCACTCACAAACTAACAACAATGTAGATGCTTTTAACAAGATCTTGGGACAAACATTAACAAAGATTTGTGATGTTGGAAGAAAATATTGGGATGATAAAGTGTCATCTATACTTATGGATTACAAGACTACTTATAAAATATTAAATAAGGTCACACCCTTTCAGTTGGTGTTTGGTGTGGAAAAATTACTACCAGTTGAATTCATGTTACCATACCTACATATTACACACATAGGTGGATTGGATGATGAGAAATATATTCAAGAGAGAATTGAAAAAATAATTCAGTTAGATGAGAGGCACACTATTGAAAATTGGAGTCAAAATACTGAGAAGGAAAGACAAAAATCATGGCATGACAGACACATTAAGAACAAGACATTTGTAGTTGGCAAGATGATCCTTCTTTATGAATCCAAGTGCGCCACTCAAAAAAGTTGAGGGTGAATTGGTTGTGACCTTTTGTAGTAAATGAGATATTTGAATTAGTTGAATGTCAATTACAGACATAGGATGACACCATGTTTCTTAGTTCATTCAATGAGATTAGGTTGAAGATCTACTATAAATAAAGATTTTTGGTGTTTGTAATAAGGTGTTATTGCCCCTTAGATTAGATTTCCCTTTCATTGTGTTTATTTCTTTTTGTTACTACATTTTGTTAATTTGTTTGTTTTATTTGTTGTAATAAGCACACTTATGCACAGGAAGCTGATTACTATATTTGAGTTCATGCGCATAGGACCACACATAATTTTAGTTTGGGGTGAACCAGGTATAAGTGCATAAAAGAGACTTTGTTGGTACCTTGAAGCAGTAGTGTGCATGTTGGTAGAAGGATGATGTGTTAGTTGGGGAGTGTGCGTGCATGAAAGAGAGGAAAAAGGTGTCATTGGAAGTGAGATAGATGATGATAATAAGGAAAATGATTAGGATAAAGACCACACATGGAGGAAAGGATCACATAGTATAAAGCGAGGTAGGAAGAAATAGAATGAACTACTTCGTAAATGACACAAAGGTTTATGTACCACAATGTAGGTAGGGAAGTGAGCATGAGGAGGTTTGTGGCTTGGAAATTACCAAGCACACCAAAAGGTTACGACTATAATGCATAGAAGAAAGCAATTGAAAAAGTGAGAAAAAGTAGGAAACAATAGACTTAAAATTTTTGTATGGTTGTTAGTGGCGAGTGTTAAGTATAATAAAAATTTGAAAATATATAAAATGGCATCATGGTAAATTCATTTTTACCTTAGCTTATGAACACCTTGTGTGTTTTAGAGAATTATTTCAAGTGAATTCATGTAATTTCTTGTGTAATTTGGTGTAGTGATAGAAAATCGACTGAACCGGATTAGACTAAGGACACAACCAAGTAAAAGAGCTCATTTGGAAGGAATTTTTAGGCTCGAGGTGACATGGAAGCTTGTTTACAAAAGTTAGTGATTTTTCTGATTAGGGTTTGTGAGCTAGGGGAAAAAATTGGGTAGAGAGAATAAGGTGAAAAGAATAGTTGGTGTGAATAATTGAAAGTAAGAAATACAAGGCACCTAAGGCACAAAAAGTAGTAGTTTCAAAGTTTGGACTAGAGCATGCAATGACACCCAGGAAGGTAATGAACGCATCACCCAAGGGGAAAGGAAAAGGTAAGGGAAAGGAAAAGTTTGTGATCAAAGATATAAAATAATAATGGTAATCTTAAATGGAGTACCCATACGGGGTGCTTATGGGGAAATATTGGGTCTCACATGTGCACAACATGACAATAAGCATTTACGAAGACTTTTATTTTACAGGAAGAAGGATGTGATTGACCATGCCTTTAATTAGAAAATTTAGTGGTCTCCACAGCACAAGAACATATATCCTAGTGGATTTGGATGATGATGATGAAGTGAAGAAGACTGCCAAAGCATTGAATTATTGATGGGAAGGGTGTGCCATAGAAATATCTAAACAATATGATCCTTTTATAATAATGGCCACATGGTTTCTCAAAAAATTGAATGAACAAGAGAGATGAAGCCAAGTGATGGCTCCATATCACAAAAAATATATCTGAAGGAACAATCCATAACCTTACAGGATTCATAGCAGAATAAATCATTGAGAAGGCACGCGCAAGGGACAAGATAACATTTGGGAATGTCCTACTACTAATTGTGCTTTCTGAACTTGGGGTTCCTAATGGGTTTAATGTCAAAATATGGGAGCTCCCCAAGGAAGATACCTCACCTGTAAAAATATTTATTAGCTACACTTGTGACACCATCACTAATGCATATAAGGCCAAATGAGATAAATGGTATAAAGGAATGTGTGAGGTTTGTGGAGTATAATGGTGCATTCCAAGTTAACTACCTATGTAATTGGATGGAAAGGATGAGTTTTCTATCCATCAACATGTATGTATTGGCCAATTATACTCAAAGGATGGGTCCATGAGTCCTTGGTACAAACATCTATTTGCATTTACAGTGCACTATTTTCAGACTGTGGTGAATATATTTAATGAGGTGCACAAACTAAGGTTTGATGCAGATAAATCAGAGTATGAGTATCATAATTTGTGCAAGACACTTGTGTATACCAAGAAATTTGCGCATGCAGATACATTAATATCAGATGATATAAATATGAATAAGTCTATCACTTTGGAAATTTCTAATATGGAAGCAAAAAAGATTTATATCTATCTAAAGCCAAGAAGAATTGATGGGAAGTACGTAGAGGATGAATTAACAATTCCAAAAGATTTTATAGGGAAAAATACTATGGGGTGGAAGGGGATGCACAAGGAAACTCCCCTAGTTAGTGAGGAGGAATAAGGAAGCAAAGATGAACCAAATGTTTAAAGCGCAACTGTAAAGAATACTTCAACACACAGGGAGGAAGAACTAAGTGTGAGCATGAAAATTCCACCAAATAATAATTCCTCGGTAAAAAAGAAACAAAATATTATGTCCAATGAAGACATAGAGGACGCCATGAGGAATGACAAAGAGTCTAAGGAAGGGGAAATGTTGTAGAAAGAGCCCCTGGTATGTGAAGTTAAGGAGTTAGATTTAAAGGATCACAACACGCATCATGAAGAGATCCTAGTCATGGAGACAAAGGTGGAAAGGTATGAGGTGCTCATTACTGATATTTTAGAGGAAAGGGAGGAGTGTGGTAAGGAACATGAAGCTAAGTGTAAGATTAAGCCAGATGTTGAGCACCACATTGAGAAAGAAGTAGAGTGCATTGTCAAACAAGAGATTGAGCACATATAAGTAAAGAGTATTGAAGATTTAGGAGGCTTAAAGAACACCCCTACACTAAGTTTTCCGAAAAGGACCCATGGGAAGAACAGGAAGCTAAGGCATACAGCCTAGGGCCCTATGATGAAGTATGATAATGATCCTAACAAATTTCTAAGTGTAAGATATTAGAGCACAATGGAAACAAATGATATTTTTTTTGGTCATTATTCAAGAGGGAGAAATCCTTTTTATGCATAAGGAAGATGATCTCTTGGGTATTCCAATAAAAAAATGGAGGATATTGATTTTGATGTAAGTGAGAAAACTATAACTGAAACTTGACTAAAGTATACACCAGGGTAAGCGTACCTGATAGTTGATGCATAGGTGCTCATGGATGAACAAGTGTGTAATGCGCTTAATAAAATGTCAGTAGACATATGGTTATAAATTTTTAATAAATAATTCCGTATAAGAAATATGCACAAGGAGGTTGGAGAAAAGGAGGAAATCAAAGAAAAGGATGAATATCTTGAGAAGAAGGATCAAGAAAATTGTGATTTTAAAGAAATAGCTCATGGAAGAAAAGGGAGGACCTGCACAACATATAAGAAGGAAGAATGCATTGCTCTACCTTAAGTGGGAACATTGAATGTAATAGATAACCATCTAGAGGATTTGGTTGAACAACTGAAAGGGAAGATTGATGACTTAACTTTGGTAGAGGTCCCTGACATTATTGATAATGCACCAATTCAGGAAAAAGGAATTGGAATGGTGGAAGGAATATGATAAAATATTGATTAAGGAATTTATAGTTCTCCCCACTAAAAAATATTGATTATTTCATTCTTTGGTACAAGCCGTATTCATTATTCTTCATTTTTTAATTCATGGTGGTAGTATTACCTAGTGTGGGGTAAGGTTGGGATGAGAAAATGAATATGTATTATGATAAGAAGGAACACACACGTGCATGGAATTAGAAGTAGCACACGTATGAGGAACAAGGTTGCACACAAGATTATGCAGGAAGGTAGATTTAGGACTGTTAGAGCTCAAAATTGCACCTATCCTAGATCAAGATGAATTGGGATTTTGAGGCAACATGGGATTTTCTCCAAGTTGTGGGACCTTGCACACTGAGATAGACCTCCAGAGAAGGATGGTTCCTCTACCTATTTCTACCACTAAAACTACTCCTAATTTTGGAAATGAAGCTATCTAATCCTAAACTAACATTCTAAGGGACTAGGTTTAGAAGGAGATGCATAAGGGAAATCCTAAACTAAAAGGGGTAGTGACAACACAAGAAAGAGGGTGATCAATATCCATGAGGGAAAGGAAAGAAATAATACATGGGAGAGAGGGTAGACAAATGCACCACATACAAGAACCATGCAAAAACAACTGTCTTGTGCATTGAAAACACATGAAAATAGAACCTATAAAGGGGAAATGCGCAGAATATGACAGAAACATGAAAAGAGGGGCAAGACATAATAGAAATGATAAAAGGGTAGATATAAGTGCCACAAAATCCAATTTCATTTCTTAAGGGATGCATAGTCATTTACATTCATGGAATAAGGTGAGAATACATTGTAGATACCAAGTCCAAGGTCTAAAACTCATGGGAAGTCGGCCACCATTTTGGCATGGCTTTGTTACAACAAAAAGGGTTCTATTTTAATGAGTAGAGCTCTATAATTAATAGGAGGGAAGAGGAGGATAAAGAGGAGGGAAAATAAGATTTGAAATATAACCACCAACAATAAGCATTGAATGCCTGAAAATCCACCTCCAATGATTTCAGATGCACCTTCTCATGTTTGTTTGGCTTGTGGAAGAAGGAAAGAGATAAAATCTGAAGAAAATCTAGTGGTTAAGTCAATTAGATGTCTACATTAATGATCTGAGTGACGTTTCCCTTTTTTTTTTCCTAACAAATCCCACCAAAATATGATTTTGAAAAGTCCAACATGTGGCCCATGTCAAAATATTTCCTACAAGCCCATGCGCGCATGTTTTAGAGCCTTATAGAAAATGTTATTGTGATTTGAAGGTCTGTAGTGCTACTGAACATGCAAGATATGTGGCATGCACTAATTTGATGAAGGATCGATGAATTGTTCATTTACTTTGTCGTTTCTGCCACGTGTCATGCACTAGTTTGTTGTAAGGATTCGATGCCCTATTGGTGTGCTTTGATAGGTTGCGTGTCACACACTTAATTCGAACAACTGGTGATGTGGAACGGTGAATTGACGTGAAAAAATACATGAGGCACACGTGAGAGCAAGAGATGTAAGGGTTCAGAAGGAAAGGTGTGAGGGGAATGTACATGGAAGAGAAGGAGGGTGCATATTTGTAAAGGTATACAAGTATGCAAGAAGGGCATGGGCATTCAAATGAGAAGTGCATGGCAACAAGAAGGAAGAGGTGTGTGATGCACAAAATGTAAAGGAAAAATGTGTCAGGGAATAATGCGGAAAAGGAAAGCAAGTGCGAGGAGATGCACAAATCTAAAAATGAAGGGAATGCTCCCAAGATGTATGTTAAGGGGACTTAGCTGATTTTGAGGGTATGTCTATAGGGTTGCATAAAATGGTGTGCAATACCACTGGAAAGAAATCAAGTGCATAAGAGGAAAGCGCGAAGGGGAAATAGAAATATATAAAAGAATAAAGGGGAAGGAAGAAGTGTGAGGAGTATGCCTAGGATGGAGTGATGGGAGGAGGAAGCACAATGAAGAAACATGAAGGAAACGTGAGGGTGCATGGAAGAACCACAACCAAAAAAACTGTCTTCAAAGGGGACAACTAGAGTGTGTGTAACATATGAAATTTAAATTCAAATTCAGAATGAAGATGTAAGTTGCCAAAATAACTAGGGGTGTTATTTTGGACAATATTTTGGTGATTTTCAAGGACATCTACTTACTAGATAAAGAGACCAATAGCTTTAGAATCATCCATTGGGCATGAAGTCTACTTGAAATGAAAATTATGATTCGTAATTTAAAGAACACACATGTTGTCACTTAAAGCACTACCTGAAATCTGAACAAACTATTACTCTCATGTGAAGATGTTCTAATTTGAAATTATGAGAGTGGAAATTTTTGGAAAGCTATTGAAATGACCTATTTCCAAAACTGGATTGTCATCCTAGGAAGTAATAAAAAAGGGTGTGCAAGAGCTCGTGGAAGGAAAGAACACAATGCCAAAAGGAGCACATAGAACAACAAGAAGCATAACTATACACAAAATATGAAAATCATATATGTTCTAAGGGGAAAAATGAAGAGTGTGTGTGAGCACTTGATTTATCTAAAGAAAACCTAAACTAACCTATACTAACTAGAGGTAAGGAAATATCAAACAAAACCTATAATAGGTAGGGATAATTAATTTCCTTGCCTCACAAAATGAGACTATGTAAATGATTTGGCGTTGAACATGGTTTGAAAAAAGAGTAAAAAAATGACTTGAAGCTAGTTTTCCACCCTTCTCAAATTATCAAAAAACAAAATATATACCTCCTTTATTTGTTTTACATTTTGATTTGGGAGGCAATGCTACTGACCTTAGCACACCAAATATCTTCCTCATAATCTAAAAAGATAATGAATGACAGAAACTATGTATTTAGCTCTAAGATAGTGAGATAATTGATTGAGTATAAAATGATCCTTGTGTTTTTCCCATTTCTTCTAATCTTATCCCCATGAATGGTGACATCATCCAAACTTTTCTCCTAAAGATGATTGTTTATAGGATGGGCCACGTACTATTCTGCCTTGAAAAATAACTTTTTCTTTTTCAAAACTACGCCTCTAAGTCTAACTTAATTTATTTTTAAGTAGATTCCCCATTTTTCTCACTTTACGTGGTCTCATCTTCCCAATCAGAGTCACAAAGTTCTTCAACAGTTCTACAGTTTTCGAACATGATGATATTGGTTGGGGATGATACATAGGTAAGGGGCTATTTTTTTACAACATATTTAGACAAAGGGGAATCAGAAGGAGATCAAAGGATGGTCATGGAGGGGACATGCATGGAAGGAGTGATGAAAAAGAAATGAAGGTGAGATGGAAGGGAAGGATATGGAGAAGGGGAATCCTTAATGGGAGCAAGCAGAAACCTAGGAGCTTGGATAACAAGTTTAGATAGCATAAGTTGGGGAGGAGGAATGGGAGGAATATAAGATGGTAGTGCAAGTTTTCCCCATTGACAGGGTTTCCCAACACTAGATTTATGAGCCTCCATTAACTCATCCTATTTTGTAATTTTGGGAAGCATCTCAACTATAAACTACAACTTTTGATGAGGGCTAAACTAACTTGGCATAGGGCCAACCCATGGACAAGGTACCCTAAAAAAAATGTTGGTTTCCTTCATTATACCTCCAATCCTGATTTGTATCATGTTCATCTCCATCTCTTGAATCTGCATTAGGAAATCAACATCTTCCATCGAATCATTGCTACCACCTTCATAACCCTATTCTTGAAAAACATGGTCATTAGAATAGCCATATACATAAATGGTATTTGAGTCATATGTGCATTCTTCATGATATGGTTCATAAAATCAATCTGGAGGAGGATTTTAAAAATATGGGGATGGAGGGAACTAGTATTACTAGTGAAAATGGGGATTCCAATGAGGGAATGAAGCCATGATTATACAACTTCATGAAAGAGGAAAATGGAAAGATGGAAAGAAAGGAAATGGATGAAATAAATAAGGGAAAGATTTGAAATTGAGATAATGGGTTGGTTGAATCAGTAAAGTTGTAAGATGTACTTAGAATAGCCTTCAAAGGATGAAATTTTACCAAGAACAAATCAACTTGGAAAATGAAGAAACATGACACATTCTCCCATGTGCAGAACTAGGTTACACACTGACTGTTATTTAGATTTGCACGTGCTAAAGCTCCACCTTTGATTATAACTTATGTAGTAAAAAAATCATGCACTTACTACTATAATTATACCAAAAAAGTGTGTTGTTTAATATAAGAATCTTGCATATGAATTTTTTTCACTAATGACCCATCCCTTAGTCCTATCATTAGTCTAGCTAGTCATTGTCATTATGTGTCTTGCATTTTCATCACTTGTTTACACAATTATGGTAGTATCTTGATAAGTCTTAGCTATCATTATTTACTTAGTTGTCATCTATGGTCTTTGAATAGGGAACTTGGGAAGGGATTAGGGAACCCTGGGCTCCCTGGTCCTCATTTATGGGAGCCATGGTCTCGATCAAACTTAGTTTTAATTTAGAAGTTCGAGGTCAGTCTTTGTGGTTTGTTCTCCCATTCCCCTAGGCACTAGTCGGCATGTTGGGTAATTAGTGTCGAAATTTGAGAAATATATCCCTATATAAACACAAAATACACACTACCTTAATGGAAAAATATTCTACTAAGGGTTAAATATCTACATAAGGAAAAGGAATGCATTTGGGAACTATTATGCATCACACACTGTATAGGAAGGGTTTTATTCATTCTATTCCATCCACCATTTTCATCTTACATCTAGCTATTTCCCTCTACTTTGGCATCATTGGCACTAGGGAACCCTAGGAATATCATTACACACACAAGCACATAGAACTACATTAGGTCTGAGATGTAGTGCATCGCTCAGTCATAATTCTTTCCATTTGGAAGTTGAGGACAATTCAAGCCATTCATTTACATCTATCATTTTTTAGGGTTTGATGCTTTTGTGTGGGATTTTGTATGAGGTTATTCATTAGATATCTATAATGACATTAGTAAATCAAGTGAGACACCAACCTGCTCAAAGGAGAAGCATTGTGAAGGTTTAATGAATATATCAGATTTAATTTCCAAGTCATTCTATAGACCCAGGTGCCCATTTTCTAGACTAGGGCAACCACATGCACCCTTGTACTCCTTTAGGCGTCCCAGTCTGGCAAGATCTTCCACTTCTGTAATTTTTGGAGGTTCATCATTATATTCAATTCTTCCAGAACATCGTTATGATTATTGTGAGGTAAGTTATATATCAGGTTGGTACCATTTCCCTCTTATTTCAATTATTTCTTTCTAAAATATCAAATAAAATTAGCTAGAATGTATATTGTAGTTTATATACGTTATTTCATTGTTGTACTATTTAGAGTAACTTCTAAAATTCATAATTTTAGTTAATCATTTTGGTGAACCTGTACTTTAGAACATTTTCCCCTAGGATCCAATTCAAACCCTAATGGCTAAGGATAGATATTCTTCTTCTCAGACCATCATGTTACACTTTAGTGTTAATCCAATATATGATGAAGCTGCTATCGCTATGCTCACAAATCTCTATAGTAATGCTATTGTTTTAGATCATATTCACCAACAACTCTTAAACATTCAACAATATGTACCTACTCATTTTAAATACTCTCCCATTGGCATTAGTATTTTTTTGGATTAGATAGCCTTCACTTGTTATACACCATGCTATATAGCTATTAGTGATCCTCCTATTGATCTATCTAAGGAAATTCTAGATGATTCTCTTATTGATTACATGTTAGGTATTGAAAATATCTCTCATATTGATTCTCCTCCTCATTAGACCACTACTATAGACACATATCACGAATCTTAAACTTCTGTTATTGCTTCTCCCAATCCATCACATACTAATTCACATAATCCTTCACACTATGTCAATGATCCACTTAGTGACATACGTATATCTGAGTCACTTTCTGATTCTAAGAAACTAATTGATATTCAGGATTCTACTACTTTTCATACTTCTAAGTTTGAATCTCCTACTCCACTTTATCTTGAGGTTATATCTAGAATAATGCATGAGGCACCTCCATCTATTAGTTCTTATACACCTATCATTTAATATCCTCCTAACACTTCACCTTCATTGGTTACTTCATCTCCTACTATCAAGATATCTCTATCGGTTACTTCACCTCCTAGGGATGTTTCCGATGCTAGTCCTAATAATGCTATGGATATTCCATCTCCTCCTCCAACACCTACCCTTAGTTTTCCTTTAGCATCAAAATCTCCTTTATCTTCTATTGAGGTACCCATGATTTTTCATAATGGCAAGTTACAACTGCTTAATACATTGTTTCCATCTTCCTCTATTCCATCATAAGACATTTTTCTCTCATGCATGTCGTAGTTCAATTACAATCTTAGGTTTAGTCACTCACTTTAGAAAGTAGGGATTATTATGCTTCAATTGATAAAAAATCATTACATGGAAACCTTATTCCTAAGAGTATCCATAAATCCAAATTTCCCAAAAAATATGTCATGCCTACATTCACATGCTTTGACAGTAGTGGTAATCCTCACCTACATCTCCAAAATTACTGCATGGCTATGGATTTCTATTCTAATGATAGATTATTACTTAAGGCCTTTTGACATGGTCTTACTGATGATGCATTACAATGGTACACTCATCTTCCATTTGGTTCCATTAGTACTTACTATGATATGGAAGATGCCTTTCTCCATCATTTTATCATCAACAATGGCCCTAGATCTACTTATGACTATATACCCACTTTAGATTAGGGTACATATGAACCTATCAAGGATTACATTTTATGATTCAATGCTTGTATGCATCAAATATTATTCCAACCTATCGATATAGAGAAGCAATTTATATTTTTTCATGGTCTCATTCATGCACTCAACGAAAGATTACAATATGATACGTGTGAGTCATTCAAACTCTTGTGATATAAATTCATTAACCTAGAACAAGATATTCTCTCAGCACATGTTATTGATCCTCCACTTCCTCCTGCTATTGTGGTATTATCAAGTTTTCCTCCTTTTCCATCAGTTGAGCATCCTACACAATCTCCATCTATGCCTTCCAAGCAAGTTAATCTATAATTACACAAAAACATCCTTCTCTTCCTCCTCTAAGATAGACTACTTCTCCAACTACTCCACCTATTTTTCATGATCTATTACACTTATCTCATCATGATTGACCATATGATGTGCTGGGTGTCTTAAATGATGATCATCTAATTCCCTTACCCTCTAATCAACATTATCCAAAACATTGTCTACAATGTCAACGTGATCAACCCTATTATAATTATCATCGCATCAATGGCCATAAGAACAATGATTTCTTTGTCCTTCATGATAGATTGAAAAAATTATAGGATAAGGGAATTATTTCATTTGGATTTCTCTCACATGAGCTGTCCATCTTTCCTCTGCCTCATCAACATGTTTCTACCCATGTTGACTTATCTCCTCCATCCAATTCTAAGGTTATAATACGTCAACCACCACAAGTTATCGCTCATGTGCGCTATCCATCATGTCCATACATATTTTCACCATCACATCCACCACATCTGCTCCATCCATCTCATCGAAAACATCATGCTATTTCTTCACATCATCTTTTACAACCCTCTACATTCGTCCATCCCACCGCAACTCCATATGAAATTCAGTTTGGTTCATACACTCATGTACTTCCATCCCACATGCTTCCACTGCTTTGTGTGCCTTGGTATTTGGTAGGTGATTACTATCACCTCACCTCCCGATGATGCACTTGTGTTATTATAATTATTACATGAATGTTGAGGGATTTTCTATAAGAACCACTCATCATGTGCTTTGTCTCTTCATCTAGCAAACTTAATAATTTACCGATGACGAGCTCTTACTTTACATGGTTCATTCTTGACTGTTGAGGTGTATCAACTAAATGAACTTTGTCATCTATACATTGCGGGCATCACTAATTTCCCCCTATGTTCATCATAATAACAAATGAGTCCTTATATTAGTACATACCAATTGAATATTTATCACGATTTTAGTTATATGACCACACAAAATATATCATATATCATTTTCAACACCATATTCTCACCAAATTGCACATCTTTGTCTATCATTATTATACTAAAAATCTCAATCAACAACCGTAAACAATATCCACTACATTACAACCGCAAGATCATATGTCATTAATCACATTATACTAATAATTACACATCACGAGAGAGATTCACAAATCATATCTCAAAGGTCACATTATAAAATTCATACATACCAAATACAATCATCAAATGCCACTAATGTCATTTATATGTATCGAGTGTAATCATCACTACAAAAAACATCTCATCACTAGGGGAAATGCCCCTACATAATATACATAATCACAAATCAAATCTCATCATCTTTATCAGTCTCAAGTACTGCGAGAACCCTAGAACTAGATTCCTCACCACTAACTCTACGTCGTTGATCATGACCTCGATACCTCTAAACCTACCTTCATAGTAGTGTAACCTTGGTAAATTGCTTCACAAGCTGATGCTACAACTTGACATAATGTGTGAATACATCTTGTGCTAATGGATCATCACCCAATGCCTCACTATCTTGTTGAGTCTCCTTGTGGGACTCGTCTCTCTCACTCAGTAAGACTGTGCATGTGGCTACTGCTATGACCACTAGCTAAAATAAATGGGCATGCTCACCCATGATGTCATCTATGTGCTCTAGTATCCTTACACCTACCAATATGTCACTGGGCACATTCTGCGTCAATGTGCAGATGGATGTGTCCAATATCAAAGATCAATGTGTTTCACCTAAAAAACCAAGAAACATACATTAGATAAATGGTAATTGTAACATACGTAAGTGAAAAAAGCCTACAACACAACTATAAATACTCAGACTCAAATCTCACTACCACTATAGGATTGGGGGAATCTCTTTTCCTCTATATCACTCCTCCATGTGCTACTCCCTCTGCCTCCACAGACATGGGAAATAGGAACACCCATATATGTGCTATCCACTATGCTTGGTATGCCTCTGTGCATCCTGCATCATCCTTATCTAATGGTTCTATCATGCGATCTACCTCGTTTGTCCCTAGGGGTACTAGATGTTCCGCTATCAACCCAAGTCTAGCTCTAACTCTATTAGGTTCTCTAATTTCCCCTACCATACATATGAATTTAGGGGCACCTCCTGAGCCATACCAAACTGACACAATACCCTCTCCAACTAGAATATCTTGGTCACACCAGAGAACCAATCCTCCAACCACATGGTCCTCTGTATACACCATAGCTCCATAACATCATCTGGTCATCCCCCATAATCTCATTATATCCACCTTATCACCGTATTAGACCCCATATGATATATAAGTGTTCTATAGGTATCCATATCCAATTTCCATTCATGCTCACCGATCCACCTCCTAACATATATGTCTGGTCTAGCCCACTCTACTCTAATACCTCCTACTAGTCTCACCAATTTTATGTGCTCATAGGCCCCCACATGCAATAATGTCGTAGCTCCTATACCACCTCAGTGCTCCTCGTGGGTAATTCTGTAAAATTATCTCTATAGGTGGGCCAAAACACAATGTGCCCACGCATATCTAGTACCATCCTCCTCAATCTTATGACATATGTCTTGCATCTTATTTAATATGCCTGCACCACCTCCCTCAATGAAAATAGATGACGTAATGAAAATAAATATAAACTTATGCAAGTGTGGAACCCCAAAAATCAAAATGGCATCGCAACTGATATGGACCTTGGAAGGTACTCAGGTCCCAAAAAATACCATAAGGAATCTCTCATATGCTTCTCCATGTTCTCCACCACCATGACACGTACCCTCTCCCCCAAAACTAGCAACAACAATATATGATACACATCCTCTAATGTAACAGTCAACTCAACCCTAGGCAACCAAAATGTATACGAGTTCCATCTCTCACATAAAACTATCAACATAGGCATATTATGGAGCACATCCCCCATTTGTGCTAAATTATGTAGACTGGAATTTTCCATGATCTCCCAATCATCATAAAAATAACCCAATCCAAGCAAAGTACTCAAATTAAGACCCCCACGAAACTCCCTCGAGTGGATATCCCTCTGCAAACCAAAAAACAAAAACAAACACATTGTTAGAACACTATATAAATCCAAACACACTTGTTTAAAAAAATAATGTACATCTAAAATAATATTTTCATCATTCTAGATTAAGTACATCCTCTCTAGATCGGGGCACCCAAAATGAATATTGGGGTTCCCATGAGTAGGACACCAGTTCCCTGGTCTAGGTGCTCCTATCTCGAAGGACATTAGCACCTTCAGAACTCTATTCTAAGTCTAAAAAACCAAGTAAAAATATCAACTTTGCAAAAATTTGACAGAAACAACTATTACACACATTTTCTGAAAAAAACATTATACTTACCAACTCCACTGTCGTACATGACACCACTGCGGTCACCACCATCTAAAATTGGCTAGGTCATGATGCTCTCACTTGTAGCATATTTTCTCACTTAGCACTCACTCTCATAATTACACAAAACAAAAATGAAGTGGATAATTACCTTTTTACCTTCTTACTTATAGTTATTTTACATCACAAACTTTACTATAGTCATTATTTCAAGATTTTAACCTCAACTAATACACACCACACGGTTTTTGTCATAAATTAAGTGTATTTACTTCAATTCACACCCCATTTTTGGCACTCTTTTTTATAATTCCACCTACCATCATACCATACATATGACACACATGTTATCTCTCCTTCACATTATCATTCAATCAATCTACACACATTTTCTCGATCTTTATCACACTTTACCTATCTCGTGCTTACTTTTGGCTTAGTGTTCATTCTTATCATCACTTCCCCTTTTAATGAAAGGGGGGGGGGGGGCAATATAATTGGGGTCATTCTAAATCCCCCTTATGACATCATGTGATCAATGAACATTACTAATTTGGAATATTCAAACACTTACTAATGCATTAAGTGATATTTCACCATCGATTCCCCCTAATGACCTAACATGGGGACAATCAGTATAAATCCTCCATATGTGATACTTCATAAATTTCTAGAAATTCCCCCTAGTGACCTAATCTGGGGGAAACAAACACAATTTTCATCTATAAGATATTTCATCAATCTCTATTGATTCCCCCTATTGACCTAATCTAGGGGAAAATAGAGTAAAATATCTCTATTAGTAACCAATTAGAGTCAATCAATCAATCAATCAATCAATTCACTAACACATTCAAGTCTATAACAATCAAAATCACACTATTTAATCAATATAATACATGCCGCCTCCCTAATGACCTAACTTGGGAGTTACATTCATTACTTTCCTAGATGACCTAACTTGGGAAGTTATTCTACATTTGGTGTTTGCTTCCAAATGACCTAACTTGGAAGCCATAATACATTTCACATTTGCTTCTAGGTGACCTAACTTAGAAGCTATCACATTACACTGACACATATGGAGTGGGGGGCAAGATTTCCTTTCCTATACTACTCCTATATGGGTCAAATATTTGACCAAAATTATTTGGACCCAAAACCAATTTTTTTTTATCTAAGTCTGTTGGATATATCTTGAGTATGCAATTATAGGTTGGAGAATAATGCACCTTTCTCCCTACATTCGTCCTCTGGTGATAGGATGCCCAAATCCTCTAGTTGATTCTTCATATATGCATAATTAGGTGGGGAATTAATCACTCTCTACCTCATCATAGCATTATTTTTAATCATCAACCAGTCAACATAATAATCATCACTCTCATTCAGTGCACTTCATTGTGATATTACATTTCTCGCTACGTTGTATAGATCAACACATTGATCCATGGTTCGGCACACTATATGGTTCATTTAGAATGATTTTTCTACCACATCTACGCATTCTACTATAACATGATATTATTCATATTTCTCTTAGGTATGAATCTCTATCGACTTTATGTTACCAAGATTTCTTCTCACAAACATAAAGTGGGGGAAAATGTAATCACAAAATAATGCACTTATTACTATAATTATATCACCAAGTATGTTGTTTTATATATGAATCTTACGTAAGAAAATTATTCACTTATAACCCATACCCTAGTCCTATTGTCAATCTAGTTGGTCATTTCCATTATGTGGCTTACATAGTTTTGGTCGTCTCTTGATAAGTCTTAGTTATCATTAGTTACTCAGTTTTTGTCTCTAGTATTTGAATAGGGCAACCGGGAAGGGATTAGGTTGCCCTAGGCTCCCTAGCCCTCATTTTTGGGTTCCCTCATCTTGGTTACACTTATTTCTAATTTAGAAGTTCGAGGTTTTTCTTTATGGTTTTTTCTCCCATTCCCCTAGGCACTAGTTGGCATATCAGGTCATTAGTGTCAAAATTTGAGCAAGAGATCCCTATATAAACACAACATACACACTACCTTAAGGGAAAAATATTATACCAAGGGTTAGCTATCCACATAAAGTAAAGGACTAAATTTGGGCACTATTCTGCATCATAAATTACATAGGAAGGGTTGTATTCATTCTATTCCATCCACCATTTGCATCTTACATCTAGCTATTTCTTGCTACTTTGGCGTCATAAGTGTTATGGCACCCTAGGCACATCATTGCACACATAAGCACATAGAACTACATCAGGTATGAGATGTAGTGCATCACTTATTCATAAGTCCATCCATTTGGTAGCTGAGGACAATCTGACCCATTCATTTGCATCTTTATTTTTTAGGGTTTGATGCTTTTGTGTGGGATTTTGTAGGAGGTTATTCATTGGAGATCTACAACGATATCAAAAAATCAAGTGTGCCACCAACATGATCAAAGGTGAAGTATTGTAAAGGTCTAATGACCCTATCAAATTCAGTTTTTGAGTCCTTTTGTAGACCCAGGTGCCCATATTCTATACCATGGCACCCATAGGTGCCTCTGTACTCCTCTAGGAGTCCCAGTCTGGCTAGATCTTTAACTTCTAAAATTTTATGAGGTTCCTCATTATATTTAATTCTACCAAAACATCAATCTGATTACTGTGAGATAATTTATATTTCAAGTTAGTACCATTTCCCTCCTATTTCAATTATTTCATTCTAAAATATCAAATAAAATTAGCTAGCATTTATATTGCAGTTTATATAAGTTATTTCATTGATGTACTATTTAGATTAACTTCAAAAATTAATAATTCAGTTAATCACCTTCTGATGTGTGTGCGTACATGAATATCTACCTTATGCCTAATGCCAATGCCTTGTGAATGTGGTCGTATGCCTCTTTGTTTTCTTTCTTTGGATGACAAGGTGCACAAACTGCTAAAAACGGTAGATATGGATGATAGAAGTCGCCATATGTATTGAAGGATGCCTCCAAAATATGAATCTCAATGATAATACATCAAAATAGCTAAGATGAATATGTATAGCTCTTCAAATTTGTCTCACCGATTGTGCAAAAAATTATTGGAGCTCAAAATTGCACCCATCCCAAATCAAGGTGAAATGGGATTTTGAGGAAACATGGAACTATCTCTAAGTTGTGGGACCTTGTGTACTGATACAAAGATCCAGAGAAGGCCAGTTCCTCTACCTATTTTTACCACTAAAACTAATCCTAATGTTGGAAATGAAGCTATCTAATCCTAAACTGACATTCCAAGGGACCAGGGTTAGAAGGAGATGCATAAGGGAAATCCTAAGCTAAAAGGGGCGGTGATAACACCAGAAAGAGGGTGATAACTCTCCAAAAGGGGAAGGAAAGAGAGAAAATGTGGGAGAGATGGGGGAAAAGTCTACCACATATAAGATGCACACAGACCCAACTTTCCCATGCACTGACAACACATGAAAATAGAACTTGTAAAGGGGAAATGCACACAATATGCTAGGAATGTGAACAATGAGGCAAGACACAATAGAAATGAGAAAAGGGAAGAAAGAAGTGACACAAAAGCCAATTTTATTGCTTAAGGTATGCACAATCATTTACATTCATGGAAAAATGTGAGAATACATTACAAAGACTAATTCCAAGGTCGAAAACTCATGAGAAGTCAACCATCATTTTTGCATGGTGCCATTACAAAAAAGAGGGATCCGTTTTAATGAGTAGATCTCTATAATTTATAGAAGGAGGGAAGAGAAGGAGAAAGAGGAGGGAAAATAAGATTTGAAATCCAACCACCAATAACAAGCATTGAATTCCTAAAAATTGACCTACAAGGATGTCAGATGTACCTCTGCATGTCTATTTAGCTTTTGGAATAAGGAATGAGGAAAGATTTGAAGAAAATATAGTGGCTGCATTGATTAGATTGTTCCATTAATGATTTGAGTGACGTTTCCCTATTTTTTTCCTAAAAAATCCCACCAAAATATGATTTTGAAATTCCAACATGTGTCCCATGTCAACAAATTTGCAACAAGCCTAGGCACACGTGTGTTAGAGCCCTGTAGTTACAATATTGTAATATGAAGGTATGTAGTGCTACTAAGCACAAAAGACACATGGCGTGCACTAATGAGCTGAAGGATCAACCAAGTGTTCATCTACTTTTTCATTTCTTCCATGTGTCATGCACTAGTTCATTATAAGGATTTAACATCCTATTGGCATGCTTTAATAGGTTGCATGTCACACACTCAAGTATGGCATGTGGTGACGTGGCATAGTGACTCAACATGGAAGAATGTGTGGGGCGTGCATGAGAGTAAGAGGAATGAGGATGTAGAAGAAAAGGCATGAGGAGAACATGCATGAAAGAGGAAGGTATATATTTGCAAAAGTATACAAGTATCCAAGAAGGGAACAAATGTTCAAATGAGAAACACATGAAAAAAAGAAGTAAGGGGCATGTGTTGCACACAATGTGAAGGAAAAATGTGCCAGGGAAGAATGCAAACAAGGAAAGTGACCGCAAGGAGATGTGTAGATCTCAAGAGGAAGGGTATGTGCATGGGAGGCATGTTTGGGGGACTTAGCCAATTTGGAGGGAAAGTCTACAAGGTTGTGGAAAAGGGTGCATGGGACTTCTAGAATGAAAGTGAGTGCACAAGAGGAAGTCACGAAGGGGAAATTGAAAGAGATAGAAGAATAAAGGAGGAGGAAGCACTTGGAGAATGCGCAGGAGGGAGTGATGGGAGGAGAAAACATAAGGAATAAACAAAAAGGATGCACGAGGGTGTGTAGAATAACTACAAGTAAGAAAACTATCAGCAAAGGGGACAACCAGAGTGTACGCAACCTATGAACTTGAAATTTAGAGTCAGAATGAAGATGTAAGTTGTAAAAATAACTAGGGGATTTATTTTAGACAAGAAGGAATTATCCATTTTCTGAGACCAGGATAAAAATAGACTTGGAGTGTTCACCATGGAAGGGATAAAGGAAGGATACCTTGGCAATCAAGTATTGGCTATTTTTGGAGAAAGAACATGCATAAGTATAGCTATTAAATTTTTTAAAGAAGAATATTATTAGGCAATATATTATTAGAAAATGTTTTGTAAAGCATGCATGTAAGTACGCATGGCTATTTTGAGCACATCTATCTTTAGGAAGAGCATGACCGGTGAAGGGAAATTTTGCACTCCTATAAATACTTGGCTTAGGAAGGGTTATATATCATGTTTGGTATGTTAGGGTATGCTGCTTTGTTGTATCTGCACACATGACTCTATGTTATCATGTACTAGATATTATGTATTAGATTCTTAGTTGTTTCTGAGAATAAATGGATAACAATGGTTGGATTATGATCATTGATGTGTCTGAATATGGAGATGTGTTTTTAGAGTTGATTTTAGTCATGGTTATCTGATATGTTTCGTTATTATAATTGTTTCCAATTAAATGTATGAAATGGTTTAGTATAATTGAATAATTACTTGGTTCATATTTTCATCATGTGTCTGGATGCTAACATCTTGAAAAGAAACAAAAAGGAGGGACCTGGTAGCTACACGTGCTTTGGGTGAGCATTCAATTCTACTGAATGAAGTGCCAACACACATAACATTTAGGTGAAATAAAATACTACAGTAAGGGTGGTATTGTTTTCTCCAAACCAAGGATCTTTTAACTTATCATTCAAGTTGAAATTTTAATACGTAAACAATATTGGGGAGTATGAGTCTTATTAGGGATAAGTGTAAATATATGCAAACCAATCCCATAAAATCAAAACAATAAGAACTATGAACAAAAATATAGAAACAACAAAAAATACACAATAAGAAGATATGATGTAATGTGGTTCACCCAATATGGGATACATCCACCAATAAATACATTCTCAAATTTTATTATGAGCCAAAAGAGTATAATTCACTCTCAGATCAATCTTTTCAAAATTACATAGCACATATCTTATTTGGAGCTATACTCCATAAAATTTCTCAAATTCACACTTAAATTCACACACACACACACACACACATCTCCCTACTGTATGTTTACCTATTTATAAACACATCAATAGGTAGCTTTATAAGCATATTTTTACAATATCATGGGTCAAGAAACAGTTCCATAAAACTATGAGTTAAATACCACCCATATAATTAATACATGAAAAAATGATATTTTAGGCTAATCTTACAAGAATTTTATCAGGGAATTCCATTCCCAAACCCTAATGAGAATACATCAAGAGTGTATAATACTTTTAGTGTATGATTTACAAAAAAATTAACATGAAAAAAGGCTCCACAACCTAACAATCATCCACTTGGAAATTTATTTTCTATTGGAAAGCTTCTCAACCCTTCACTATTGTCTATAAAGAACAATCAAATCTAAACATACCTTTACTTTTTCCCTTGTGACCACCTTGGTCATCATGTTTGTAGGATTCTGATTAGTAAGAATTTTTACTAGCTTCAACTTCTCTTCATCTAAATTTGTCTTGATGAAATGGTACCTTAGTTGTATATGCTTCATCCTAGAGTGGAAAGTGGATGTATTTTCTAGGTGTATAACACTGTGACTATCACTATGTAGCTTCCCTTCCTCCTACTTATGCCATTAATCCTCAAGAAACCCTTGTAACCAAATCATCTCTTTTCTATCCTCTATGGAAACTACATACTCAACTTTTGTGGTTTACAAAGCCACAAGGTTATGTAGTTGTGAAATCCAGCTCACAATTGTGTCACTTACAGTAAACACATAACATGACATGATACTCATGCCATCAAAAATACCTATCCATGTATGAATATTTATAACCAAAAAAAGTGGTATTTGATCCACCGTAGTACACAACTATTCCCATGAACCCTCTCAAATACCAAAGTATTAACTTCACTGCTTTCCAGTTCTCTTTCCTTGGATCACTCACAAAACTACTCACTAATCCCAATGCATGGATAAATTCTAGCCTACTATACACCATGGCATATATCAAGCTGCCAATTGCTAATGAGTAAGGTACCTTGGCCATCTAGGTTCTCTCCTCCTCTATCTTGGGACATTGCTCATTTGATAACTTGAAATGGCATGTCAATAACTTGTTTAAAATCTTGCATACTAAATATCTCCAAGACCTTATTAATGTACTCTTCTTGAGATAAAGTCAGATTTTGTTCCTTGCTATCCTGAGATATTCTTATACCAAGGATTTTTTACTACCCCTAAAACCTTTATAGTACAAGAATCACTAAGTTATTCCTTGAGTACCTTTATTTCCTATATGTTTTTACCTTCTACCAACATGTCATCCACATACAAACACATGATATTATAACTTCCATCATAAAACTTATTTATATTTATGTAATCATCTAAATGACACTTGTAGTATGCTTTATCCATCATAAAACTGTCAAATTTATTGTACCAGTACCGTAGAGATTATTTAAGGACATACAAGATCTTATTCAGTTTGCACACTATGTTCTCCCCCCCTGTGACCTCATATCCTTGTGCCCACTCCATGTATAAGTCCTAAAAATAACCATGAAGAAACACATTCTCCACATCCACTTCTCTAAGTGTAAGTCTTCCACTACCACTATCCCAATAATAGTTATAATAGAAGTCATCTTCACTACTAGAGAAAAAATCTCATCGAAATCAATACCCTTATTATGTGCAAATCCCTTAACCACCAAATAGGCCTTGTACCTTTTTATACCTCCATCCTCCTCTTTGAATCTATACACCCAATTGTTATGTAATTCTCTCTTACCTTCAGGTATGTCTACTAAATACCAAGTATGATTTTCCATGAGAGACAGATGCTCCTCATCTATGGATTATTCCCACATATTCTTGGCATCTATGTGCATTTCTTACTCAAAGAAATCTGAATCTTCATTATTAGTGAGTAATAGATAATTAAGAGATGGAGGAAAATTTTCAGGTTCCCTTCTTACCCTAGAAGACCTCCTCACCTCAGGAGTTTTGGGTTCATGTTGAGTAGGTTCTTAAACAGGTTATACTAGAACTGGTTTCTCTACAACATCCTCCAACATTGTGTACTCTTTTTTAGATTACTTTCTCTGATCCTAAATATATTGTTTATACATGAATTTTTCATTAAATAACACATCCCTAGACAAAAATATTTTCTTTTCCTTAAGACTCCAAATCCGGAAACCAAATTCATCCACACGATAACAAAAAAGGCCCATTTTTAGATTTAGCATCTAACTTAGTCCTACCATATTTATCAATATGAACAAAGTATTAATAGCCAAATAATCTAAGAAAGGAATAATCAACCTTCTTTCCAGACAAAGATTCCTTAGGTATGCCTCCACCTAAGGAATTTGAAGGTCCTTTATTGATCATATATACAACCATGCTCACTTATTCCACCAAAAATTGAAGGGTATCCATGCATGTAACCTCATGCTCCATGATATCATTATTCATTCTTTCTGACATTCCATTATACTATAGAGTTCTTGGAACCATCCTCTTTCTACATATTTCATTCCTAGAACAATAGTCAATAAACACATCGGTGCAACATTATCCTTCATTATATAACCTAATACATTTTAACTTGAGACTTGTTTTGTTCTGAACCAAGGCTTTCCATATTTTGAATATATCAAACATATAAAATTTTCTCCTAATTCCATACACCCAAAATTTACTAGTTGCATCATCAATAAAAGTGACATAATAATATGAACCACCAATAGAATATACCTGATCCTTCTCCCATACATCTAAATGATCCATCTCTAACTTATTGTCTTTCATTGTAGGTCTAACCTTGATAAACTTTATACTTTTTTTGTTTTATGTACACATGGTCTTTACAAAAATCTAAATCAATATCTCTCAACTCAAGTAATCTATCCTTAAAAAAATTCATGGTCTTTTAGATCATGTGACTGAGCCTATAGTTCCACAAAGTTACATCTGCTTCTGCAACAACTAAATTACAATAATCAACACTACTAGTTAAATACAAGGGGGTAAGTGCAACAAGTTGGTGGACAAAAAAGTGGTAATAAGTGGACGTTATATTGTAAAAAATAGAAAAATATCAACTTGTATGGATTATTAGCAATACGCGTATTCAAAGTTAGAAAAGAAAATATAAATATGAATTGTAACATCTGGAATCTAGTTTCTAAACTACATTTAAAAAAAATAAATAAACAAGTATAGCTTTATTAAACACTCAAAATTATATGACTTGGGATTTTTTTGAAAAAACATATAATATTGTAGTCCGTTTGCACGTGATTTGGATGACCAGATATTGTTTGTTTTTTTCATTTGGTGAAAATTTAGATGTCATTGTCTATCTTGGGATTGATTTTATTTTGTATTTTTTCAAGCAATATATTTTTTTTAATGATTTTTTTCGTGAAAGTGGTCTAATTTTTTTTAGAAAATGGAGTGCTTTCTGTTTGCCCACCATAACTATATCAAAAATATTGAAATCAAATATATATATGTTTAACATGTATATAATTTCTCCTTGCTTGGGATGGTATAAGTTTTATCACATTTTGATAAGTGAAACAAAAGTTGCAGTCTTAAACGTAGAAATGAACATTCATGAGAAAAAATGTGTTAAAGACCTATTGTTAGTAAAAATTATAAAATGATATTTATCTTATTCTATTCACTTTATAATTAATATTTCTACTAAGCTAACACTCTCCCTTACGCGATGACAGTTTTTCACCATGGTTCAAGTCTGTGGAAGAGACAATTTTAAGTTTTTAACCTTTAACACACCATAATGACCTCCCATAACTTTGGTTTGGAAATTTTTTTTTTTTTTCCCAAGCCTTGGGGTTGGATTTGATGATACAAATAGAACCGCGATTGTGGTTTATAAACCATGATCATGCTTTATAAACTGCAATCACACTTTATAAAGCACGATCATAGTTCTTAAACCATATTTACACACATCCTAATGTTTGAATTACCATGTTATTTTTAGTGTTTGACCTTACCGTATGAATTATTACAAAATTATATCACTTTCTGCACATTTTTCTTATTACTGGAAGCAAAGTAAAAAAAGGAAGTCATTAAGTAAAAAAATGCCAAATGAATTAAAGGAAAACAAATTTCAAAATGCTGAGCGAATGTGGAATCTTTGTGAATCAAGAATAGGCTCATCTTCAATCCCTACTATTGTAAGCAATGAGGAGCCAGGTAATGTTTCAACTGTCAATGTTAAAATTGAATTAAATACTTATGATGAAGATGTTTTTACTGTTAATGTTGAAGAAGAATTAAATACTCGTGATGTAGCTGATGTTGAAATTGAAGGAGACAGTGAAATTGTGAATAAGGAAAACCAGGTTGAAATTGTAGACAAGAAAAATTTGACAAAAACACCTCCTATAATTTTTCGTAAGAATCCTAATTATTTTATTGAAATTGATGAAAACATTTTGAAACCAATGTTTGACAAACTTTCTGAACAAAAAATCAGAAGAAAAGCCATTGAAATTTGGGGTAATCATTTTGAACGGAAAATTAGAAGAAAATCCATTGAAATTTGGGATAATCATTTGAAATTTTAAATGATTCCCAAAGATGTCAGTTGTTGGTTAGTTTGATGAAATTGATTAAAATGAGACCTACATTAAACACCTTAGGATTGATAACATCTAATGTACGTGGTCAAACCTCTACAATTTTTGAAAACCTTCATGATGCATACCACACTGTTGGTGTCAAGAGACGCACTAGGGATAGTAATATTGCGCGTCATGTACTTGCTACTAGTGTTGTAAGTGAATCAATAAAAAAACATCGTTTGATTATACAAACAAGTCAAATGTAGAAAGTTAATTGAAAAACTCTAATGAAAGCAATTGAAAGATGTAATATCCTTCAATCACTCAATAACACAAATTTTTGGGCATTTTCTGCTAGAGCACCACGTAAGGAAAAATATAATTCTGATGCTATAAGAGAAGTTGTTATTCAATTTTGGCATGATAACACTAGAGTTTCACCTAATACAAGAGAGGTTGTAAAATGGAGAGTTGGTTCTACTAATCGCGAACCACATCTAAAACATTTCTTAGATATGAATCAAACTCAATTTTTTCGTAAGTTTGAATAAGAGAATATAGAAATTAAAATTAGTCAACATTTTTTTGAAATGTTGAAACCATTCTATGTGAAAATCAACCACGCTCGCACCACTTGTGGTTATAGGCAACATGTTGAATTTACTATGCATTATGCTAAATTTTTATGTATTCATTCTAATTTTCATTTTGAAACTATATTATAAAAATGTGGTGTTCATTTTCCACCAATATCTTCCAGGGATTTCATACCTACGATATTTTGTGAAAGAGAAGTTGGACAATTTTTTTATAGTCACGATTGTTTAGATGGTAGTTGTGTACATGCGGTGGATTACCTAAATTGGAAAGTTGCATCCATGAGAAAATTGAAGGTTCAATAGGACATAATATAGTTAAGTTTGATAAATATAAATTAGTACCATACCAATTGAAAGATGGAAAGGATTCTAAACGGTGTGAGCTAGCTACAAAATATACACCTATTTTTCAATTTATGAGAAAATTGAAGGATGAAATTGTTTATGAGTATGCTAGGCATACACACAAAGCTCGATAGTTGGATGAATAGTTCAAGATATGCAAGGACATATTTCCTATTGGTACTATTGTTTAAGTGGTCGATTTTATATAGAATTACACATTGCAACCACAAATGGAGGTTCAATCACAATATTACAACTTAGTACAAGTTTCCATTTTTGTGCATATAACATTTATACATTATCCTAATAGTACAAAGAATGATCAATTTTTTTTAAGAGAGTACCAGTTTTATATCAGTGATGATCATACTCATTCTACTGAATTTTTGTAAGGGTGTTTCCAGTTATTTTATGGAAACTTGTCTGATCAGGACATCCTCTTCTAACAATATTATATATGGTCAAATAACTGCATGTCTCAGTTTAAGAATGGACAAATGTTTTATTAGATGATAAAGATGCATGTCAAGATGAGTGTGCAACATATTTGGAGTTTCACTGAGGCTGGATATGGAAAAGGAGAGCACGACGGTGTAGGGGCATGTGTGAAAATAGCTCTTGCAAGAGAAGAGTTGAAGTACAAAGATGGTGCTAAATTGAAAGATGCAAAGAGCATAGTGGAATGGTGTATTGATAATATGGCCCATGGTTCTCAAGAAAATTCCATAGTTCAGAGATATTTTTTATTGATAGAGGAATGAAAAATTGCTAACTACAAGGATTGTATGACACTCACAGGTTCAAGTGATATGCACTCATTTTGTAGCTCAGACGCTACTTCGTGGGCCATATGGATAAGAAATTTGGCATTCTTTTGTGCATCTTGTGTCAAATTTATCACTACTGAGTGTGATTCACAAGAATGGGTGGATGGATGGATTTGTAGGCCTCTAACTCTGCTTCCCAGTTATCAACCTCCATAGGCATTACGACTTGTTTCTACATATGAAGTTCCAACAACCAAGGAATTTGAAGAAATTTCAATTTTGGTGTGACAAGGTAAATGGTTATTTAAATTTTTTGTATTTAGTCACGTCCATTGAAATTTTAATATGTAATTTAAATTTGAGTTGAAACCCTTTTTTTGTAGGACATGTGTTTGCAGTTATTGTGACAGAAGACAATGAATAAGGAAAATACTATTTCTTATATCGTTGCATCGAGGAAATAAAGAAGTTGAATTCTCTTGTTATAAATGGTGAAGATATTGAGCACCCTACAGAGTTAGTGGTAGTTACTGGAACTTGGCTTCGATGGTATCTATTAAAAAACTCCTCTATTTGGGTATTTGAATACTTTAAGGCACACAGGAAAATACTCTTATATTCACATCTAGTTCTAGCAACAAATATTCAGCTAAATAGATATTAAGGAAGGCCTTATAACAATATTCTTTGGAGGGTTCGAGAGTCAGATCATGAAGCAATCTTGTCTATTATTCAGAGTAGATCCGATCCTGATAGTTCATTGGAATGAATTTACATGCTCACATCTGGTATATATAATTTCATTGAAGTTTTTAAATTTGTCAACCATCTGTAATTTGTGTATTTTGTATATATCTAGTATTTTGTATAATAAGTGTTTAAATTTGTGTATTTTGTATATATCTAGTATATATGGTTTTGATTTTGTTAGTGCCATTTTTGAGCTTGCACCTTATTGCCCTAATTTTTCAAATCTATATGTGCTAAAAAATGTTTTACCCTTTGAATTGATGGCATGAATTCTTCCCCACTAGTTGGATGCTTTAAAATGCTCACAAAATTGTTGTTTTTCCCTAATTTTAAAGAATAATCCAAGTTTACCCTTTTTTGTGCCCTAGTTTTTCCAATTTTGTGGGCTATGTTGTTTTTCCCTTTACCAAATTGTGAAAAAATTGAATTTGATCAATTCATACTTGTTTGTATTTGAAAATCCAATCCCATGGTCAAAAATGTTGTGAAATCATCCTTTAGTTGATTCAAAATCGAAACAATCTACCATCCTTGGTGAAAAAATTGAATTCTAGGGCTTGCTTTAATTTTTTCACATTCTGACGGTCATACGAGTGTCATTTGCCCATCAAATTCATCATCGCAAGGTAATGGAAACATGGTGGGTTCCTATTGGCTAGGGGCTGTCGGGAAATATTTCTAACTTATCATTTTTGAAATTTTGGTAAAAAGGAAAATTTTGATCCATGGCTCTGCTTTCTGTAAAAGGTGCCTACGTGGCATGTTTTGATTGGCTAAGGAATTGGTGGGTGGCAAACTTTCCATAGGAAATTTTGATTTTATTTTGTAAATTTTTGAAATTTTGGCCCGAAGGCCCACAACAAATAGGGAGAGGACACGTGACACATACTTTGGTCTGAGGGCATGCATGTGGTAGAGGAACTTGGAGAATTTTGATGTTTTATGGCTCAAAGTGATAAAGTAAAATTTTGGCCCGAAACCCAGCAGCCAATCGCAAGAGGACACATGTCCTAGAAGTTTCAAAATGGAGGTGCTGGCCGTGGAGGGACTTAGAGTTTTTTGGCTCTAAATTTATAAAGTTTCAAAATTAGTTTTTCCCCCACTCCAATCAGAGGAGGACACGTGGCAGCATGGTGGCGCAGACCCGGTTATTGGGTCTGTGGAGGGAAAAAGGGATTTTTTCCTTTTTCATAAAAAGGGTTAAAGTAAATTTTTGGCTTGAAATCCCTTAGCCAATTACAGGTAGACACATGTCCATGAAGGGTCAGAGGGAAGTGCGAGCCGCAGAGAGAAATGGGAATTTTCTCCCTTTTTTGCAAAATGGATAAAAGGCAAATTTTGGCCCAAAAATCTGCAACAAATCAGGAGAGGACACGTGTCCTGAAAGGTCAAAAGGGGACATGGGTCAACATTGAAGTTTTTGAATTTTCAAAAAATTGTAAGGGAAGTTTGAAGGAAGAAAGGGAGACTTGGACCCGCAGTGAATAGTGTGGCACTACGTGGCGGCAATAATTTCAGAGGCGCGGGCCCATGGAGACAAAGTAGAAAATTTTCCCTTGGCTTAAAGGGAGTAAAAATAAAGATCAAGCCCGCGGGTCCTCGGAAGAATGAAAGATGGACATGTGGCAAAGGACAAGGTGGGTCAGCAGGCCGACGAAGGAAGGAGGGAATTTTTTCCCTTTTTCACAAAGGAGTTCAAGATCAAAATTTGAAGCACTGGCCCGCTAGCGAATCACAAGGAGACACGTGGCAAGGGAAAAAATCAGAGCTATGGGCCCACGGGGAAAAAAGTGAAAATTTTCCAAATTCCAAAAGGGTCAAAATGTGAAGAATTGAAGCACGATCCTGATGGGGCCCACCATATGCCATGTGTCAACTCCAAATTTCAAGGGCAGAGGGGCGGAGGAAAAGGTCAAAATTTTCCATTTTTCCAAAAAATGTGGAAAAGTCAAAAATGATCCCAATTTCGGTCCCAATTATTTTTGGATATGTGTCCTGCCTTATCCAAAGTTTAAAAAATGGTAATATTGAGCGGATTTTTGGATTACATCTTCCACGTGGAGGGATGATATTAAAGGTTGATGTAAGATCAACGGTTGCTATGTAATTTCATTTTTTGGCTGCCATTTTTGCTCCAGGAAGCTTGGAATCATGATTTTTGCATCAAAATTCATCAAATCTATAGTGATTTTGTGTCCTCTTGGCCTTCCAGGATCATTGGCATCACTTTCATGGCTTAATTCTTTGACTTGTGATGTTTTTGAAGCAAATTTTTTCCCTAGGCCAAGCAAGCACGTGAAATGAAAAAATCAAAAGTTGCAGAGGTAGTTTAAAAGTGTAAAAAGGTGAAAATGATGAGTAAGAGGTGTTTGCATGCCTCAACGATGAAAAACATGCCTCCAGGATGGATAATGATCTAGATATTTGTAATGATTTAATATTTTTGACACACCTGGCAACATGCGAGTGTTTTTCAGTTTGATGTCATTTTCATTGAATCATGAAGAGTTTTTGTAACACAATTGATCCCATGGCATATTATGTGCTTGGGAAAGAAGGATCCAATGTGGCATAGGGTATATAGTGCATTTTGGATAATTTGTAAAAGGAGGGAGTTGAAAATCATGGGAAATTTTTGAGAGAAAGCTCATTTTTTCTGAGAAACCCACCAAAGAACCAGAATAATTTCTTATGTGTTGGATCTTCATGTATGTTAGTTGGTTACAAGTGTATAGCCATTAAACAGCTCTGAGATTGTTCATGAAACTCTCCCCTGCTGATGAATCTAACACACTTTTGAGTTAATATTTGTTTTCCTTGGAAATATGATGTCTGTTATCATTTTTAAATGCTTGCAAATAGTTTTCATTGTTCTTGTTGCAATCTTGCATTAAAAGTCTATAGAAATCACACAGAATCTCCACTTCTTGTTGATATTTTAGTGGCATTTGCAATCTCATGTTCAAAAGATCCTTCATCTGATAAAGAGATAAACAAATTTAAAATCACTTTACCTTCCTTGACTGTAGAGATTGCTTGTAAGCCTTTGGGGGTACCTTAGGCATGGTTTGATCATGAATTTTTGTGTTTAATTGAGTTTTTTACTTCAAGCTTTTGTAGTGTATTCTCAAAGATTGTGTGAAGAGTGCAACATGGGCTTCCATTTATGCCTCTTCTAGTTGAAATAATATCCTGATTATTTGAAGCATTTTATTTGATAATTATTCAAATATTATAGAGGTTGTTAAAGATCTGATATATCCTAGTTTGTCTTTTCAACACCCCACAAAAATTTCATTTCAGGATAACTAATCCTACCCCTTACTACCCCTGCATTGCATTGTGTGTCAGCATAAGAATACAATCTATTTACAATTTGTAGATCAAGATTTCCAATGTATCTAGTAACCTTTGCGTTTTTTTGAGAACATACCCATGTTTTGAGAAGTGACAACTCGTGAGAGTTTAGATCTGGGGTGTTGATCATGTTTTCATCAAGGTCTCCATCATAGAATTTCAAGCAAAGAGAAGGACATCTTCATCTCCTTCACCATTTCAAGGTTACAAAAAAGGTCCTCTTACCTTAGTTGCAAGGCACAACCTAAAACAACTAGGACAAGATCAAGTCCTATTGGAGTACTATCCATTTCTCCATAAACCTGAGTTCCAGCTAGACCATATCACCGGCTACCAATGACATACAACATGGTCTGATCTATCCTTAAGCTCCATGACATATCTATGGTGTTGCTCAAACTGAAAAGGAGAACAAATTTGGGTACCAACATGAGTGGCACCATTGCCGGGGACTTCTTTGTTTTTCTTGGTGTTTTTGAAGTGTTTGAAGAGTTTGAGCATTTATATATTCAATTATTTGAGATGCTACTTTGTTAAAATATCATCCTATGCTTCAGATCTGCAAGTTTTTAAAAAAGGGTTTCAAGTTTTGACTACCCTTTTTCCATTTACTAGTAGTTCATACACTTTGGGTGCATTGTGATTGATTGATTTAAGAATAAAAGGGTCTGATTTATAGGGATTTGCAAATGTTTTCAGTGCTAGCAAACATTTGACATATTATTTTAGTGCATTCTTACACAACTAAGGTGAAATTCCTTAGTGGCGACTCCATGCTGATCCGATCTTGAAAATACTAGTGTCTTGAGCTTTCTATCATTTATTTTTGTGCTGCTAACCTCTGCAAAACTGGAGGGACGAAGATCTCTCTTCCTTAGATACTCTACTAAGAAATTGTTCTCAGATTCAAGAAATTCAGAGTTGGAAGGGAGAAGAGTTTGGAAGGTGGTTAAGGGTCAGACATCAGGCAAAGATATAGCCATTGGTGAGAGAGATCAGCCTTTGGTAGAGGTCTATCACTCTTCTTCAAGTGATTTTGATTCAAGAAATCTTTTCATAAACTTGTTTTCCTTAGCTAGTGAAGGTCCTTCTATTGTACCTGGTAAGCTCCTTCTACACTTTTCACCTCTGTGTTTTAATTCGAGTAAAACTTTCCAAGAAAATCAGCACTTAGAGAATACCAGTCTTGTGAATCACATTCTTGAGCCTCAAAGATATAACACTCCTCATCAGCTTGTGTCACCTCCAAGATCACCCCCACTAAACAATATGGCTCAGCTTAGACCTTAATTTGTTGTTAACACCTTTGGTCCTATAAATTTTAGAGGAATGGATGGTTACCCAAATGCTGTCCCACAAGATGTCAGAAATAGGTTGCCAAAATTCCAGGGTAACAATGCTAGTATTGGTGATCAGCATCTCAAACTTTTTGATAATATGATGGAAGATTTTGAGATAGAGTTTGAAGATGTGTATATTAAATTATTTATTCATACACTAGAAGAAGATGCTAGGGATTGGTATAAGGCTCTACCTGATAATTCTATTGATTCATGGACTGAAATGAAAAATGCATTTAGGTTACAATATGGTGATAGGACTAATCCTAGATTTATTTTATCTGAGTTTGAGAATATCAAGAATAACCCTAATGAATCAGTCCATGAATTTAACACAAGGTTTAACAAAACTTTGAGAAGGATGCCTGTTGGTTTGAGGCCTTGTGATGAATCTTGTTTAATAAAATATGCAAATGCATTTGATAAGAATGCAGCCTATAACCTAAGAGACAAGAACCAAGCCAATCTAAGACAAGATTTCACCATGGCACTTCAAATTGAAAAAAATATCAAGGCTATTGGGAAACCTCTCAAGAGAGATGGTGTAAAATTGATAAACCCTAAAAAACCTCAAGCTAGCAAAGGTGCTGATTTAGAATAGGTTGTGAAAACTTTTGTAGGGGCTATCAAAGAAATATCATACAAGTTGGCAAGAGCTGAGAAGGGAATTGGGTAGACTTCACAAGGTCAGCCTAGGCAACAGACACAAGATAGATTTGGAAATCACCATAGGAATGAGTAGAGGTTTGATGACAAGGGTAAAGGGCCTATTGGATCTACAAATAGACAAACCCAAACACATGAAAGTAGATTAGTTCCTAACCCTCTAACTACTAGGGTTGCTGTTGTTGATGAAGTTGATGATATGGATTGTTGTGATAGATGTTTTCTTCCTCATCCTCCATGTGAAGTGGACCAACAAGTTGATGAAGCTGATAATGAGGATGGAAATAATGATGATAATTGCATGGTGGGTTGTTCTTCAAGCTCATAAGGAGGAGAAACATCTACTGAGGTAATAAGTGCTAGGAATGTTGCTACCTTTTGGGATTGCATCAAATGGGTACAAGGCTTTCTCCCCCCTCATGCTCTTGAAGTTGATGTAGTGCAAGCTTTTGAAATTACTAACAATGACTTTGAATACTTGAGAGATTTGATGATCAAGAAGTATGATGACGGTATATCTTCGGAGGAAGATAGACAATTGTTGATGAATGCTGTTGTAGCTCAAGAGGAGGACTATAACACTAGAAGAAAAGTTGTTAAGGGAGTTGGGCCTCAAGCAAAACCTAAAACACCCTTGCTCACAAACATTCCAAAAGAAGCTCCTAGGAATGAAAAACTTGTTAAAATCTCTGTTTTCCTAAGAAAAAATTACAGTCCTCATCATGTCCAAGCTGCCAAGAATCCTTTGCCATCTGATGAATCTTTGTGTATCCCTTCTAATGTTGTTTTTCCAAAGAGTGTCCCCTATGACATAGCCCAATTATTGAGCCAAATTAAAGTGAGTTTTCTAATAATTGAGTTGCTTAGAATTCCTGAGCATAAAAAGAGAGAATTTGAGTACTTGGGATTGAAAGAAGAGAAGATCACCCCAAGCAGAAATGTAAATGTTGTTGAGACTCCACCTCAGAACATTATTGACCTTGAAAGCCCCCTACCAGTAGAAGATCTTAGAGAGACACCTGAGGTATATTTTGGGACATCTTTGGTTGATTCCTAGCTGAATGTGGATCCATTCTTCACAACTTTGATCATAAAAGATAGGCTACTTCACAATTACATGTTTGATTCTAGTGCATCATGTAATGTCATGCCTTTAGAAGTCATGAATGAGTTGGATATCAAAGTGACATCTGCCTATGGGAATTTTACTACTATGGATTCAAGGGAAGTGCTGGTGGTTGGTTGTGTAAAAGGTTTAGTTGTGTAGCTTGCATCTTATCCCGGGAGGAATTTAAAATTGGATGTTGTGATTGTTGATTTCCCTGCCAAATGGGGTATGCCTTTGTCAAGAAAGTGGGCTGCAAGTGTTGGGGGGAGTGTTAATATGGACATGTCTTTTGCTACTATTCCCATTGAGGGCAGCCTTGTCAAGCTCTATGGAGAAAAGAAAATGTTACATCTAATTGAGGATCCAAATAATGCTTCCTATGAGGTGTTATTTGCTGATGTTGATGCTGATAATTTCATTGGTTTTGCTGATGGAAAAGGAAAAAAAATGGATCAGTCAAAGTGCCTTGAACAGGTATGTTCTCCTTGGACCTTGCTATTTGATGGAGCTTGCTCCAAATTTGGACATGGTGCTGGTGTAATTTTGATTTCTCCTAGCTTGGAAGAATTTGTTTTTTCCTTCAAGCTTAATTTTGAATGTACTAACAACATTGTTCAGTATGAAGCCTTGTTGTTGGGTTTGAGAATTAGATGGAAGTATGGAGTAAAAGACATTTTTACAAAAGGAGATTTAGAGCTGGTTGTCAAACAAATAAGAAAACTATATGCTACAAAAAATCAATTTATGAAACAGTATAAGCATGCAGTTTTGGATCTAGTTGAGATGTTTGATTCCTTCAATATTGTGTATCATGATAGAAGTTTGAATAATACTGCTGACAATTTGGTAATGTTGGGGTCAAGATTTGAAGATTGCACCATTTCACCTTATTGTGAATACAACACTGAAGTGCTGACTAGGCCTGCTTTCCCTGACAACATCAAGCATTGGAAAGTGTTTGATGATGATTCTAAAGTGAAAAGGTTCTTGCAAAATCAAGGTGAGTTTGTAGATTAGCATATTGACTGGGAGCCAATGGTGTGTATGAATAAAGGAAGAGAGGCTTTGTTTGGAAAGGATATCATCTAGTTGAAAACAAACACCATTCCTAGAGGTCTTGTTGCACTTGAGTCAAATTTTAACAAATGTCGATTTCATCATAAATAGAAACATGTATGACTCAAGGGATGTGGAAGAGCATAACTTGGGTACAAAGGACAAACCAAGAAAATTTTGGTTGGGCAGCAGTTTAAACAAGGAAGAAAAACAGTCCTACCTCCAATTATTGAAACAATATGAATATTTCCTTGCTTAGTCCTATTAAAAGCTAAAAGCATATAGAGAAGACTTGTTTCAACATGAGATCCCTCTTGAAAAAAATGTAAAACCATTCAGGTAGAGGCAAAGGCCGATTAATCCATTTCTCTCCATGAAAATGCAAGAGGAGTTAAAGAATTTGAGAGATGGAGGTATTATTCAACCCACTAGATATTCATCTTTGGTTACAAAACTTGTGCCAGTCAAAAAGAAGAATGGAGATATCATACTTTGTGTAGACTTTAGAAATTTGAACAAAACATCCATGAAGGACAACTATCCATTTCCAAATATGGAAAATATGTTGCAGCTTGTGACAGGGTCTGAATTGCTTTCTACATTGGATGGTTTCTCCAGATAAAATCAAGTGGTAGTTAAAGAATCAGAAATACTTAAGACAACATTCACTACTCCTTGGGGAACATATGTTTTTGTTAGGATGCCCTTCGGTTTGATGAATGATGGTGCCACTTTTCAAAGAGCAATGGATGTTGCTCTTGCTAGTTACATCAATGAATTCATTGCAGTTTACGAAGATGATGTGACTGTGTTCTCAAGGTAGAGAGGTGATCATTTGCAACACTTGGAGAAGATGCTGATTAGATGTAGGGAGTATGGAATTTATCTTAATCTAAAGAAGTGTCATTATAGCATGCAAAAGGCCAAGCTTCTTGGCCACATTGTGTCAAAATATGGTGTTATGATAGACCCTGAGAGAGTGGAGGCAATCAACAAAGTACCTATCCCAAGAACCAAGAAAGGCATCCAGTCTTTCTTTGGTCAAATTAATTTAATTAGAAGGTTTGTTCCAAACTTTGTTGAGTTGACTCTTCCAATCACAAGAATGCTAAAGAAGGACCAAGTTATCAAATGGGAGGAGGCTACCATTCAAGCTTTTAAAGGAATTAAGGATGCACTTAAACATGCACATGTTTTAGCAGCCCCAAACTATAAGAGGCCTTTCCAAATATTTTCCTTTGCCTCTGACTATACCATTTATTTTGTTTTGCTGTAAAAGGATGAGAATGGGGCTAAGAGACCTATTGCCTTCTTTAGCAAGGCTTTACAAGCAGTTGAGTTAAAGTATACAATCATGGAAAAACAAGCATTTGCCTTGGTGAAAGCAACAAAATTTTTCAGGCCTTATATATTGAGTTCAAAATTTGTTACTTATGTTCCCCACACCATGGTGAAAGACATCTTCTCAGAGATGGAGGTCTCAAGCAAAATATTTAGATGGGTGAAAAAACTACAGGAGTATGATATGGACATCTAAACCAAAAAGTTAGTAAGAGGCTTGGGTCTTGCTAAGCTCATGGCTGAGAGCAACTTGCAAAATGTGGAAGTGAATCAGCTAAAGGAAGAAAGGATAGAGGTGCTTGCAAAGTTGGTAAATTCTAAGTGGTACAAGGATGTAATATTTTACCTTAAACACCTTTGTTGTCTTGATCATTTAAATAAAAAATTAGAAAAGATCCCTCAAGATCGATTCTCAAAAGTATATCATCACAGACCTTGGGCTAGGTTGGAAGAACCTTGAAGGTGTCCTTTTGAAATGCATAAGTGAAGATGAAGCTCCCAAGATAGTTACTGATTTCCATGGGTGAGTTTGTGGAGGAAAATTTGCTAGAAGAGTAAAAACACATAAGATTTTGAGAGATAGTTATTGGTGGCCTTCTCTCTTCAAAGATGCAACCTAGTTGGTTAGAAAATGTGATAGTTTCCAATGTTTCTCTGGAATACTGAAAGTTTTAGAATCCCTTCCTTTGCAGCCTGTATCAATTGAATCTCTTTTCAAACAATTAGGGATGGACTTCATTGGTGAGATTTTAGATCCTTCTAGTGTTGGCCATAAGTGGATCATTGTAGCCACTGATTATTTTACAAAGTGGGTAGAGGCAATCCCCACCAATAAAGAAACACACCAAATAGTTATGGACTTCTTGTTGAATCAAATCATATGCAAATTTGGAGTCCCAGTAAAGATTGTAGCTGATAATGCCATGTGCTTTAGAGCTAAACCTTTAATGGAAATGTGCAATGAATAAGGAATCAATATGACTTATTCTTCAAACTATAAACCCCAAGGGAATGGACAAGATGAGTCCAACAATAAGAATTTTTTGAAGATCATTAGAAGAACCTTGGAGCAAAACAAGAAGAAATGGGGTGAACAATTGAAATTTGTAGTTTGAACTGATAGGATAACTCCTAAAAGGGCTACTGGTAAAAGCCCATTTGAATTGGTGTATGGAACTCAGGCTTTGTTTCCCTTACACCTACAATTATATTCATTTCAATTTTCCCAACAGTTGGAAGATCAAGAGCTTGGCCCATATGAATCAAGGATCAATCAGATTATTGAGCTTGATGAGGAGAGAAGAGCATCCCATCAAAGGCATGTCAGATTTAGAAAAAAATTGAAGATATTTTTTGATAAGAAGGTCACTCCTAGAGCCTTCAATGTTGGAGATTTGGTTTTGTTGTGGGATAGTAGGCATGAAGACAAGGGCAAGCATGGTAAATTTGATGCATTATGGATGGGCCCTTATGCCATTGATATCAGAATTGTTGAACATACCTTCTTTCTCAAGGATTTAGATGGGGAATTGCTGGAGCTACCTGTTAATGGCAGAAATTTGAAACATTTCTTAGATTAAACCCCAAATTTGAGGTATGCACCAGCTTGTACAGTGTATAGTGTTTGGTTTTTGCTCTGTTTTTTGTGTTTTGTCGATTTTGTGGTTTGCCTTGCTATGTGGTAGTCATTTTTGTCAAGTTCTTGGCTGGTTTTTGGTGTTTTTAGCTCTTGAATCCTTTGCCCAATGGATATTTTGGAACTTGGTCTACATTTTTTCCTTGTGGAACTCACTCGGAGTGCCCATCCCCAAGCAAGAGCCGATGTTGGTGCCATTTTTGAGCTTACACCTTATTTCCCTAATTTTTCAAATCTATATGTGCTTAAAAATATTTTACCCTTTGAATTGATGGTTTGAATTCTTCCCGTCTAGTTGGATGCTTTAAATTGATCACAAACTTGTTATTTTTCCCTAATTTGAAAGAATAATCCAAGTTTTCCCTTTTCTGTGCCCTAGTTTTTCTAATTTTGTGGGCTATGTTGTTTTTTCCCTTTTCCTGATCGTGAAAAAATTGAATTTGATCAATTCATACTTGTTTGTATTTGAAAATCCAATCCCAAGGTCAAAAATGTTGTGAAATCATCCTTCAGTTGATTCAAAATCAAAAAAATCTACCATCCTTGGTGAAAAAATTGAATTCTAGGGCATCCTTTAAATTTTCACGTTTTGACGGTCATACGGGTGTCATTTTCCCGTCAAATTCATCATCACAAGGTAATGGAAATGTGGCGGGTTCCTATTGGCCAGGGGGTGTTGGGAAATATTTCTAACTTATCATTTTTGAAATTTTGGCAAAAAGGAAAATTTTGATCTGTGGCTCCGCTTTCTGCAAAAGGTGCCTACATGGCATGTTTTGATTGGCTAAGGAATTAGCGGGTGGTAGACTTTCCTTAGGAAATTTTGATTTCATTTTGCAAATTTTTCAAATTTTGGCCTGAAGGCCTGCAGTGAATAGGGAGAGGACACATGGCACATACTTTGGTTTGAGGGCATGCGGGTGGCAGAGGAACTTGGAGAGTTTTGATGTTTTATGGCTCAAAGTGATAAAGTAAAATTTTGGCCCAAAACCCCACAGCCAATCACAAGAGGACACGTGTCCCAGAAGTTTCAAAATGGAGGTGTGGGCCATGGGGGGACTTAGATTTTTTTGGATCTAAATTTATAAAGTTTCAAAATTAGTTTTTCCCCTGCTCCAATAAGAGGAGGACACGTTGCATCACGGTGGCACAGACCGGGTCGGCGGGTCCGCGGAGGGAAAAAGGGATTTTTTCCCTTTTCACAAAAAGGTTTAAAGTAAATTTTTGGCTTAAAATCCCTCGGCAAATTAGCAAGTAGACACATGTCCATGAAGGGTCGGAGGGAAGTGCGGGCCGTAGAGTGAAATGGAATTTTCCCCCTTTTTTGCAAAATGGATAAAAGGAAAATTTTGGCCCAAAACTCTGCAACAAATCAGGAGAGGAAACATGTCCTGAAAGGTCAAAAGGGGGCGTGGGTCAACATTGAAGTTTGTGAATTTTCCAAAATTTGTAAGGGAAGTTTGAAGGAAGACAGGGAGATTGGACCCGTAGCGACTAAGAGGGCGCCACGTGGTGGGGATAATTTTGGAGGCGCGGGCCCGCGGAGACAAACTAAATTTTTTTCACTTGGCTTAAACGGAGTAAAAATAAAGATCAAGCCCGTGGGTCCTCAAAAAATGAAAGATGGAAATGTGACAAAGGACAAGGCAGGTCAGTGGGCCGGTGGAGGCAGGAGGGAATTTTTTCCCATTTTCACAAAGGAGTTCAAAATCAAAATTTGAAGCACTGGCCCGCTAGCGAATCACAAGGAGACACGTGGCAATGGAAAAAATCGAAGGTGCGGGCCTGCACAGAAAAAAGTGAAAAATTTCCAAATTCCAAAAGGGTCAAAATGTGCAGAATTAAAGCACTATCCCAATGGGGCCCACCATATGCCATGTGTACGCTCCAAATTTCAAGGGCGGAGGGGCAGAGGTAAAGGTCAAAATTTTCCATTTTTCCAAAAAATGTGGAAAAGTAAAAAATGATCCCAATTTCAGTCCCAATTGTTTTTGGACACATGTCCTGCCTTATCCAAAGTTTAAAAAATGGTAATATTGAGCGTATTTTTGGATTCCATCTTCCACGTGAAGGGTTGATATTAAAGGTTAATGTAAGATCAACGGTTGCTGTGTAATTTCATTTTTTGGCTTCCATTTTTCCTCTAGGAAGCTTGGAATCACAATTTTTGCATTCAAATTCATCAAATTTCTAGTGATTTTGTGTCCTCTTGGCCTTCCAGGATCATTGGCATCACTTTCGTGGCTTAATTCTTTGACTTGTGATGTTTTTGAAGTAATTTTTTCCCCTAGCCCGAGAAAGCACGTGAAACAACAAAATCAAAAGTTGTATAGGTAGTTTAAAAGGGTAAAAAGGTGAAAATGATGAGTAAGAGGTCTTTTCATGCCTCAATGATGAAAAACATGCCTTTAGGATGGATAATGATCCAAATATTTGTAATGATTTAATCATTTTGACACACCTGGAAACATGCGAGTGTTTTTTGTTTTGATGTCATTTTCATTGAATCATGAAGAGTTGTTGTAACACAATTGATCCCATGGCATATTTTGTGCTTTGGAGAGAAGGCTCCAATGTGGCATAGGGTATATAGTGCATTTTGGAGAATTTGTAAAAGGAGAGTTGAAAATCACAGGCAAATTCTAAGAGAAAGCTCCTTTTTTTTTAGAAACCCACCAAAGAACCAAAGTAATTTCTTCTGTGTTGGATCTTCATGTATGTGAGTTGGTTACAAGTGTATAACCATCACACAACTCTGAGATTGTTCATGAAACTCTCCCCTACTAATGAATCTAATAGGATTTTGAGTTAATCTATGTTTTCCTGGGCAATATGATGTCTGTTATCATTTTTAAATGCTTGGAAATAGTTTTCATTGTTCTTGTTACAATCTTGCATTAAAATTCTTTAGAAATCACATAGAATCTCCACTTCTTATTGATAGTTTAGTGGAATTTACAATCTCATGTTCAGAAGAGCCTTCATCTGATAAAGAGATAAATAAATTTAAAATCACTTTACCTTCCTTGACTACAGAGATTGCTTGTAAGCCTTCGGGGGTACTTTAGGCATGGTTTGATCATGGATTTTTGTGTTTAATTGAGTTCTTTACTTCAAGATTTTGTAGTGAATTCTCAAAGATTGTGTGAAGAGTGCAACCTGGGCTTCCATTTGTGCCTCTTCTGGTTGAAAGAATATCCTGATTATTTGAAGTATTTTATTTGATAATTGTTCAAATATTGTAGAGGTTGTTAAAGATCTGATATATCCCAGTTTGTCTTGTCAACAATCCACGAAAATTTCATTTCAGAATAACTAATCCTACCCCTTACTACCCCTACATTACATCTTGTGTCAACAGAAGAATACAATCTATTTACAAAAATGCACAAAGCAGATAAGGATTTCCAATGTCTCTAGTAACCTTTTCCTTTTTTTGAGAACATACCCATGTTTTGAGAAGTGATAACTCATGAGAGTTCAGATCTAGGGTGTTGATCATGTTTTCATCAAGGTCTCCATCATAGAATTTCAAGCAAAGAGAAGGACATCTTCATCTCCTTCACCATTACAAGGTTACAAAATAGGTCCTCTTACCTTCATTGTAAGGCATAACCTAAAACAACTAGCACAAGATCAAGTCCTATTGGAGTGCTATCCATTTCTCCACAAACTTGAGTGCCAGCTAGACCATATCATCGGCTACCAATGGCATACAACATTTTCTGATATTTCCTTAAGCTCCATGGCATATCTATGGTGCTTCTCAGACTGAAAAGGAGAAAAAATTTGGATACCAACATATTCAACTTAAAATTCTTTGACTAGTTCATTTTTATGCAGGTTAGTGGTGCTAGAAAAGGTTGGATACTTTCACATCTTGATGGTGAACATTGGAATGAATTTACATGAGCTCATTTGATATATAACTTTTATTTGAATTGTTTAGTTTTTTTAGTTTTAGATTCAAGTTCATATATTATATTAAATTTATGTATTTTGTATATATCTAGTATGGTTTTGATTTGAAACTTAAATTTCTTTGACTAACACTTTTATTTAGGTAAGTGGTGCCAAAAAAGCTTCCACCTTCATGTGGTTGGCATTGTTAGTAGAGAGTTTTATATTTTTAAAGATAAGAGAAGATTTCATTATTTTAAAAGAAAAGAGAAATAATTAAAACAATAATTTATGTACCTATGGAGGGGGTTCTTGGATCCAGAGGAGGTATCAAAAAAGCACTAGGAGCTTAGAGAACCAAAATGAATCCTCCTTAAATGTTTACAAGACCATTCTTACGTGTGTGCAGAGTTGATTCGGTGCCATGACCCACCATTTGCAAAATATATCATTTGATAACCTTACACTGACTCAAATTGCACTATTTCATGCATTTAGAAATAATAGGGTAGTGAGAGCACTGATTAGATACAGAAACAACCGAGACAGGAAGTTGTAGAGGGTCCCCACAATGAGGTGTAGGATTTGATGAGACATCTCTAGGTGCCATGGAGTCTGGTTAGTCAACCGTCAAATTTGAACATTTTTTTGCTCTCAAGGCTCTTAAGGAACTATGCCCGAACGAAGTAGCCCAAAAGCAACGACATTGTCACGGTGTAGACACCAAAATTGGGTCACACTCCCCTTGGCCCTCTTTCAAATAACCAACTTAAACACATTCACCTAACCATGACACTTATACCCCACATTAATATTAATTTAATTATTTACAATTAAATTAATGCTCATCCTCACTTCATTCATTATTTAATTACCTAAATTAAAACCTATTTCCACCTCACCCCACCACCTCACCTAGACACCTCACTATAGACCTATTCATAGGTGACTTCCATAACTAACTAAGACTTAGCCTTAATTAACTTAATGAACTAAGACTTAGTATAACCCTAAAAGCACATGCCTATTCTTCCTCTAACCATATTCCCGTGTATATAAATGCAACGTTCCCATTTAGAACCAACACAAATGATAAAAAATCTAGGAGAAGATATCCAAGATTTACTCTTTTAGGCAACCTAGGATATCTCATCTTAACCAATGCTGTTTAACCTAAAACCGATGCCGATAACCCTAAACCATTGTCGGTTACCATATAACCATTATGGGAACCTTGTTTGAAGGTTAGACACATTCTTGAGTTTTGGATAGAAAATAAAACCTACATGAAAGAAAGAACTAGAGCTCTTTCACACATCCAGGAAGCCATAGCTAGGATCAAGACAGATCCAGAGGTATCGCTCTCATGGTATCATTCTAGGAAGCACCTCCGTGGCACTAAGCTCCATCCCACCGATCAATCATCACCACCACCTAGCCATTAGACCTGCAACATCAGTAAGTAAATTTATCACCTCTGTCATTCCATCCTTATTCTATTTTAAAGTTTTTTTCCATCTCTGTTATCATTTCTATTAGCATCTCCATTCTCGCACCATTCAATTTCCTATAGACTCAACCCTTCACCACCATACCATTAGATCATCTATACATGACCTGTATACATCTTTGAGTGTTTCTAAGATCCCCATAGACCTCACCATCCCCCTTTTCATCTTTTTCTAACCTTAGACCAATTTCCACAATAATATCTTATTGAGTTCCTATCATCCTGACCATTCCAACGTTGGTTACCCATGACCGTCGTTGCTTCCATCTAAACCATCATCGGTTATAGCTAACCGATACCAGTCTCTGTATTTGGCCATCTTATCAATAGCAAAACCTAAGAATCTTCACCCAAGAAACCTAAGTGACCATGAATCCAACCTTAACTAGTACCAGAACCTTGACCAACCACCACATCTCTAGATCCGATTATAACCTACCCTGTTATATTAGATTTTCTTATTGTATTTGAATGAGATACCTAAATCATATCACCTATAATAGGAATTTGTTTACTTACATTATTTCTTACATTACGTTGTATTAAAAAATGGATTAACTTCCATCTAGGAAGTATCATACTTCCCAGATCTAGCACACGCTAGGCAGTCCACGGCCATATGTTGTTTAACTCTCTTTTATGGTCTTGTTTTCTATTCCAGGTAGTTCCTCCTAGCCAAAAGGAAGCTCTCACATTCAGCATTAGATCGAGAAGTCAGAACACATGATCTACAACCTTCAAACAGACCGTCACTACAAGTATTCCTCCTTGGCCCCACATCTTTATCTATTTTGTCACATTAAAAACGTAAAGAAAATGGTGAAACATTTTGGCACACCCGGTGGGAGCCTCTCTTGGGTTCGTTGCATTTTCTTTATATAGGGAAAACATTTTTGTGTGTTTATTTTAGTTTAAAAATTACGTATTTAATCTTCTCCTTGGTAATATTCTTTTCTTCTAAATTGTTTAAACGACATTTTTCATTTGGGGCTTAAAATGAACCACTTCTTCTTTCTTGCTTTGCATTAGTGAAAAATCACCCCTCTTCCTGTTCATCATTTTCTTTATCGAATATCATATTTTGATTTGGGTTTAAAACACTTTCATTGCATTCTAATTTTTTCCATTATAGCTCACATTAAAAATGAGGGAAACCTATACGCTGGAAGTCATGCCCAACTAATGGTTGACATAATTGAACTGTAGAAAGCACTTGCTTCTCTCTGTATTTCTTGCTAAAATACACAAAAAATTGAATATACACACCTTAAATGACATCTTACTTAGGAATGCCTATCAAAGATTACACAATTAGAGGATTGACATGTAATCCCTAGCTGATTATTTCTATCCAGTACCCCATTAGTGGAAGGAATGCCCCCGCCATAACATAACCTAAAACGTCACCCTTTAGATTTTCTTTTTCCTAGGACACCTTCCCAACCAAAAACTCTGTTATGAATTCACGTGTTAGTCATAAATAGTATAAGTTACAACAAATATAAAATTCACTTTTAGGACTGTTGTGTTTTCATAGCTTTGTGCTTGACTTACATTTTGCGGTGCGAGGATACATTTTCTTCGTCTTTATTTTTCCTTTCACACTCTAGCATCATATTTGAAGTATTTTGACTTTCTCTGAGTATGTCAGGGCCTCATCCTATCATACCTAGGCTTATGGGTTGATTCTTCATATAATCTAAACTCACAACACCTCATTTTTCTTCATTTTTCAGGTTTCATAGTAACTGACATTGGTTTACATCTAACCGAGACCGGTTTTCCTAACCAGCATCGGTTCCTTTTTCTGTTGGCTAGTTTACCCAAAGAACATTCATCTCACCTTATTTTCTATCTGAAAGTTTCTATGTGTCATCATACTCTCTATATTCTGATCATAGTCCCCCAATACAGTTTCCCTATCTAACAATCATCAGTTTCTGCTTTATTTACTAAAACTATTATTCTTCATAGTAACTGTCATCACTCATCTTATGACCAGCATCGGTCACACCTTAACCAGAATCAGTTCTTGCAACTAGCATCAGGCACCCTGTTTTGGATTTTATCAAGATATTTACCCAATTCTCCTCTTGAAATCTATTTTTTTCCCATCTTTATTGTCCCCCGTGTCATTTATAGAGTACAATTCACCTGATTTATGTTGATTCACATGGCGTTGAGTCACAACCAAACTAACACCCTCATGTTTCACGCTAGCTATCAACCACTCCCACTTAGTACATCACTATCGTCCATCCTGTCACCTATGGATCCAAATTAAATTATCCCCATCACCACCAATGATGAGGAGTTTGTGAGACTCCTCGACTAGAATCCTACTGCCCTCCAGTACTACCTTTCTCATTCTTCCACCCAAGATTCCTTAGGACAGTTAATATACGACATGCCCGTATCTATCCCTCTAGCTCCTACCCCCACTTATGTGTCATTTAGCACCAGTTCGGCGCTACTGTCATCCACTTTTTCACCTGTGGTGTCTTAGTTAAATACCACATCCATTATAACTGTAGCATCTACATCATCGATCACACTCTGTGACATCGATTTTCCTTCTGAAAAATACTATGAGTATAGCTATACATTTGCACCCACCACTTCACATATACCCATTACATTGCAGCCACCTCTGGTGTCAGAAACTGTACACCCCCTTTCTAAAACCTCATCCTGTCCTTTCCCACAATATTTACCCCCCAATCATCACTAGAGTCGTTATGACTACCCCACCTGCTTACATGTATTACCAACAACCACCTGACCTCGTCTATCGCTTATGCTGGCTATGTGCCACCTACATCTATTCCTCATGGGTAGTTCTCATACTCAACGCCACCATACAAAAACATAACATGCACTTCATACATTCAACATCAACCCCCTTTTTCTATAGGGGACAACCATTCATCCCAACCTACTAACGACCTCATTAAAATGATGATGGAGAAGATACAAACCCTAGAAGAATTTGTTTCTGGCTCCCATAATTATTTAACATATGATGAAATTTTTAAAGAGCCTATCCATCTATCTTTTCCCATTCATCCTTACCCAGTGCATTGGGAAATGCCTAAATTCAGATTGCTTCAATATTAAAGAAGACCCACAACAACACTTGCGGTTGTTGCAAACATGGGTGTTACCTAATGGCCCACGATGATTCTTTTCTCCTACGGACTTTTCCCAATTTCCCTGACAAGACCAACATTGGATTGGTATAATGCACTACCTCGACATTCTATCTATTCCTTTAATCATGTAGCCTAAGCTTTCCTAGATCATTTTTCAATCAATGTTACCAAGATAGTCACCATGACCGATCTCTATTCAACCTGGCAATACAAAGATGAATCTATCGCATATTTTATTTGCCTGATGGAGGAGTCTTATTAACCAATTGATGTTCTAAATACCTTAGATTGAACTTATTTAGTTGTTCACCAGAGCTTGTGCCAGAAACATCTCACTAAATCTGCAAGTCCAAACCTTCTGAACCTTTGATGAAGCTTTCATAATGGCCCAAAAACTAGAAATTCACGCCATTGAAGAAAATAAGATCCAATTACAAAACAAGAACACCCCATTCAAATCAAATGACTCTTCTTCATCTTTAAAACCTAAAAATAACTATTCAAAGCACAAATGATCTGCCAACGGGGTATTCCTTAAGGTGGTTCCACCTCATTCTTCTAATCAGGCCCAGCCTTCTTCCAATATTTCTCTTGTCCAGGTGTTTCAGCTTTGGTTGGAGCAACGGAAGTAAAATTCGATTGGAGAGCCCTATTCTTTAGTGTTAGAGAAAACTTCTTAAATTCTAGAGCCATTACACTTCCTCCCATAAAACCTCATATAGGTTTTGATCCCGCTTGTCCTATGCCTGCGTGGTATAAAGAAAACGACTATTGTAATTATCATCACATTAAAGGACATAATGATGGTAACTGCATAACTTTTAAAAACATTGTTCAAGAGAGGATAGACAATTGGAGACCTTGTCATAGACAACCCGAGCATGCAAGAAAATTAGAATTTTTCACATCTTCAAAAAACCATTCCCTAACCATAAACCATCGTCTAATCAAAATATTGAACCTTCATCTAGTGACATCAACATGTCTGTGAGGTTCACGTAAGTTTTGATATCATGCCAACTATTCCTCAAAACCTGCCTACTTCATCTATTGAGGAAATCTTGGCACGAGCTCCTCTACCCATAAAGGAGCATAACTCTTCTACTTCTCCACCCCACATAGGAGTCTCCCTCTTCTCCCCTTGCTATCACATGAAGGAACCCACTCTTTCTACCGATGTAGTGTCATCGTATGTACTTCCCAACCTTTTGAATCTATCAACACTTGTTATTCTTCCATCCACAAGAGAATTATCATCACCTTCTCCCCCACCAAGAGAGAAGTCTACCTCAGTTGACCTATTATCTCTCCTTACCCATGGGAGAGTTCTTTAAACATGTCACTGCTTGTTGGGGAAAGTTCTCACCCTAGCATCCCTAGGATCCTCTTCACATGGTCTCGGCTCTCTTACCTATAGAAATCGAGGCCAGCCAATTCCCTATCTCACATACATATTTTACAGGGATTGCCACCCAACCCATTCCATCCTCTTCTTTAGTAGTCCCATTTTCATGGTTAGTGGATTGTTTGGATTACATTGACCATTTTATGGTCCGGGGATGTCTTTGGCTCCCTGTTTAAACCCAAATGCAAATGTTTCCTGAAGATACTTCTACAATCTACCCAAAGATATTTTTGACAACCAAAACTACACTGACCATGCTGATTGAAACAGATTCCTCTTAATCATCCCTACTTCCATCCAAACTTCTACCCATCACTACAACTATTCCCAAACCTAAAAAACCTATCCACACTTATCCCCCCACCCGTATCGAGACCCATCACTACTTTGGGTGTTATGCCGTCGTCAATCCTTACTCACCCACCTGTCAAATTAGACTTAGCTGTGTCTTCCAAAGTCTATAGTAGAAGTATCCTCCCACCTAAAAGGAAAACCCAACCTTCTAGGCCATGTACATTGGTCTTGCCTACCATACATTTGTCACCTTCTCCCCTTCCTTCCATCCTAGGGCCTCATCCATATACCTTGACCAAACAATCTCATACCTAAGGCCAATTTAAAGCTAAACAACCTGCTAATACATCATGAGCCTTTGTTACACCACATTCACCCAAAAAATAAACTCCATAACCCTCAGCCATCCACTTCTTGCCACCTATACCTCCACTAATTACTATAACCCCAACCTTGCCTATATGACTTCAACTAATACCACCTACCCTACCTCTACAAACCACTTCCACCATAACTTGGTTGCCACTGTGGGTAACCCATCCTCTTCCACCATCTATTTTTCCTTCTAAATCCTATACTCTCATGTCACCTTTACCTAAGAAGGTGCAACTCAAAGCTAAGGATCTGATACCCTCCAATAAGGTAGTCAAACCAATCAAACCTTCCATCGCCAGCTCTTCTACCCCACCTTTACCCAAACATATGCCAGTAAGACCTAAGACCACTCCACATACCAAACTAGTAGACCAACCCATTCCCCCTCCTATAAAGCCTCTTCTTTCACAATCAGCCACACCTGTACCCAAACCCACACTCACCTCCTGTTGCGATCCGTTAACGGGGTACTACACCAACATTTTAACCAATCTCTTGGAGAATTCCATCATCACATTACCTCCTCTTTGATCTTATGATCCTCTCAAACCCAAACCAAAAGGGTTTAATGAAAACAAAATTTGTGCCTAACATCGTGTGCCAGGACATGATTTTGAAAATTGTAAGGCTCTGAAGACCATTCTTCTTCAGCTTTGTCCTCATGAAAAAAATTTCAACGATGACAACCTTCTTGATGTGGACCATGCTCTACCTTCACTTGTCACCATACATCATCGTCCTTCATCCATTCAACAATCAATATCTCCACCCCCACAACCATCTTTCCCACCTCCAAAATTCAAGATCAACATGGTCTGTATTAGAGAGTTGGCCAAACCACCACCCAAATGTTAGTGCGCCCTACTCATTTCACAAGGATATTATCCACCACAAGAATTTTTTCCCTCATTCCATTATAGCTTTCATGACACACCATCTCCATCCACCTCCCCTTAGATTAACACAGTTCATGTTGCTACCCATCCTAAAAAAGACAAAGGAAAAGAAAAAGCAACTAGCCCGTGAACCAACCTTGTACGAAATATACAATCTACACCTGATCCTAAAATCACTATCCACAGACCTACATACCCTATCTCTGATGGGGTCACCCATTGTGTAATGATAAAACAATTACATCAGTATTCTCTAAAGATGTCTTTGTATGATCTCGTCTAGACTTCTGAATCACACAGACAAGCTCTTATCGAGGTTTTACAATCCATTGAAGTTCTACCCAATGGCCACACTCCAGTGGCCTCGATTATCTATCCTTACCATGTGTCCTCACTAACCAAATCAGCTCCCCCTTCTACCCCCACGACCAATCCTCACATCCCCGCCCTTAACTTTCCGGATGAGGAGATTGTACCTCTCCAGTCAGATGACCTAATCCTGCCCTATTCATTTCTATTTATATCGATAATATACACATATTACATGTCATGATTGATGGTGGTGCTAGCTTTAAAATCATCTCCTCCCATGCATACAATCAAATGCATATTCCTTCTAACTATATGCATAATAACCTAGTTGTGCTATGCTCCTTTAACGATGCCATCACCTCTACCCTTGGCACTATTATCCTTCATGTTCACGTAGGCCCTTGCATTGTCCTGGAATTATTATATGTCTTAGAGGGGGAATTATAGTATAACCTATTGCTCAACAGACCCTAGATTTGCATCATGGGTTGTGTTCCTTCAACTTTACATTGGTGTGTAAAATTTGAGCATGAGGGACATAACTACACTATCCTCACTGACCCATCATCATTCAAGACCTATAACATGTTGTACAGGCCCAATTATGTGCTTTTACTAGTAAAGAAATCTACCACTACCCCCACTTTTCCTTCACCCATAAGGCCATCCACCAATGCTATCACTGCCCACATCTAACCCTATTATTCCTACTGCCACCGCAGCCTCTACAACTGACTCATCTGTGTCCCAATAATCTAGTGAGTTGTTTATCCCCACTACCCACATATTTAATACTGATCCCTCAGAAGGTGTTTTTCAACACCTTAGTCTGGGGGAGTACCACCTATATAATATCAACACATTCTTCACTCCGTAAGAGTATCGGAGCCTGCGCCAACACCCTAGTTATGACTATCATGTAGGTGAGGTTTATCCTTATGGTGCTCCCCACCTTTACACTAATCTAACGTATGGGGGACTTGATATTACCATTTATTCACGTGAACCTCCATCCCAAACATGACCATTTTCATCTGATCTACAATACCTTACTAAGCACCGCTTCACCCACACTTTCCTCCACCATTACACATGGAAAGGATTTGGATTCATCTTTTACGAAAAAGTTTGTCATACTGTCATTTCTTGTACCACCTATAAACAAAATGATCGTAGAGGCATTGGCTTCACTGTACCATCTCCCAAGAAGGCCTGCGTTGACCTCATTGAGGAAGACACACCTTCTCCATCTCATTCTCCCACATCACCATCTTCACCCATGGATTCCATAAATCCCAAATCTATTTCTCCTAATTTTTTTTTTTGTAAACACAATTTCCTTGGGACCTATGACATATCAACATGATGGTAAGGCTCCTTTTTCTCTCCCATTCCTATATCCTAACATGATCGATGACGATACACCTTTGATTAACATCGTTCAATTTCAGGATGATGAGTCTATCCTCACCTACCTTGGTGTGGAAGATTCTTATATTCATCGGCCATTACCTTCTAAGACACAAACTATGTTGAATGAATCGACCATTGAAATAAAATTTAACACTCAGAATGACCCACACATTCTAAAGATAGGTCAATATTTAGATGCTGCTAAACATGAAGTTTTTGCCTATTTCCTTCGGAACCATAACAATGCTTTTTCCTAGTCCTATGCTGATATGCCTGGTATTGACCCTAAAACCATGGTCCATAATATCATAACCATTCTTAATGCCAAACCCAAAAAAAAAAGATGCAAAAAATGCATCCTCACATTGCTCTTCTAGTCAAAGAAGAAATTCAACGCCTTCTCTCAGTTTCTTTCATCCTACCCATTGATTATCCCCAATGGATTTATAACATTGTTCTTGTCACAAAGGTGATAGAGGGATTCTGCATTTGCATGGACTTTCGTGACCTCAACCTAGCTTGTCCCAAAGATGACTTTCCTCTACCAGGTATTGTCCAACTAGTTGATCTCACCACTAGCCATGAAATGTTATCACTCATGGATGGTTTCTTGGGTTATAATCAAATATTACTTACCCCAGAAGATAAACACAAAACTTCCTTCATTACCCCTTGGGGGACCTTCTGTTATTGAGTCATGCCTTTTGGCCTTAAAAATTCTGGTGCTACATATCAGCAAGCCATGACTTACATATTCCATGAAATCATGCATCGCATATTGGAAGATTATGTAGATGAAATTATTTCCAAATCCAAACATCGAGATGAACACCTAACCATCCTTAAGTTCATATTTGATCACCTCATCAAGTGCATCTTTGGGGTAATTTCAGGAAAACTCCTTGGTTTCATCATTTCTTTGTGTGACATAGAAGTCGATCCTGCTAAAGAAAAGGCTATTCTAGAAATTCCTCTGCCTACTAATATCTGTCAACTTCATAGCTTGCAAGGTAAGTTGCAATCCATTCATCATTTTATCTCATAACTTTCTGACTGCTGTTAACCATTTCATCATTTTCTCAAGAAGGATGTTTCATTTAAATGGGATGATGAATGCCATTAAGCCTTTTAAGCGTTAAAACAATACCTTATTCAACTACTAATGCTTATTCCTCCTAAGGATGACTAGCCTGTTTACATAAGCCATGCTTTCCCATCATGATGAGAAACACACAGAGAAATTGGTTTATTACATAAGTCGTATCCTTCTAGACTACGAAACTAGATACACCCATGCCCAAAAAATCTGCTTAACCTTAGTTTTTTGTTGCCACCAAACTCTTCCATTACCTACTCAACCACAAAACCTTTGTTATTACCAATACTGACCCCTTACACTATATGTACACCAAACCCTTTCAACATAATTGTGCCGCACGTTGGCTTATTCTTCTTTCTGACCTCGACCTTGAATTCATTCATCAAAAGTCCATCAAGGGCCAAGCTATCACTGACCAACCCATTTCCTAGAATCAAACCTCTAACTTTGATTTCCCAGATGAATCCATAGCTACCCTCTCCTTAGATGAACCTGATTACTAAATGAAACTATTCTTTGATGGCTCCAAGTGCCAGTGTGGAGGTGGGCTTAGTGTTATCCTCATTCATCTTGATGGTGAACCTATGCCTTTTTATTTCAAAATAGATTTTGATTGTATAAATAACATTTTTGAGTACGAAGCAATCATATTGGGTCTCCAGGATGCTTATGCTTTATATGTTAAGTCAATCAATATCTTTGGTGATTCCCATCTGGTCGTAAACCAAGTTAATGGTATATACCAATGTCGTGATCAATATATTTGGATTCTTCAAAAGTATAAACATCACGTAGACATAATTTTGACCACCTTTGACCATTATGAAATTCAAACCACCTCACGTTATACCAATAAATTTTTAGATACCATGGCCTACTTTGCTTCTTAGATACCTACTTCACCTGCTTCTCAGAACCGTTACACATGACCCACATGACCTTTGGTATAAGCAGTTTGCATAATATCTTTCCCTTTCTGTTCTACCCACTGATCTCACTCATAATGAACAACGTGAATTTCTTAAAAGTATCTCTTGTTATGTCATCATGGGTGGTATCCTTTATAAGTGTGGCTTCGACGGTATTCTCTTAAGATGCCTTACAAGTTCTGAAATTCCCTACACTATTAAGGAAGTTCACGATGGAATTTGCGGAGGTCACTTTAGTGGTTTAGTTGTCACAAAACACATTCTTCACCTTTGCCATTATTGGCCAACCATAAACTACGACTGTTGTGACTATTTCAAATGCTGTGTAAAATTCCAACAACATGCTAATATTTGTCACACACCTAGTCATGCCTTATAGATCGCACGAGACCTTTGGCCTTCTCTCAATGGGTCTTGGATCTTATTGGAGAGATCAATCCCAATTCTTCACAATTCCATCAATGGATTATAACTACTACTAAATATTACACTAAATGGGTAGAATTCATCCCCCTCATTTCTACAAAATCCAAGAAAATATGTGAATTCATCAACCATCACATCATTTTTTAGTTTGGTGTTCCTCATCGTCTCATCACTGATAATAGAAAGAAGTTCAAAAACAAAATCCTACATAAGTTGTGCGATGCTTTTGGCATCCAACTCAGTTTCTTGTCACCTTATTACCAACAAACCAATGGCCAAGCAAAATCTACCAATAAAACCTTGAACAAAATTATTATGAAAGTAGTTGATGATACTGCTAAGGATTGGCATTCACATATTCCTTTTGCTTTGTGGGCTTATCACACTAGTATTCTCACTTCAACTGCTGCCACACCTTTTTCTCTGGTCTAAAGTACTGAGGTTGTCTTTCCTATTAAATTCCAGATTCCATCTCTTCGCATCTCACTACAGACATGCTCAATGACGACGTCTTTTACCAGGACCGTTTGGCACAACTTGAGTTATTAGATGAACACATTCTCAATGCTCTTGACCATCTCTAAATCCACCAAAAACATATCAAACATGCCTATGAAAAATGTGTCCATGAGTGAATCTTTCAGGTGAGAAACCTTTTCATGAAGGAAAATCAACAGGTAACCAAAGAAGAGAAAATTAAACGGGGAAAATTTTCTCCTAATTAGCTCAAACCCTATATCATTACCCATGCCTATAGATCAAATACTTATCGTTTATCTTCACTCGAAGGTAAACCAAAACTTGAGCCTCTCAATGCCTTACATCTTGGACCATTTTATTGTTGACATTAAGTCATATATCACTTTTTATCAATTAACTACACGTCTCTTGAGTGCTATTCACCTTCCATATTACCCGGTTTTTTTAGGATCAATGAATAAAAAATAATCATGTGATTACCCATCACCTTTCATTCTTATGTTCAATATGAGTTCCACATCTCTACTCATAGCATGATTCTCATGGATACTTTTCATCTTTTAAAAAATATGGAATCCCATGGTCATTCATCACTCAAAACTACCTCTTTCATAGTTAACCTCTGTGTGCTATGGTTTTGTCTTCTAAACAAGAACCTAATATTCCTTTATAGTCTTGTCCATGACTTAAAACGTCCAAAAAAACAAAAAAATGGGATTAAACTCCTTGAGACAAACTTCTAGAAAAATATGACTTCCTCTAAAAGGGACATATCTTCTCTCTATCTAGAATCTATAAATAGACTGCTCCCTTGAAGGAAAACTATATAAAGTCATTACAAAAATACAATAAAATGTTCAGAATCTTCCCACATTGATCAACTTCATGAAGACCTCAAGGAGAAAATCAACTCATCCCACATAGAATTCTGGCATCGATCAGTCTATCAAAACAAAAACAAAGAGTAAAAGAAAAAAGAAAAATATTAACTTTTTTGTCATGGACTTGCCTATTTTTGACTTAGGTCTCTTGCCAAGTAGACATGTATACATACACTAGGTTACGCTTAACCATCCACTTTCATCTCTTTTCCGTTTCACCCTAATTTTCTCTCTTCTCAAGGGATTTGCCACAACAGTGACATTTTGTGATCATGTGACTTTCTTCACCATTAGAAAAATCCATTATGAAATGCCTTTATGGTATTAAGTTCATAAGCCCATCTAGGGTATGGTAGACTCATTAGGGTTCTTATCAATTAAATGACTCTTTTACCACCTCTTACCATTCACATTCGTCATTGTTTATTGATTATCCTATATAGGACTAGATCCTCGACACCTAAATTTTAAACAACTCAACCATGCCTATGACCTAGAATTAACCCTACCTATGACCTAGACTCAACCATGCCTATAACCTAAATTCAACCATGCCTACGACCTAAGTCAATCATGCCTAAAATTTACCAACCCATTTCTCATATTCTTCCCTAGCTTATGGGATAACTACATCAGCTTGAGGCCCCTTTTTGCTGGGGCTATGTAAGTAACACTTCAAGGGCATGAGGCCCTTAAAGGTCAGCTCAGCCACTCTTCACCCTAACCTATTTTCCCCTTCATTTCCCTATTCAGATCCTACCTTAGTTCATTTCCACTTTATATCAACAATGGGAAATTAAACCAAAAAAGCAACAATTGACAAACATTTTTACCACATCATGACATCGTTCATTTATCATTTTCACATTTCCACTATAGAAGATATTTGGAAACTTAAACCATAACATGCATATACATCATCATTTATTTCCCATGTTACTAATGACTTGGACATTAAAATAAAAATTATAACCTAACTCCATAATGCCTATAACCTAACTCCATCATGCCTAGTTGACTTAAACCCTAATCATTGACACCTAAAATGACCTAGACTCAACCATGAATACAAGACCTCATTTCAATCATGCCTAATTCACCTAGTTTCCATCACATAAAAAAATAATAATGGAAATTAAAAAAAGTATGCCATCCATACTATAAATATCATCATCTATATAAATGAGAAATTCTTTGTATACATACATATGTACACAGATAAAAATAAATAAAAATATATCTAATCGCTCAAATACATTCTCACCATCTTCGGCACCCAGGCCGGTATATGATCAAAAATCTCATATACAACCTCACTCTCTTTGGAACGCAGACTGGTATATACCAAAAATACACAAAAATAGAAGTATACGTAACTATCAGGCATCCCCCCTTCAGATATCCTCCATTCCTATCTCACCTATCTCCTCCTCCTCCTTTTCTCCCATGTGGCATCCCACTAGCATCTCACCACCCTCCATGGACCTCAACTTGACCTCTGTTAGTACCTCACATGGAACTAACCTTCATGAAATAGTTTCCTCATCCTGACCCTGTCTCAGGGCTAGTCAATCCCCTGTACTCTCCACATTATGAGTGCGAGACCTGGTCCTCTCACTCAAGGCCTATTTTTCTCTATACTCTACATAGGTAAGGACAACTATCCATGTAGTCACAAAGTGGTCCTGATAATATCTTACCTCACCTAGGGAATCCCTGAACCTGGCCATCGGTACTTTCTGCAGTGGTGCCATCAACCTTTGACCCTGTACCTATACCGTGGGACCCTGTCTAACCCCCTACCTGTAAAATGGGACCTTTTCCATGAGCCTATATAGGAGCCTGCACCTGTACCTAGGCCTGAATGGCCATAATCTACACCTGTGTATTGTCATAGTGGCCTTGTAAACCTGCTGCATGCACTTGTAGGGTGGCCACTTGTACCCCATCTCTATCTCCACCCTATGTAGGTAGTTGTCCCTATACTACGTGGGCCTGTAGGGCTCCTACCTATTCTTGTAGTGTGGCCACATGTGCCTCTGACTGTGTCAGCTATCCCTATACTATCCCCAATTGTGTCACAAGAGTAACCACTTGCCTGTGTAGAGTGTCCCTCTGAACTGTGATAGTGGCTAAGTTAGGCTGCCTTGGTCTCGACGGTACTGCCCATAGCTATGTTACCCACCACTATATTTACCTATCTGTAACCTTGACATCATCAATCCACCATTCTACCACCTAATCCTCTTGCCTTGTAGGCATCTTCAGCTGTGGTAGAGACATAGGCCTCTCCATGTCATCCCTCCTGTACTGTGGAAATGGTGGAGGTACATCCTGCGGCAACCCAAACTGCCATCTAACCCTGTCAATAGGTATCATCTCATGCTCTCTTATATGGTGTACATCTATCCATCAGAGCAACTGTAGCTCATGTAGCTCCTTGGTCATCTACCTATATGATGGGAAGCCCACATATGACCTCCAAATGATTTCCACACCGGAAAAACCCTCTAATGCACACCTATAATATGCTTCATTGTGTATAGCCCTGACAGCTCGATGCTCTCCAACATTAGGTACCCATCACCTGTAGCCCACCTGAAACAAGCCTGCCTCAAATGCATCAGGTTGGGGCATGCCCACTGGTTACAAACACACAATGTGCTCATATGCCTAGCACTATTGGAGGAATGTACAACACAAGATGAACCTCCATAGCCTCCCATAGGCCCATAACTCTTTGTATAGTTGCACCAAGAATTTTGGTGCCCATGCAAACTGGGTCTTGTCCTCCATCATATTGTGAAGAACCCCCATCAATGCCCATGGGAATCTCCCACCCTTTGTATTTGGCAGTGCAAAATAATAGACTGCCTCCATCATCAGCACCACCAACCTCATCTCCTCTGGATGGGACAAGTACATATCTCCATAACTCATGCTAGCACTATGGAAACTCAACTTTGCCAGCCCCTCACTGAAAAATCTTAACATAAACTCCTCATATGCCTATGAGGAAATGGAATACACTTGTGTCCCTACTATCAGTAGCTGTAGGATCCTATAAACATCCTCCAAGGTGATGGTCATTTCACATGTCGACAAACAAAATGTGTTGGTCACCAAATCCCATCTGTCAATGAGGGTGACCATCAAACCTAGCTCCTGGACTACATACTGATAGCATCTGACCCAAATTAGGCCTACCTCTCGCATATGGTGCCACTCCTTAGCCATCATGATCCCTCTTACTGCTAATAACAATGGCGTTACCCTATCTCACATCTGTAACTGATCCCTCACCTATATCCAACAAATCATAACATCATTAGACCTTGACCATACTCCACTTCACCCTTGAAACCTGACCTATTCCCAAGATCCCCCTACTTGTGACCTATCTCCCCACCCGAACCCTGATGACTACCTTTCCCCCCATATCAATTTCACACCCCTCAACTCATTCCTATTTATACCTCTTACCCACTCTATTCTCCATCAACACCATCTTCCTATCTCATGGCTTATCTCCTTCACCCACCCTATCTCATCTCATGGCCTATTTTTCTCTAATGCTGACTAGCATAAATTCCTATTAACCAATACCGGTCTCCCAAAACTAGCATTGGTCACCTCATTCATGACCAATGCTAGTTAAATCCCACCAACATTGGCCAATCCTTGACCAACTTCGGTCACTGTCGTGGCGACAAAATTCTCGAAACACTAACCATTTTCTCTAAAAAATCCCATATTCTACCCTCCCTACTTACCCTTCCCTCCTCAAACCTCCCCTCACCCTAACCCCATTCCTTCTTACCCTACATCAAACTTTTGCCATTCCTATTTCATCCATTTTATTCCCTAATTTACATTTAATTTCCCCCCAAAAACCCATTTTGCCATAACCTGATTTCTACAAACAAATTTACCTACCACACATAGAAGGGGATTGAATCCTACCTCATCGTGACATCATTTGCATGGTGCATGTTGGGCCCCTACAACGGTGGTCTTCTTGATCCATCTTCTCCCTCTGCCATCACTAAACGCCCTCCTCACCTCCACCTAATCAAATTGATCACACTAATCTTGTGGACCCACCTATCGAATGTCTGATCACCCGCTCCAAGTCTAGCCAACCAAACTCTCTAACTCACTCCATCACTTTCCACTTTTCCACCACTCCTTTGTCATTTGATACTATTGACAGATGATAAATGATTCCACTAAAATCAGAATTTTCCTTTTTTAATCCCAATCCGCTCTGACCGACATTGGTTATATTGGTGCCCTAGCCAACTATCTTTGATCACATGTAATCGACGTCAGTCATACGTAAAAATAGGTGCCCTTACCCCACTCCCTTTTCACCTGTCACCAATTGTGCTCACCAATTGTTTATCATTCCAGCTACCCATTAAAACATACCTACAAACCCAACCAATTGTTTATCATCCTCACTTGACTCATTTTTTAATTACCTCAATTAAAACCAATTTCCACCTCACCCCACCACCTCACCTAGACACCTCACCTAGATACCTCACCTAGGCACATCACTATAGACCTATTCATAGAAAACTTCCATAACTAACTAAGACTTATCCCTACTTACCTTAATGAACTAAGAATTAGTATAACCCTAAAAGCACATGTCTATTATTCCTCTAACCATATTCGTGCATATCTAAGTACAACATTCCATTTATACCCGACAAAAATGAAACAAAATCTGGGAGAGGATAGCCAAGATCTACTATTTTAGGCAACCTATGATATCCCACCTTAACCGACGTCGGTCAACCCGAAACTGACACTGGTAACCCTAAATTGTCATATGTTACCATATAACCATTTTAGAAACCTTGTTTAGAGGTTAGACACATTCTCAAGTTTTGGATAGAAAAGGAGACCTACACAAAAGTAAGAACCAGAGCTCTTTCACACATCTAGGAAGTCATAGCCAGCATCAAGACAGATCCAAAGGTATCACTCTCACGGTAGCATTCCAAGAAGCACCACCATGGCACCAAGCTCCATCCCACCGATCAATCATCACCACCACCTAGCCATTGGAGATGTAACATCAGTAAGTGCATTTATCACCTGTTTCATTCCATCCTTATTCTATTTTGAAGGTTTTTGTCATCTTTGTTATCATTTCTAGTAGCATCTCCTTTTTCCTACCGTTCACTTTTCTACAGACTCAACGCTTCACCACCATACCATTAGATCATCTATATATGACCTTTCTACATCCCTGAGTGTTTCTAATATCCCCACAAGCCTCACCATCCCCCTTTTCATCTCTGTCTAACCTTACACCAATTTCCACAATCAGATCTTATTGAGTTCCTATCATCCTGACTGTGCTGACATCGCTTACCCATAACCATCGTGGGTTCCCTCTAAACCATCATTAGTTATATTTGACTGATACCGATCTCTGTATTTGGCCATCATATCAATAAAAATACCTATGAATATTCACCCAAGCAACCTAAGTGACCTAGAATCTGACCCTAACTAGTACCAGAATCCTGAACAACTACCCCACCTCCAGATCTGATTATAACCTAGCCTGTTATATTAGATTTTCTTATTATATTTGAATGAGATACCTAAATCATATCAAGTATACTAGGAATTTGTTTACTTACATTATTTCTCACATTAAGTTGTATTAAAAAGTGGATTGACAACCATCTAAGAAGTATTGTACTTCTCGGATCTAGCACATGCTAGGTAGTCCACTGCCATATATTATTTAACTCACTTTTGTGGTCTTATTTTCTATTCCAGGTAGTTCCTCCTAGCCAAAAATAAGATCTCATAGTCAACATTGGATCAAGAAGTCAGAACACGTGAAAAAACCTTCAAAATGAACGTCACTACAGGTATTCCTCCTTAGCCCACACCCTTATCTCTTTCGTCACATTCAAAACATAAAGAAAATGGTGAAAAATGTGGACCAAGATGATGCCTCTTCTAGAATTTACCTAGCCACATGGATGTGTCAGTGCAGTTGGTTTGGTGCCACGACCCACCGTTTGTAAAATATAGCATTTGACATCCTTACAATGGCTCAAACTGAACTATTTCACATGTTTGGAAATAAAAGGGCAGCTGAGAGCAATGATTGGAAACATAAAAAACTGAGACAAATTATTGTAGAGGGTCCCCACGCTGAGGTGTAAGATACAACAAGATGTCTCTAGGTTTCATGGAGTCCAAGTAGTAACCCGTCGAAGTTGAACAGTTTTTTGGTCTCAGGGATCTTAAGGGACTACGCCAAAATGAAGTAGCCCGAAAGCAATGACATCGTTGCACACCAAAATGATGCCTCCTCTAGCATTCACCTAGCCACCCAGACATGTTGGTTTATTCAGTTTGGTGCCAAAACCCACCATTTACAAAATATAGCATTTGATAGCCTTACACTGGCTCAAACTACACTATTTTACGCATATTCAAACAATAGGAAGCAAGAGCACCAATTGGATATAGAAAAAATAGAGATATGATATTTTAGAGGGTCCCTACACTGAGATGTAGGATCTAACGAGACATCTCTAGGTGCCACGAAGTTCAAGTAGTCACCCATCGAAGTTGAACGGTTCTTTGGTTGCAGGGCTCTTAAGGGACTATGCCCAAATGAAGTAGATTGGAAGAAAAAACATTGTCATGCACTGAAAATATGCCTCCTCTAGTGTTCACCTGGCCACTCAAAAGTTTTTGCGTAGTCATTTCGGCACCACGAACCACTGTTTGTAAAGTATAGCATTTGAAATCCTTACACTGGCTCAAATTGCACTATTTCACATGCTTGGAAAAAATAGGACAGAGAGAGCACCAATTAGAGAAGAAAAAAACCAATAAAGGTTATTGTAGAGGGTCCCCATGCCAAGGTGTAGGATCTAACGATATGTCTCTAGGTGCCACGGAGTTTGAGTAGTCACCCGTCGAAGTTGAACATTTTTTTGGTCTCAGGGCTCTTAAGGGATTACGCCTGAATGAAGTAGCTTGGAAGAAACAACATTGTCACACACCAAAATGATGCCTCCTCTAGAATTCACCTATCCACTTGGACATGTTGGCATAGTTGGTTTGGTGTCGTAACCTACCGTTTACAAAATATAGCATTTGACAACCTTACGTTGGCTTAAACTGCACTATTTCACACGCATTAAAAAAATAGGACAGCGAGAGCACCAATTGAAGATGGAAAAAACTAATATATTCTATTATAGAGGGTCCCCATGCCTTGGTGTAGGATCTAACGAGACATCTCTAGGTGCCACGGAGTCCAAGTAGTCACTTGCCGAAGTTGAATGGTTCTTTGGTCTCAGGGCTCTTAAGGGACTATGTCTGAACGAAGTAGCTAGGAAGAAACAAAATTTTTGTGCCCAAATGGATGCCTCCTCTAGAATTCACATGGCCACTCAGATGTGTTGGCACAGTCGGTTTAATGCCACGACCCACCATTTGTAAAATATAGCGTTTGACATCCTTACACTGGCTCAAACTGCACTATTTCACGTGAATGGAAATAATAGGGCAGCGAGAGCACCAATTGGAGATGGAAAAAATTAAAATGGTATATTGTAGAGGGTCCCCCACACTAAGGTGTAGGATCCAATGAGATGTCTCTAGGTTTCATAGAGTCCAAGTAGTCACCCGTCGAAGTTGAATGGTTTTTTTGTCTTAGGGCTCTTAAGGGACTACTCCCAAATGAAGTAGTCTGAAAGCAATGACATTGTTACACACCAAAATTATGCCTCCTATAGCATTGACCTAACCACCTAGACATGTTGGTGCATTCGGTTTGGTGCCACAACCCACCATTTGCAAAATATAGTGTTTGATAGCCTTACACTGGCTTAAACTGCACTATTTCGCACGTATTCAAAAAATAGGGTAGTGAGAGCACCGATATGTGATAGAAACAAATGAGACATGATATTGTAGAAGGTCCCCATGCCAACATATAGGATCTAATGAGATGTCTCTAGGTGCCATGGAGTCCAAGTAGTCACCCATCAAAGTTGAATGATTCTTTGGTCTCATGGCTCTTAAGGCACTACACCCAAACAAAGTAGCTCGGAAGAAATGATGTTGTCATGAAATAAAATGATACCTCCTCTAGTGTTCACCTAGCCACTTGGAAGTGTCAGCATAGTCAATTTAATGCCATGACCCACCATTTCTAAAATATAGCGTTTGATAACCTTACACTGGCTCAAACTGCACTATTTCACATGTTTGGAAACAATAGGGCAGCAAGAGCACCAATTGGAGACAGAGAAAATTGATAAAGGTTGTTGTAGAGGGTCCCCATGCTGAGGTGTAGGATCCAACAATATGTCTCTAGGTGCCATGGAGTTTGAGTAGTCACCTGTCAAAATTGAACAATTTTTTGGTCTCAGGGCTCTTAAGGGATTACGCCCGAATGAAGTAGCCAGGAAGCAAAAAAGTTTTTGCTCACCACAACGATGCCTCCTATAGTGTTTACCTGGCTAGTTGGACATGTTGTCATAGTCGATTTGGTGCCATGACCTTCCATTTGAAAAATATAGCGTTTGAAAGCCTTACACTGGCTCAAACTACAATATTTTGCATGTATTAAAACAATAGGGAAGCGAGAGCACCGATTGGAGATGGAAAAAAAAAGACATGATATTGTAGAGGTTCCTGTATGATGAAAAAGTGACAAGTGAGCATGGGAATCTACAAGTAACTCTTCCTCACACCCGACCTCCCGAGGTCATGCCGAGACAGTCGGTGGGGATGGATTATGCATACGGTATGGGTAAACTAGTTTGGAAATCTTATATCTTTGACACCCACTAATGGAATATGCGAATCTAAGGAAAAGAAGGCACTCCTAACCTGAACTGGCATGATAGATTTGTTAGCAAGGATGATTTCTTGAAGGCTCCAATCAATATCGAGCTCTGGCATGATCTGATCTATAAGTTGTGGAATACGTGGAAAATGACTTGGGATGGTTTTGTGTACATCTCCAGACAGAGTCATATGATGGATGATGGATATATAACAGATTCTATGGTCGATTCTTTGGTCTATTCCAAAAATCATTAGCTTTGTTAGATTCTATGTCTAACAAGGATAACTATGTGATGATGGTAGGTGGAAGTGGAGTAGATCTGAATACTAATGTGCATAAGCCAGCATCTATGTCTGAATCACCTGTGGATTCGTTGGGTTGTGAGATTTGTGGGTCACAACCATATATTTGTGGTTGTTGTGGACCTGCTATGGTCATGTGTGGAATCAGTCCCTAATCCCTAGTATCTAATAGTCGTATGCCTTTTCAGCCTTTATGTTAAGAATTAACAGTTGTGCAATCTTTTCTACGTATCTTATAGGCGTTCTTGCAACCCGAATCCTTAAGCTAGTATCTATGTCTGTGAGAGTGTCTCTTGTGTTTGGCTGTGGGACCAAAGGATCACAACTGAACATTTTCTCTCTTTCAAGCCCTCCTACAGTCATGCAGATATTTATCTAGGGTAATCTATAGTTTGGCTGATTTGACCAAAACGTGTACGCTTGGTCATCTTCTATGTTTAACCTGCTTAACTGTGAGATGATCTGTTGCAAGTTTGTTGTTGTTCGGAAGACTTGGATTCTAAGGTTCTGATCTATATCAGTTATTTCCGTAATAAGATTGGGTTGAGGCACGATTGGCTTGAATATGTATTCCCTGGGCTCTCTAGGTCCCATGATTGTCATATAAAAGAAAAAAATATAAAGCTAACTAATGATAGAATAAACTAAACATGCAAGATATATTTATGTATATTTCTAAGTCTGATGCTTATTGCTAAACTACTGAATAGATTTTAAAGAGAAACTTATCTAATATATCTAAAATTGACAACTAATATAATAATGCAATTAAAACAAACAAAGCGACCAAGTATAGCTGCTTGTCTGTGTAATTTGTAGATCTATTCTAAATAACCTGATAACTGATCTACTCTATTTAAAAGACTCTCGATCCTACCTCAGAAGTGAGAAGTGAATCATAGTTTCTCAGAAACTATCAATCCCCACAGCTTCCCTGGCAATATCAAAGGTAAAATTTAACTGAAATGAAATGATTAGCTACTCTATTTGATATGCTTTTAGCTAGAACTTTGAAAGCTAGAACCTGGATTTTGTAGAACAGTGGCAAATCTGATGGTGTGTGACCTTGTCCCCTCAGTGTGATCTCCTCATTCCTTCATGCTCACATGGATCCAAAAAAGCATGTAATGTTAGCATCAACAAAAGTAGATATTGGAATAGAGGCAACTTAGGATGCAGACTGAATACAATGCGAGTAGGAGAGGGATAGTGCAAGAGTACAGAGATTGGCTTATGCAATTTTTAGCGGGATTTATTGCGAGTCATGCAAAATAAAATGTCTAGCACCTAAAACTATCATGTTTGATGAACAAAACCTGCAACTTTAATGGCTTCCTATTGAAATCAAACTATCCTGCTCCAATTCATTTGGATGAAATGACAACAACACTTTTCACAAGGAGAATATATGGCTTTCTGATAGCTAAACAATGTTAACTATGCATCAAACAAATGAAACTATGAATCCTAAACAAAATGAAAGGCTAAACTATTGAAATGAGAAATTCAGAGGAAAATTTGAGCAGCCATTTTCTTGAGCACAAGCCAGATATTTATAGAATCCCATTTACCCAAAGGTGAAAACCAATTTGATCTCTTAAACCTTAAACAATGCCAAAACACTATTCCAGGGAACCAGAATCATAAATACAAGCAAAGGCGGTGAAAAAAAAGTTGGTAAACATTGAATTTTTACGTGAGTTGCGTTAAAAGAGCATTCTGGAAAATACATGAAGGAAAGCCACCTTGAGCAGGGTGGTTGTTACAGGACCACCGCCCAGGCAGGGCAGCGATTTCGTAAGTGAAGAAAAAAACACAAAGGAAAAGAGGGGAAAAGAGAAGAAAAAAGCACGCAGGGGCTAAGCGGGACATGTAGGATGTTAACGCATACTTGGAGAGATTTTCTTGGTCCTGAACACCTTGCGAGGAGACCTGTATCATCATTGGGGTAAGTGTTACGTTATTCCGGCAGTGCAGTACCCTACAATTATTGGGCAGCGGTCCTGTACCCGCCACCTAGGTAGGGCAGTGGTTTCATAACTGAATAACAAAACACAAAGGAAAATAATGGGAAAAGAGAAGAACAAAGCACACAGGGGCTAAGTAGGACATGCGGGATGTTAACACATACTTGGAGAGATTTTCTGGATCCCGAACACCTTGCGAGGAGACCTGTATCATCATTGGGGTACGTGTTACGTTATTTCGATAGTGCACTACCATACAATTTTGGGTATGTACATATTGCCCCCTTAGAGAATTGTTTTAGCCATGAAGAGGCATAAAATGGTGGGTCTGAGTATGGCTGTCATGAAATGGGAAGTTAGGAGTTATACCTGGTACGTCCGTGTGTCGAAATGACGTTATCCAAAATTCCTGCTACCATTTGTGCGGGGATAAGAATTTACCTTCGTCGGTGCTCCAAACCTGCAGAAAGGGGCATTCAAAACAAGTCAGGTTGCTATATATGTAAAAGTGGGCCCATTTTCCTATTCATTTACACGTGTTGATTTGGTTGATTTTGAGCTTTGGGACCCACGCTGATGGTTTCTGACAAAAGTATAGTTAAAATGTTCGTGACGAGATTGTGATCATGCCTCCACGAGTGAAACACCGAACCGTGAGATCATAGGCTAGTTTTTCTCAAAATACCATTTTTATCCCTAAAATGTTAAAATGATGAAAACTTTGTCATGGGGGGATAACTTTTGAAAATGTTAGTTTTAATAGGTCTATCTAGGGGGAGCGCCTACTGGGTAGGCTTTGTTTGAGTCAAAATGGGTTTTATTTACGTTTTTAGGTGTCTTTTAGGGCATGTGACCCATACGGAAATTCGGGACACGACCGCCGCCCTGGGTAGGGCGGCGGTTACACGAATGCCTCCCTGATCAGGGCGGTGGTTACAAGACCACCGTCTTTAAGGTGGAGATTATGGAACCACTGCCCTGGTCAGGGCGGCAGTCCTACACAGAATGTAAAATCATCACCTATTTGAATTTTTTTTTGCATTCTTAGCATCCTTACCTGCTTTCATGATTTTTTTAAAGTCATTTGGATACTAACTTGCTCTGTTTTATGTGTATGCAGGTGAGGGAGGAGTATATTCGATGGAGCTGAGAAAGAGAGTGTGATTGGCTCCTATTAGTATTAGATGCCCTTTCTCAAGACGAGTAGGACGCTCTTCAGAGGGCTGGTATATTGCATATATCACGGGTTCCGCATGTTGCACTGTCTAGTCACATACTCTGTGACTTATTTTCATATTGGGATTTAGATCGGAACACTTTCTAATTACCAGGGGTCTGAGGTGAGTGGACCATTACTTTAGAGGACATTTACCATATCTTGGGGGTCCCAATCATCGAGAGACGACTCACTCTTGAGACAGCCGGTTCACGGGCTCAGATAGCACAGTGGGCCTCATACATGGGAGATGGAGTTATCTCCACTGGTTTGAAGAAGGGGGTGAGGGTCTGATCTATTCCTAGCCTTCCCATCCCCTTGATTCGTCAGGCCATTATGGGGATCCTTGCCTCGAGATTGATTAGGGACAAGGGAGGAGACACTCTACTCTATTGCTAGTCCCCCATTATTGAACAGATTGAGGGACATTGTTCAAATTTATGCCTGGGGAGCCGACATACTTGGGACTACCTACCATGATTTATACTAGGTGGTCTATTTACAGGGGCATTCATTGAGCCATCTGACCCTGGTTATGAGCTGGGTCTATGAGTGTTTCATCCCTTATGGGAGAGGTGTAGAGGTGGCAGACCCTAGAGTTGTGAGGGCAGCTAGATGGACAGACATGTTGGTGCTCAGAGCACCTCACCAGCCAGTCACCTTCCTGACCACTGATGACATGGAGGCCACACCTTATCAGGCCATGGTAGGTTTATGGGGTGAGGAGGCTCTTACTTTGATTTCTTTCTCGACCAAAGGGTAGCTTATTGACAGGGTATGGAGGGTGGAGATACACCCTTTTGGTCGAGTGCCTCAACAGTTTGGCTTGCCTTATGTGGGTATACTTCCCCTGGTGGTGCTACTATATAGATCAGTTCAAGAGGCTAGGGGAGGTCCTAGAGGCTGGGGTTGGACAGTTGTTACTCCTGGTGTCCCCATTGCAGCTAGGTGGGTAGTATGAGCTCAAGGGAGAGCCGGTGCTCCACAGGTGCCCTTACTTCAGATTGCCTCCGGTCCTGTCCACAGTAGCGAAGAACCCATTGACATAGAATAAGTCTGAGGAGTTCACAGGGGGGAGATAGAGGAGGAGACCGAGGCTGAGGTCAGTGAGTCAGGTGGAGAGGAGGACAATGATCATGAGTGGTATGACACTCAGGATATTTTACAAGCATAGAGGGTGGAGCAGAGTGCGGAGAGGGTGACTCTGGTTTCATAGGAGCCACTCTCGCAGGGCCTTGGTGGGGAGGATGAGTCTGTAGCAAGACCGATATGTTGCCCCGACCACAGAAGGAGCACACCTGTCATCAGCGGCATCTGTGGTAGGTGCCGATCCTAGAGATCCATCTTGGAGGCCTGGTGATCTGAGTGAGTTATCATCCTTCCTTTTAAAGTTTGTTTCTAGTTATGATTGCCTTAGTTGTTACCTCTCCTTTTTTTAGGTTTTCTTTTATCTATTGATTATTTCTAATTGAATTTTCTCCTTTACTTGTAGAGACCGCCGATGAGTGGCGAGACCTGATTCTCCAAGTATGCACCGATACCCTGATGATCCCTATGGATAAGACCCGTGCAGAGCTGTCTGTGGATGCAGGGGAGCCTTCAGTAGCTAGTAGGCACACTGACATCTTTTCCCCTGTCTGGCATGTGGCCAGGATGGTGTCTACCCTCCATACCGAGCTGGCAGGGTACATGATAGCAGAGCATCTAATGAGGATTCATTCTCATGGCGATACCACAGCTTCTCCTTGGGATCGTGAGCCCTCCATGCACTCAGAGTGCTAGTGTAGGTGGAGTCCTAGACGGGGGCGTTCACCCTTAGAGGGATCTCATAGGGGTTGAGAAGCCACTTGGCTCTCTTGGACTGTTTTTATGATGCATTTTGTATCTCCCGGGCTCTTTGAGCATTTTGACCATGCTTAGCGCATGATGGCATTATATAGGAAACTTGATCGTTTATATATATATTCTTTTTGGATCAGACTCTTGGCATTTATGGCTTTGTTTTTTGTATGTAAACTATTATGTTATTTTTATATGCTTTTTAAAATTTATGCAATGGAGAAAAAATGATACAAATGTTTACTTTCTTTATGTATTTCGTGATGCTGATATATGAAAATGTAAACACAATGTGATTTTAGACTCTAGCTTCTTATAAGCAATTTTTTGGTACTTCATATTTGTTTTGATAAAATTTGATGATAAACTGGTATGATGAGTAGATAAACTTGCCCCACTCCTAACTCCACACAACTAGTAATATGCGAGGGCTCATCACCGAGAGCTAGAAAGGGCACAAGTTATGAAAAGTGTTGAAATGATAGTGATGAGAGATAGACAAAGATTTGGTGGAACCAAATTAGGATGCTACAAGCTTACTCTACTCGAGTGACTCCATAGTTTGGGATGCAACTTGCTTTGCAGTTTATCTAGACTTAGATCCGTAGATGGTCACATGGTAGATAAAAGCATGGGTTTCAGGGTTTTGAACTCTTTTGGAATTTTGGACATCTGATTCATTTGTTTTTGACTCAATTTTTTTGAAAGTTTATTGGAATTGTTTACTTACGACCTTCAATGTTTATTTGTCAAGAGGACTCCCTACACCTTGCCCCATGCTACTAGTAAGAAGTATGGGCTTATCACCATGGACAAGGTATAGGTGAGTAAGGGCATTCCCATCCTTTCCCAACCCTACGTCACAAGTAAGGGACGCAAGGTCATCACCAAAGGTTGGTAGGGCAAGGAAATGTGTAAAAATAAAATTTTCTGTTTGATCTATGTTTAACTTGCTTATTTGAGCAAAAATATTAGTGTATTCTTATTTCCAAAGAGATATACATAGGGGATAGATGTGACATGATGAAGCTTCTAGAACAGACCATAGGCAATGCACCTATCCTAGGAAGAAACCAAAGATGAGAACAAGCATGCAGATCTTGGTATGGTTATAGTTAAGGCTTTGTTATATCTAGCTTTATCTGATGAAATGATTATGACATGATTGATGATGCTATGGAAGTGAAGAAAATTGATTAGAGTGTTCATGCCAATAACATCACAAGTTGTAATGAATTTCTTTGAGAATGAGTTCCTCGATCACAAAATTGTACAAAATAAGTGGAAAAAATGAACCTAACTACATAGAGATGTAATGTAGATATATTTATACAAATAGTGCTGGTTGCTTATGCATAGAATTGTTTAAGGTGCAGGGAATTGACAGTTTCACCAAATTCCTTGCCTTCCAGCGTACATAAAATATATGCACCATTTCCATAGTCCTTTGTGACTCGGTATGGGCCCAACCATTTGGGCCAGAACTTCCTTCCTTCGCTGGTCTTTTCATCTATCTAGCTATCTATCCTTAGAACCATATCACCTTCATATATGTCTTGTTCATAGACCTTCTTGTTATACTGTCAGCACATCCAGTCAGCATAGATTCTATGCCATTGTTCAACATCTAACCTAGCTTCATCTAGGATTTCTAGTTGGGAGAGACGTGCTTCTCTGTAAGCATCTTCATCCAGAATCCCTTATAATGAGATACGAAGACTCGTTATTTCAACCTTAAGTGGGAGAACTGCTTCTGCCCCGAATACTAGTGAGAAAGGATTCACTCCTGTTGGTGTTCTTATTGAGGTTTGGTGGGCCCATAAGGCCAGATATAATTTCAAATGCCAATCTCGTTTGTTTTCTTTCACCGTTTTAAGAAGAATGGCTTTTAATGTTTTGTTTATCACTTCAGCCTATTCGTTAGCTTGAGGGTAATACAGGGAGGCTATATGATGGCTTATTTTAAATTTATTACACAATTTATGAACTTCATCATTCTTAAAAGAAGTCCCAATATTTGAGATAATGACTTACGGGACACCATACCTGTAAATGAAATTAGTTCAAAATGAACTTGGCGATTACAGAACCCAGTACTGTAGTAAGCGGCATAGCCTCTACCCTCTTGGTAAAATACTCGGTGGCTGTGATTATGAAATTATGGCCATCTGTAGATGAGGGAGAGAATTTCCCTATCAAATCTAGGCCCCACATAGAAAAGGGCCATGGAGTAGCGATTGGTTGTAGAGCTTGTGCCGGCATGTGAATCTCATGGGAGAATTCTTGGCATTTATGACACCTTCGTACAAACTCTACTGCGTCATGTTCTAGAGTGGGCTAGAAATAGCCCATCTGATGTATTTTACGGGTGGTGGCATGGCCACCGAAGTGGCCTCCACACATGCCCCTATGAGATTCGTATAGGATTTTTTTGGATTCTTCTGTGTCGACACACCTTAGGAGCATTCCATCGAACAGCTTTACGATAGAGCACATGTTCTATAATAACATATTTAGCTACAATAATGCGCAACCACCTTCTTCACTGTGGTGTAGCACCTTCTAGATACGTATGGTCCATGATATAATTAATAATATCATTATACCAAGGACATTCAGAGACAGGAGGTCTAGTTTCGATGTAGTATATGCATTCATCGGGAAAGTCCAGATCTACTAGATTGCCTCTGTCTAGTGGGTTATCAGCTAACCAATCCACAATGACTTGTCCCTTAATGGATTTCTGGTTAACAAAATGTTAATTCGAATTCCCCCATTAAGGTTATAAAATTTCCAACCTTTTTAGACAAGGATCCTTGCGTGAGGAAAGTTCGTAAATGGTCTGTTTTTACAATGACCCTTGTTTCTTGGTTTAGCATATAATGTCTTAAGCGTTTGGTTGTGAAAGATTATGGCAAGGCATTCTTGTTCTGCCTATGTATAACATGTTTCATAGTCAAGCAACGTTTCGGTTAATGAAATAGATTGCGCGTTCTCTCTTGTCATCATCTTCTTGAGCCAACATATAGGCTAGCGAGACATTGGTAGCTCAAAAATACAAGATTAACGGCGGGGTGGCATTAGCGTAGGTGGTGATAACAAGAAACGCTTAACTGCTGTCGAAAGCTTCATTGCAGTCTTTGGTTCAATTAATACTATAATCTTTCTTGAGTAGATTGTTGATTGGATGAATGGCAAAGCTTAAATCTGGGATGAATCTCTAGATTGCACCAAGTTTTCTGAGAAATGACCTGATTCCAGATTCATCCGAAGGTGGGACCATTTCGAGAACAACCCAAATTTTGGTTGGGTCAACATCGATCCCTCATGACGATATAATGTAACCTAGGAGCTTTCCCTCCTGTCACACCAAAGATGCATTTTTCTAGATTTAGTGTGACTCCGTATTCTATTAGACGTGAAAGAATGATGCGGAGTACTTCCGGGTGATCACAACGCCTCCTGGCTTTGGCCAACAAGTCATCTACGTAGGATTCCACGATTTTATGAATAAGATCATGAAATATGTATGTCATAGCCCGTTGGTATGTAGCACCAGCATTCTTGAGACCGAATGGCATAACAACGTAGCAATAGGTTCCCCAAGGAGTTATAAATGTGGTTTTAGCTTGGTCTTGTTTGGATATTCTGATTTGATTGTATCCTGAGAATCCATCCATGAGAGACAAAAGCTCAAATCTGGCTGTTGCGTCAACAATGACGTCTATGGATGGTAATGGGAAGTCGTCCTTAGGGCATGCCTTGTTAATGTCTCGAAAGTCTATGCAGATGTGTATCTTTCCCATTCTTTTTGAGAACGGGAATGATATTAGATACCCACTGAGAGTAGTTGACTGGTTTGATGAATCCTACTTGGAGGAGTTTTATTACCTCTTCTTTTACCATGAGAGCTACCTTGGGTTTCATTGGTCTTGATTTTTGTTTAATCAGCTTTGCATCTGATTTAGTGACGAGGTTATGTACCGCAATGTGTGGTGTAACCCCTGTCATTTCTTTATAATTAAATGCAAATCCTTCTGATGTTCTTTGAGGATTCTGAGTGTGTATTTCTACTTCTTTTGGAGTTAACGAAGATCCTAGTTTCAATATCCTTGGTTCATCCTCCGTTCCAATGTTAATATCAATTGTTTCTTTGATTAAAGAAGCATTACCTTCTTCAAACTCAGGTGGGGCTGGAGGTAATTCCAGATCATCTCCATTTTCTACTGTGTATATGCTGAGGTTCTTTTTGTGGGGAAGCTCTATCATGGGATTTCCGAAAGTAGGAAGATGAATGTGGGATTAAGGACAAATCTATCACGTGATGGGTGAGATGTAGTGCTGCATAGGCATTTAAGTAATCCAAAGTGGCTCTATCATTATCAATGTGGTCTAGGATAGTAGATTTGTTCTCATCTCTGTTCGTTAAAAGAGGGTTTGACATTTTTTTCACCAATGGTTTAGTACGAAGGGATACCATGAAACGAGTATCTTCCAACTCACTGTTTGGAGTGAAGCGTGATGCTAAGGTTGCTATAGAATCGGTGAGAAGATTTTTTTCTCACGCAGGATTGCTTCAATTGATATGAAGTCAAACTCCTTGCTTAAATCCAATACAACTGTTTTGTAGAGTTGTAAGTGCTCAGCTTTGGTTTCATATACCTCAGAGACTTGGTTTGCTACCAATTATGAGTCTCCTAACACTCTGATGTTATTAACACCAATCTTCTTAGCTAAGATGAGGCCAAGGAGGAGGGCTTCATACTCAGCGCTGTTGTTCCGTACATTCAAAATTTAGTTTAAAGGCAAATGGTAGGATTTTTCCCTCAGGAGAAGTAAAGATTACACCTGCCCCGGCTCCATAACGACATCTAGCTCCATCGAAATGGAGAGTCCAGTATTTAGCTGGGAATATGGACATGTTGGGATTATTTTCGTGTTAACATCTTCTACTTCCACCATACAGAGATCCTCTGCTGGAAGAGAACCAACACCTAGGGTATATCCCATGCCTACATAATCAAATGGTAGGAACATCGGTAGATCTTGTTCTAATAATTTGAACAATTTTTGCAGTAGTTCCTAAAGATACTATTTCTATAATGTTAGCCTCATCCTTGAGGGTTGGGATAGTCTTGATTAGGCTCATAGTCTCGAGATCTGTTGTAGGTACCAACTTTTCTTCCGGTTTTGCATCCGTGGGTTTATTAAGTTGGTTTGTTGGGAGTTCAAACTCTGAGTGAATGCCTGGTCTTTTCTTTAAGTCAGCTAGGTGTATATCGAATGGCTTTGGATTGCCTTTGGCTACAAACACTTTTCCTAAATGCAAGAATCTTACTTCTTGAAATAATGTAGAGGGGATTGCCTTCATACGGTGTATCCATGGTTGGCCAAGGATCATATTATAGTTGGTTTCCCGATCTATAATATAAAACTCAGTTAGGATTGTTTTGGGTCCTAAGGTGACCGGTAGTATTATCATTCCAATCAATGTGGCTTTAAGGCTATCATAGCCTCTTAATGTATTTCGAGTCATGGAACAATTCGTTTCTCCATACCCTAGCTTTTGAAGGAAAGAGAAGGGGACTATGTTAACCGCTGCCCCATCGTCAACCATTGCGTGTTTCACATAATTGTTATAAACCCATACTTGCAAATGTAAGGTTAGATCACCTATGCGTGCAATCTCAGTGTCTGTTGGCATTTTCTTTATTTCAAATATAAACTCGATATCCCTATCCAACTGCCTCGGAGGGTGGATATCAAAGTCTATATGGTTTACTTGTGTTTCGGGAGGTGGAGTGATGTTAATTAAATGACCTAAACCTAATGCCTCTAAAAGGCAGCCCTGTGGGAAGGAGAGTTCTTCAGTAAGTCCAAAAAAGAAATGTGTGAGAAGGTTTTTGTTAGATCACTAATTAAATCATAGGCACCTACAGGTTTTACTAATATTTGTTGGCTATTATCTGTCTTCGGTAGGTAACTTGAACTTGGCTGAGAGGAATACTCTCGTGTCCTTGTTACAGCTTCCACAGGTAGTTCGGCGTCTAATTCCACTAAACCGACTATCTTGGGTCTCGGCTGACTTCCTAATTGTGGTGCAACTAATGGATTTAGTGAAGTCGAGGCTTCATGATCATTGTTTCCTGTTATTATGCCCTTATTTGTCCCATTTGGATTCAAATTGTTGTTATTGTGGTTTGGGAGCGGATCATTAAAGATTTTGAGGGATGCGTTTTGAGGGGAAACTACCCCTGTAAAATTATTTGGTGTTGGTGACGCGGGATCTGCCAAGAACATATCTATGAAAAGTTGTCTTTGTTCCTCTGGAAAACGTTGCATGAATTTATTGTAGTCACGGCATGTTCTAGTGTCATGGCCTCAAATTTTTTGGAAACCACAATATGATTTAGGATTGTAATTCCTAGGTTGTTGGCTTGGTGCATATTGTGGCCCAAAATTTTGATCAAACCGTTTCCTATTAGGATTAAAGTTTTGCATTTGTTGTTTTTGGTTTTGGTTTTGGTTTTGATATCCAGTTGAGTTTTGGCTTGGACCCTTTGCGAGATTTTGTCGTTGTTATTGTTGTTGTTGTTGTGGATGATTAAAATCCACTGCATTGATTGTTGGGGTAAAGTTGTTGTTTCGTTGGTTGTTCATTAGTGGTGGAGTATTCACAACATTTACCTTTTTAGCCTGATCAGTTACTCCATCTGTTGTCACTCCATGATTTTTATTAAGGACTTTAGGTCCTTGATTGACATTTGTGGTAGTAGGGTAAGTCATAGTATTCTCAGTTGGAGATGATTAACCTCCCGTTTGCTCCATACGTCTTGTGACCGCTATCTATTGCCGCTTGATCTATTCAGAGAGCGCTCTCAAGTACTTCATCGTAAGTCTTTAGTGGGAACTTCTGGACTTCTTCCTTCACTTCTCTACTGAGAGAATGAAGGAATAAATCACATAGTTCCATTTGGTCCATGTTTGGAGCACTGGCCGAAGAATAAAGGACTGTACACCATCTCTGGATAAAATGAGTGACAGATTCATTGTGTTCTTGCTTAATGTGCAAGAATTCCCTTATTCCTGTTCTCAATAGTTTTTTCATATCAAATGCCTTGATGAACTCAGAAACATGAGTTGTTTAAATGAATGGATGGAGGCTTCAGGTATTCTGTAATACCAATCAAGGGCGATGCCTTCTAACGTTTTGGGAAATATTTTGGCAACAACCCCATCCCAAGGGAGTAGTTCTCGAATGGCTGTGGCATAGGCCTTGATATGTGCATTTGGATCTCCCTCCCCTTTGTATTTGGGAAAATTGGGAAGAGGTCTTAGAAGCATGACGCTTTGTATGGTGAATTCTAAGGGATCTTTCAAATATTCTGAATAAGTCCCTATCGCGTAGGTTTCGACCATTGATGGTACCTGCTGAGGAGGCGGTAGTGAAAAGGGTTGTTGATATGGCATAGCATATGCATTGGTAGGGGCATAAGGAAACCCCTGTGGTTGAGCAAACATGCTGGGAGAGGAGAACATATCTCCTTGTGGTGATTTGGAGTACATGTTTAAGTATGAAGGGGGATTGTCTAGGAATGGATTATTTTGTACTAGACCGGGAGGTATCAGAACAGTGTTAGAAATGGCGGTTCTAGTTGGCGTTTGTTGTGAATAGTGAGGAGGCATGCCCAACGTGCCCATTCCTGTGAGGAGATCTACTTGGCTAGGATGGTGTGGAGGATTGGAACTTCCTACCTACATGAATTGGGAATTTTGATTTTCTTGAGCAAGTTCTAACCCCCTAACATTTTCTACTAAAGTTGAAATGACTTCATTTGGTGAAGTCACGGTATTTTGCTTAGTGGCGTTTGTTGTATATCCTGATGTTGTATGTGATATCCTGCTATGAACTGATCATTACCCTACCAAGTTTCCCCGAGGGCATTTCCTATATGTAGTGGCATGGAGGTATTTTCTTGAAATGAGATCTCGGGTTGTGTTTGTAAACTTCCTATAGGTGGGTACATACTCCGAGAGCATTGTTCATTCCTGGCATAAAACATTGAATGCTCATCATCTAAAACCAGATATGGATATGATTGTCTACTAATTTGTGGTCTAAGCAGCACCTGAGGAGATGAACCAGATTCTCCTGTGAATGTCATATTGTTCGAGCCTGAAGGCTCTATTTGTTGTCTTTGAGCGAGTTGATCCAACTCCTCTGTTTGGAAAGATGAACTATATCTAGTTCTTGGAGGTGGAGTTTGTGTTGATAATTGGTTATTTGAATAGTTTTCACCCCATACTGAGAGCGAGGGTGATGACTATCTATTCAGTTGAGCGTAGTATGCCTCAAGACCTAGGAGAGGTCTGCCATATGCATCGAATCCCGACATATTCGGGGGGTATATGAATACCCAAAGAATAATGGGAAAGGGTGAAGGTGGAAGAAATAGGTAAAAGAAAAAGCACTGTGTTGTTCACGTCAGGTTCACCAATTTTGTACGATGAAAAAGTGACAAGCGAGCATGGGAATCTACAAGTAACTCTTCCTCGCACCCGACCTCTCGAGGTCGTGCCGAGACAGCCGGTGGGGATGGATTATGCGTAGGGTAGGGTAAACTAGTTAGGAAATCTTATATCTTTGACACGCACTAATGGAATCTGTACGAATCTAAGGCAAAGAAGGCCCTCCTAACCTAAACTGGTGTGATAGATCGATCGGAAAGGATGACTGCTCGAAGGCTCCAATCAATATCGAGCTCTGGCGTGATCCGATCTATAGGTTGTGGGATACGTGGAAAATGACCCGGGATGGTTTTGTGTATGTCTCCAGATAGGGTCATATGATGGATGATGGATATATAGTGGATTCTATGGTTGATTCTCTGGTCTATTCCAGAAATATTTAGCTTTGTTAGATTCTATGTCTAACAAGGATAACTGTGCAATGATTGTAGGTGAAAGTGGAGTAGATCTGAATACTAATGTGTGTAAGCTAGCATCTATGTCTGAATCACCTGTGGATTTGTTGGGTTGTGGGATTTGTGGGTCACAACCATAGATTCGTTGTTGCCTATGGACCTGCTATGGTCATGTGAGGAATTAGTCCCTAATCCCTAGTATCTAATAGTTGTATGCCTTTTTGGCCTCTACGTTCAAGAATTAACAATTTTGCAATCTTTTCTGAGTATCTTATAGGCGTTCTTGCAACCTGAATCCTTAAGCTAGTATCTATGTCTGTGAGAGTATCTCCTACATTTGGCTGTGGGACCAAAGGATCACAACCGAATGTTTGCTCTCTTTCAAGCCCTCCTACAGTCATGCATATTTATCTAGGGTAATCTATGTAGTTTGGATGATTTGACCAAAATGTGTACGCTTGGTCATCTTCTATGTTTAACCTACTTAACTATGAGCTAATCTGTTGTAAGTTTGCTGTAGTTCAGAAGACTTGTGATTATAAGGTTCTGATCTATATCAGTTATTGCCATAGTAATATTGGGTTGAGGCATGATTGGCTCTAATACGTATTCCCTGGGCTCTCTAGGTCCCATGATTGTCATACAAAAGAAAATGATATAAAGCTAACTAATGACAGAATACACTAAACATGCAAGATATATTTACGTATATTTCTAAGTCTGATGCTTATTGCTAAACTACTAAACAAATTCTAAAGAGAAACTTATCTAATATATCTAAAATTGACAACTAAACTAATAACACAATTAAAATAAACAAAGCGACGGAGTATAGCTTGCTTATCTGTGTAATTTGTAGATCTATTCTAAATAACCTGATAACTAATCTACTCTATTTGAAATACTCTCGATCCTACCTCAGAAGTGAGGAGTGAATCATAGTTTCTCAGAAACTATCAATCCCCACAGCTTCCCCAAAGTGGAGTATAGTTGCTTGTCTGTGTATAGATCATTCTAAATAACCTGATAACTGATCTACTTATTTGAAAGACTCTCGATCCTACCTCAGAAGTGAGGAGTGAATCATAGTTTCTCATTCGAAAGTAAAATTTAACTAAAATGAAATGATTAACTACTCTATTTGATATGCTTTTAACTAGAACTTTGAAAGCTAGAACCTGGATTCTACAAAACAGTGGCGAATCCGATGGTGTGTGACCTTGTCCCCTCAGTATGATCTCCTCGTTCCTTCATGCTCATGTGGATCCATAAAAGTGTGTAATGCTAGCATCAAAAAAAGTAGATATTGGAACAGAGGTAGCTTAGGATGTAGACTGAATACAATGCGAGTAGGAGAGGGATAGCAAAGGAGTACAGAGCTTGGCTTATGCAATTCCTAGCGGGATTTATTACCTGATTCATGCAACATAAAACATCCAGCACCTAAAACTATCATACTTGATGAACAAAACTTGCAACTTTAATGTCTTCCTATTGAAATCAAACTATCCTACTCCAGTTGATTTAGATGAAATGACAACAACACTTTGCACAAGGAGAATATGTGGCTTTCTGACAGCTAAACAATGCTAACTATGCATCTAATAAATGAAACTATGAATCCTAAACAAAATTAAAGGCTAAACTATTGAAATGAGAAATTTAGAGGAAAATTTGAGGGGCCATTTACTTGAGCACAAGCCAGCTATTTATAGAATCCCATTTACCCAAAGATGAAAACCAGTTTGATCTCTTAAACCATAAACAATGCCAAAACACTATTCCAGGGAACCAGAATCATAAATACAAGCAAAGGTGGTGAAAAAAAGTTGGTAAACATTGAATTTTTACGTGAGTCGCGTTAAAAGAGCATTCTGGAAAACCGCCGCCCTGATCAGGGTGGTGGTTACAGGACCACCACCCTTACTGGGCAGCAGGAACCACCACCCTGGTGGCGGTTTCGTAACTGAAGAACAAAATGCAAAGGAAAAGAGGGAAAAAGAGAACAACAAAGCACGCAGGGGCTAAGCGGGACATGCATTTGGATGTTAACACATACTTAGAGAGATTTTTTGGATCCCAAACACCTTGCGAGGAGACCTTTATCATCATTGGGGTACGTGTTACGAGAGTGTGATTGGCTCTCGACAGTATTAGATGCCCTTTCTAAGGATGAGCAGGATACTCTTTAGAGGGCCGGTATACTGTGCATATGACGGGTTCTGCATGTTGCACGTATCTAGGTCACAGGGACTCTGTGACTTATTTTCATATGTGGGAGGTAGATCGGAACACTTCTTTGATCTACGAGTGGCTCTTGAGGGACTATGCTGGACCAAAGTAGCTTTAGAGAAACGATGTTGTACTGTATACTGGAAAATGATCCCAATCATCGGGAGACGACACACTCTTGAGACAGCTAGGGTCATGGGCTCAGATAGTACAGTGGGCCTCATATATGGGAGATACAGTTATCTCCACTGGTTCGTAAGATAGGGGGTTTAGTAGTCTGATCTATTGGACTAAACTTGCACTATCCCCTGTGATTTGCCAGGCCATCATGGGGATCAAAAGCACTCGAGATTTGATCGATGGATAAGGGACTGAGAAACTGCTATTATATTGCTGGTCCCCCACGCTATTGCATAAGATTGAGGGACATAGCCTGATCTCTAGGTGCCTTGGGAGTTCGAGTAGTCACTTGTCGACTACCTGACCAATGATTTGGGATCAGGGTGGTCCGTTTAAAGGGGTAGTCATTGAGCCATCCGACACTAAGTTATGAGCTCGGAAGTCTACGAGCGTTTTCATGCACCTAAACATAGAGGTCCTAGAGGTGGAAAATCCCGGAGCTGTGAGGGCAGCCAGATGTGTTGGCAGATATGGTTTGGTGCTCAGAGCACCGCACCTTTTGCCGGGTCATCTCATTTGACCAGTCTGATGACACTGGCTCAGGCTACACTATTATTAGGCTATGGTAGGTTCAAATAATAGGGCGAGCGAGAGCTCTTACTTTGATTTCTTGCTCCACCACAGGGCATGATATTGTAGAGGGTCGCTAGGCTGGGTGTAGGATGTGACGAGATACATCCTTTTGGTGCCACGGAGTGCCGAGTAGTTTGGCCTGCCTTATGTGGGTATGCTTCCCTTGGTGTCAGTGCTCAGTATATAGGGACTACAGTCATGAACGGATATTTATCCCAGAAGTAATCTGTACGTTTGGCTGATTTGCACAAAAATGTGTGTGCTTGGTCGTTTTCTATAGCATTAACCCGGCTTAACCAATGAGTTGAGCTGTTGTAGAGTCATGCTGTTGTTTGGAAGACTTGAATTCTACCATGTTCTGATCTATATCATTTATTTTCTGTAATAAGATTGGGTTGAGGCACGATTGGCTCGAAACATCACTATTCTGCTTGTTTGGAAACTCATAGGTCATCGTGATTGTCATACAATTAGAAAACGATATAAAGCTAACTAATGACAGAATAACCTAAATATGCAGAGGGTCCCTATGATACAGGTATAGGAACTAAGTTTGATATCTCTAGGTGATACAAATACTGAATAGTCATTTGTCAAAGTTGAATGATTTATTGGTCTAATATATCTAAAATTGACTACACCCGAACTAAGTAACGCAATTAGGAAACAAACAAAGTCAACTGAGTATAGAACGATGCCTCCTCTAGAATTCATGTAGCCACCTAGTCAAACTCCTTGCATAAATCCAATACTGTTGTTTTGTAGAGTTGTAAGTGCTCAGCCCTGGTTTCATATACCTCAGAGACTTGGTTTACTACCAATTGTGAGTCTCCTAACACCCTGATGTTATTAACACCGATCTTCTTAGCTAAGATGAGGCCAAGGAGGAGGGATTCATACTCAGCGCTGTTGTTTGTACATTCAAAATTTAGTTTAAAGGTAAATGGTAGGATTTTTCCCTCAGGAGAAGTAAAGATTACACCTGTCCCAGCTCCATAATATCATCTAGCTCCATCGAAATGGAGAGTCCAGTATTTAGCTAGGAATATGGACGTTGGGATATTTGTCATGTTAACATTTTCTACTTCCACCATTCAGAGATCCTCTGCTAGAAGAGAACCAACACCTAGGGTATATCCCATGCCTACAGAATCAAATGGTAGGAACATCGATAGATCCTGTTCTAATAATTCAACAATTTTTGTAGTAGTTCCTAATGATAATGTTTCTATAATGTTAGCCTCATCCTTGAGGGCTGGGATAGTCTTGATTAGGCTCATAGTCTCAAGATATGTTGTAGGTACCAACTTTTCTTCCAGTTTTGTGTGAACGCTTGGTCTTTTCTTTAAGTCAGCTAGGTATATATCGAATGTCTTTGGATCACCTTTGGCTACGAACACTTTTCCTAAATGCAAGAATCTTACTTCTTGAAATAATGTAGAGGGGATTTCCTTCATACGGTGTATCCATGGTTGGCCAAGGATCATATTATAGTTAGTTTCCCGATCTATAATATAAAACTTAGTTAGGATTGTTTTGGGTCCTAAGGTGACCGGTATTATTATTGTTCCAATCGACGTGGCTTTAAGGATATCATAGCATCTTAATGTATTTTGAGTCGTGGTACAATTTGTTTCTCCATACCCTAGCTTTTGAAGGAAAGATAAGGGGACTATGTTAACCGCTGCCCCATTGTCAACCATCGCGCGTTTCACATAATTGTTATAAACCCATACTTGCAAATGTAAGGCTAGATCACCTCTATGTGTAATCTCAGCGTCTGTTGGCATTTTGTTTATTTCGAATATAAACTCGATATCCCTATTCGACTGCCTCGGAGGGTGGATATCAAATTCTATATGGTTTACTTGTGTTTCAGGAGGTGGAGTGATGTTAATTAAATGACCTAAACCTAATGCCTCCAAAAGGGCAGCCCTGTGGGAAGGAGAGTTCTTCAGTAATTACAAAAAATAAATGTGTGAGAAGGTTTTTGTTAGATCACTAATTAAATCATAGGCACCTACGGGTTTTACTAATATTTGTTGGCTGTTATCTATCTCCGGTAAGTAACTTGGACTTGGCTAAGAGGAATACTCTTGTGTCCTTGTTACAGCTTCTATGAGTAGTTCGGCATCTAATTCCACTAAACCGACTATCTTGGGTCGCGGCTGACTTCTTAATTGTGGTGAAACTAATGGATTTAGTGAAGTCGAGGCTTCATGATCATTATTTCCTATTATTATGCCATTATTGTTACCATTTGGATTCAAACTGTTGTTATTGTGGTTTGGGAGTGGATCATTAAAATATTTTGAGGGATGCATTTTGAGGGGAAACTACCCCTGTAAAAGTATTTGTTGCTGGTGATGCAAGATCTGCCAAGAACATATCTATGAAAAGTTGTCTTTGTTCCTCTGGAAAACATTGCATGAATTTATTGTAGTCACAACACGTTCTAGTGTCATGGCCTCAAATTTTGTGGAAACCACAATTTGAGTTAGGATTGTAATTCCTAGGTTGCTGGCTTGGTGTATATTGTGGCCCAAAATTTTGATCAAACCATTGCCTATTAGGATTAAAGTTTTACATTTGTTGTTTTTGGTTTTGGTTTTGGTTTTGATATCTAGTTGATTTTTGGCTTGGACCCTTTGTGAGATTTTGTCCTCGTTGTTGTTGTTGTTGGATGAATAAAATCCACTACATTGATTGTTGGGGTAAAGTTGTTGTTTCGTTGGTTGTTCATTAGTGGTGGAGTATTCACAACATTTACCTTTTTAGCCTGATCAGTTACTCCATCTATTGTCACTCCATGATTTTTATTAAGGACTTTAGGTCCTTGATTAACATTTGTGGTAGTAGGGTAAGTCGTAGTATTTCTGGTTGGAGTTGATTAACCTCCTGTTTTCTCGATATGTCTTGCGACCACTATTTATTGCTGCTTGATCTATTCGGAGAGTGATCTCAAGTATTTCATCGTAAGTCTTTAGTGGGAACTTATGGACTTATTCCTTCACTTATCTGCCGAGAGAATGAAGGAACAAATTGTATAGTTCCATTCGGTCCATGTTTGGAGCATTGGCCGAAGAATAAAGGATTGTACGCCATCTCTGGATAAAATGAGCGAAAATATTCATTATGTTCCTACTTAATGTGCAAGGATTCCCTGATTCCTATTTTTAATAGTTTGTTCATATCAAATGCCTTGATGAACTCAGAAACAAGTTGTTTAAATGAATGGATGGAGGCTTTAGGAATTCTGTAATACCAATCGAGGGCGATGCCTTCTAACATTTTGGGAAATATTTTGGTAACAACCCCATCCTAAGGGAGTAGTTCTCGAATGGTTGTGGCATAGGCCTTGATATGTGCATTTGGATCTCCCTCCCCTTTGTATTTGGGAAAATCAGGAAGAGGTCTTGGAAGCATGACACTTCATATGGTGAAGTCTAAGGGCTCTTTCAAATACTCTGAATAAGTCCCTATCGTGTAGGTTTCGACCATTGATGGAACCTGCTGAGGAGGCAGTAGTGAAAAGGGTTGTTGATATGGCATAGCATATGCATTGGTAGGGGCATAAGAAAACCCCTGTGGTTGAGAAAACATGCCGGGAGAGGAGAACATATCTCCCTATGGTGATTTGGAGTACATGTTTAAGTATGAAGGGGGATTGTCTAGGAATGGATTATTTTCTACTAGATCGGGAGGTATCATAATGGTGTTAGAAATGGTGGTTCTAGTTGGCATTTGTTGTGAATACTGAGGAGGCATGCCCAACGTGCCCATTCCTGTGAGGAGATCTACTTAGCTAGGATGGTGTGGAGGATTGGAACTTCCTACCTACATGAATTGGGAATTTTGATTTGCTTGAACAAGTTCTAACCCCCTAAATTTTTCTACTAAAGTTGAAATGACTTCATTTGGTGAAGTCATGGTATTTTGCTTTAGTGGTGTTTATTGTATATCCTGATGTTGTATGTGATATCCCACTATGAATTGTTCATTGCCCTACCAAGTTTCCCTTAGGGAATTTCCTATATGTAGTGGAATGGAGGTATTTTCTTGAAATGAGATCTCGGGTTGTGTTTGTAAACTTCCTATAGGTGGGTACATACTTCGAGAGCATTGTTCATTCCTGGCATAACACACTGAATGCTCATCATCTAAAACCAGGTATGGATCTAATTGTCTACTAATTTGTAGTCTAAGTAGCACCTAAGGAGATGAACCAGATTCTTCTGTGAACGTCATATTGTTCGAGCCTGAAGGCTCTATTTGTTGTCTTTGAGCGAGTTGATCCAAATCCTATGTTTGGAAAGATGAACTATATCTAGTCCTTGGAGGTGGATTTTGGGTTGATAATTGGTTATTTGAATAGTTGTCACCCCATACTGAGAGTGAGGGTGATGACTGTCTATTCAGTTGAGCGTAATATGCCTTGAGACCTAGGAGAGGTTTTCCATATGCATCGAATCCCGACATATTCGGGGGGTATATGAATACCTGTAAAATAATGGGAAAGGGCGAAGCTGGAAGAAATAGGTAAAAGTGAAAGCACTGTGTTGTTCATGTCAGGTTCACCAATTTTGTATGATGAAAAAGTGACAAGCGAGCATGGGAATCTACATGTAATTCTTCCTCGCACCCGACCTCCCAAGGCCATACTGAGACAGCTGGTGGGGATGGATTATGCATACGGTATGGGTAAACTAGTTTGGAAATCTTATATCTTCGACACATACTAATGGAATCTACAAATATAAGGCAAAGAAAGCCCTCCTAACCTGAACTGGCATGATAGATCGATCAATAAGGATGACTGCTCGAAGGCTTCAATCAATATCGAGCTCTGGTGTGATCTGATCTATAGGTTGTGGGATATGTGTAAAATTACCTAGGATGGTTTCATGTATGTCTCAAGATAGGTTCATATGATGGATGATGGATATATAGTGGATTCTATGGTTGATTCTCTAGTCTAGTCCAAAAATCTTTAGCTTTATTAGATTCTATGTCTAACAAGGATAACTGTGCAATGATGGTAGGCAGAAATGGAGTAGATCTGAATACTAATGTGTGTAAGCCAGCATCTATATCTGAATCACATGTGGATTTGTTGGGTTGTGGGATTTGTGGGTCACAACCGTAGATTCGTTGTTGCCTTGGACCTGCTATGGTCATGTGCGGAATTAGTCCCTAACCCCTAGTGTCTAATAGTTGTATGCCTTTTCGGCCTCTACCTTAAGAATTAACAGTTGTGCAATCTTTTCTGAGTATCTTATAGGTGTTCTTGCAACCCATATCCTTAAGCTAGTATCTATGTCTGTGAGAGTATCTCCTATGTCTGGCTGTGGGACCAAAGGATCACAACCAAAAATGATATAAAGCTAACTAATGACATAATAAACTAAACATGCAAGATATATTTACGTATATTTCTAAGTTTGATGCTTATTGCTAAACTATTGAACAAATTTTAAAGAGAAACTTATCTAATATATCTAAAATTGACAGCTAAACTAATAACGCAATTAAAAAAAACAAAGCGACCGAGTATAGCTACTTGTCTATGCAATTTGTAGATCTATTCTAAATAACCTGATAACTGATCTACTCTATTTGAAAGACTCTCGATCCTACCTCAGAAGTGAGGAGTGAATCATAGTTTCTCAGAAACTATCAATTCCCAAAGCTTCCCTGGCAATATCGAAAGTAGAATTTAACTGAAATGAAATGATTAGCTACTCTATTTGATATGCTTTTAACTAGAACTTTGAAAGCTAGAACCTGGATTCTGCAGAACAGTGATGAATCTGATGGTGTGTGACCTTTTCCCCTCAGTGTGATCTCAATTATTCCTTCATGCTCATGTGGATCCAGAAAATCATGTAATGCTAGCATCAAGAAAAGTAGATATTGGATCAGAGGCAGCTTAATATGCAAACTGTATATAATGCGAGTAGGAGAGGGATAGCGTAAGAGTACAGAGCTTGGATTATGCAATTCCTAGTGGGATTTATTGTGAGTCATGCAACATAAAATTTCTAGCACCTGAAACTATCTTGTTTGATGAACAAAACCTGTAACTTTAATGGCTTCCTATTGAAATCAAACTATCCTACTCCAATTCATTTGGATGAAATGATAACAACACTTTACACAAGGAGAATATGTGGCTTTCTGACATCTAAACAATGCTAACTATGCATCTAACAAATGAAACTATGAATCCTAAAAAAAATGAAAGGCTAAAACTATTGAAATGAGAAATTTAGAGGCAAATTTGAGGGGCTATTTGCTTTAGCACAAGCTAGCTATTTATAGAATCCCATTTACCCAAAGGTGAAAAACCAATTTGATCTCTTAAACCATAAACAATGCCAAAACACTATTCTAGGGAACCCAGAATCATAAATACAAGCAAAGGCGGGTTGAAAAAAAATATGGTTAAACATTGAATTTTTATGTGAGTCATGTTAAAAGAGCATTCTGGAAAATGCGTGAAGGACCACCGCCCTAAGCAAGGTGGCGGTTACAGGACCTCCGCCCTTACTGGGGTGGCAGTTACAGGACCGCAGCCCTTACTGGGTGGCGGTCATGAGACCGCCACCCAGGAAGGGCGGTATTTTCATAACTGAATAATAAAATGCAAAGGAAAAGAGGGGAAACGAGAACAACAAAGCACACAGGGGCTAAGCGGGACATGCCAGGATGTTAACACATTCTTGGAGAGATTTTTTCAGATCCCGAACACCTTGCGAGGAGACCTGTATCATCATTGGGGTACGTGTTACGTTATTTTGGTGGTGTAGTACCCTACTATTTTTGGTACTTACAGTTCCCTATACTAAGGTGTAGGATCTAATGAGACGTATCTAGGTGTCAGGGAGTCTGAGTAGTCACCTGTCGAAGTTGAACGGCTCTTTGGTCTCAGGGCTCTTAAGGGACTACACATGAATGAAGTAGCCTATAAGGAACGATGTTGTTGTGCACCAAAATTATTCCTCCTCTAGTTTTCACCTAGCCACCTAGAATTTTTGGCATAGTCAGTTCAATGCCATGACCCACTGTTTGCAAAATATAGTGTTTAGCAGCCTTACACTGGCTTAAACTGCACTATTTCATGTGTTTGGAAAGAATAGGGCAGACAAGAGCACCAAGTTGAGATGGAAACAACCGAGACATGCTATTGTAGAGGGTCCCTACGCTATTGTTTAAGATCCAACGAGATGTCTCTAGGTGCCATGGAGTTCGAGTAGTCACTCGTCAAAGTTGAACAATTTTTTGGGATCAGGGCTCTTAAGGGGACTATGCCCGAACGAAGTAGCTTGTCCAAGCAATGAAATTTTCACGCACCAAAACATAAACTCCTTTAGTTTTCAATTAGCCAACCAGAATGTGTTGGCATAGTTGGTTTGGTGCCACGACCCACCTTTTACAAAATATATCATTTGAGAGCCTTACACTGGCTCAAACCGCACTATTTTACACGTATTCAAATAATAGGGCAGCGAGAGCACCGATTGGAGATGGAAAAAACAAAGACATGATATTGTAGAGGGTCGCTATGCGGGGGTGTAGGATGTAACGAGATGTCTATAGGTGCCACGGAGTCCGAGTAGTCACCCGTCGAAGTTGAATGATTCTTTGGTGTCAGGGCTCTTAAGGGACTACGCCTGAACGAAGTAGCCCGGAAGCAACAACGTTGTGATGCACCAAAATGATGCCTCCTATAGCATTCACCTGGCCACCCAAAAGTTTTAGAGCATTCAGTTTGGTGCCATAACTCACCATTTTAAAAATATAGCATTTGATAGCCTTACACTGGCTCAAAACATTCACTATTTTACTCGTTTGGAAACCATAGGGCATCGAGAGCACCAATTAGAGACAGAAAAAAACTGAGATAGCCTATTGTAGAGGGTCCCTATGATAAGGTGTAGGATCTAATGAGACATCTCTAGGTGCCACAAAGCCCGAGTAGTCACCCGTCAAAGTTAAACGATTTTTTGGTCTCATGGCTCTTAAGGGGACTACGCCCAAACGAAGTAGCTCGGAAGCAACGACATTATCGCTCAATAGAATGATGCCTCCTCTAGCATTCACCTATTCCACATAGACATGTTAGCGTAATCAGTTTGGTGCCACGATGTACCTAGGCATGACTTCTCACTACTCGCCTTCGTTCATTTCTTAGGACTTCCTAGAAAAGATAGTTTGTAAACAATTATGCCATGAAGGCTCAAGGAATGCTAGGATGGGTCCAGATCGGGTGGTCTGACTCTAAACCAGGCCTCCTAAGAGCCCTCCATAGCACCCGAAGGCATATACCCCCCCCAATCGAATGCATTGGCAGTGATAGTTTTCTGGACCATGACCTCCCTGGGCATGACTTCTCGTGCTACTTGGCTTGCATCAATGAGATTGCAACAATTTTAACACATTACCATGTAAATATTATAATTATTGTTAAATGATCTCTTTTTAAAGCATGTTAATACACAATAGAGTCTTAAGAATATTTTTTGCATATCTTGTGCCAACTAATTTCTACAATGTTTATGTATTTTTTTACAAATGAATTCAAATTAGGACCTTATTGTTACAACACATCAATGACAAGTTTAATTTGGACTAATAATTAACAAATAAATTGTAAGTACACTAAAAGCATGTAAAATGACTTGTAAAAAATCCCTCAAGACCATATTTAATTGTGTATATTTTTTTCTCACTTTGGAGTGTGTTAACCACGTGCTTAAAATAGGAAAATTGATTTAAGTCCACACTTGAATCTCTTGAAAATAAAATGATCTTACATCCAAGAACCTTCAAAACCATTATATAACATAACATCATATATCATATATCATTTAACAATAACCTTTAATATATCAATTAACAATATCCATAATGGTCACATAATCGAGGCCATCAAATCAAATCAAACATATAGAAATAATATGGTTATGAAAACATACATAGAAGGATATCATGTGCAATGAAATAAAATCAAACATAGAAGTAATATCATTATGAAAACCAACATGGATATAATGTATCAAAATAAGTGTGGTTGGACGTGTCTTTTAAAAATATAAGTTCATAACTTGTATTGAACTAAGTGTGTCATACACATAGGACCACATTTGGTCGCATAAGGCTATATACATGGACTATATGAAGAATCATGAACTAGGACCAGAGGCCATATATATACATCCAGGTCCTATGAATCTAATCATGAAACATCTTCCCCTCTCTTCACCCTGCTAGAAGAAGCATGTCCATGACCTGGGGATGTAGTGGAGGGAGATGCCACTACGGATTTCATCCATGTGGTCCTAGGAAGCTCTAAGTAGGTCTAGAACCTAGCCTGTACATTCATAAACAACAAGTTTTTAAGACCAAATTTTTTAAAATACATTCAAAATTTAGAAACTGAGAATTTAGTTAATGCATGTGAAATCTTATCGCAATCTCATGATCCGTATCAATTTTTCATCAACACATTACAGGGTCAATAGTAGACTCACGAGGGGGTAAACTACATGAAAATTAATACTTCAAATTAAATATTTCATGTACAAAATTTGATATTGTAGATTTAAGTAATAAGAAAAAAAACCTTCAAAATCTAACAAATTTGAAAAATTGTACCTTAGTGGATTTGTAGATGCTACAACAGTATCTACAACAGCCTCCATGGTTTGCATATATGGAGAAGTCTCTTTGGAAGTCATAAGCTATATAAAAAACATGTACAAATCAATATTAATCTATATGAATACCACATAATAGACCCAAAGTATAATTGACACATAACAGACCAATACATATTAATTTGTTTAATAGAAACGAACCAAGGAATTTAGGTTTAATGATCTTCTAGGGAATCTTCGATATTACTCGAGTCTCTAAAATTCCTATAAGAGTAGATACACAGCTGAACTTCCACAATTAGAAACAAATTCTAAAGAGAAACTAACCCGCGTAAAAGTCATGTGAGGCATGCCAATAGCTTCAGTGCCCAGAGTAGATGATGACCCACCAGGCTCCTATGTATAAAAGACAAAAATATTAAGATGTTACACGTACATGTGAAACATTATAATAATAAAAGTGAAATCAAATAAAATTTTGAAATGTAAGTACAACTTGAAACTTACACCTGTAACATGCCCCAACTACAGTAGCTAGCATGTTGATGCCAGATGTGTCCTTCACTGGCTCTTACTATTTAAAATAAAATAAAACTAGTTTTTACATATATGTACATGATGTAATCAAATACACACACACACACACACACACACACACACACATATATATATTAAAATATCAAATGAATAAAATTATGTTATATATATATTAAATATTTATTTGACATTTACCTATGAAAGACCAAGATCATTTGCACTAGTTCCAGAAACATCTACCATCATCTCATCTAGAGAAAATAAATCACGTGATCCAGCAATTGATGTCTCACCTGTAGTGCATATGACACCACAGGATCCATAGTGGTGTGGTGCACTAGAACTGGTACCCTCCTCCAACATCACCAGATGTAATATGATCATTATGCTAGGTCAAAGTGTCAGAGATCTCCCTTAATGCATGTAGTATGTCAATCTCCACAACCTCCTTCATTGTAGGAGGGATAACTGAAGGCAAAGGGGGTTTTGGGGCATGGGGGGGATCCTTGGTTAACCAACGCATGCACCATGTCTACTCTGTGCAGAGCCACCTCCTTGCCAATAAAACTTAGAAAAGTCAAAATAATTTGGGACCTCATTAAGCATGAACTCGCAATATAATTTCTTCAAAAAATAGAGAGGAACCTCATTATTGTTGCATGGTGGATAATAAAAAACCATCCACCATTGATTTGATCATCGTGGCACCAATGGATTGGGAACCATTTGTAAGTAGGTACGGGGGGGGGCATTGGTTCTCGAGTCATTTAATAATGCACAAATGCATTCTTTTGTAAAAAAATTGTCCTTTTACAGTTGCATGGGATAATTTTATCAGCATACCACCACCTACAATCACCTCTAAAGGTATTCCATCTATCTATTTGGTTGGTTGTGGAGTTGAATTCACCAATCAATGATTGTAATGTGTTGATTAAAGTCATGCGGGGATGAATTTGTGGCATGATTTTGTCTTATAGTCTGAATAAGGTTCTCAATGGCAATTTTATTTTGTCGGATTCTTCTAACGATATCAGCTTGTGTTCCTGCTAGTTCCCTAGGGACAAAAGGAGCCACAAGAGGTGTGATCTACGTTTGGAAGAGGGTTTTGATGAATGTTTGGAGGGTTTTAAGGAATATTTTGACGGTTTGCAAGATTAGGAGCTTGCCAATAAACTGACAAAACAAAAAAATTGTATACATAAACAAAAAATTGAAAAACCCCTAAAAATCACAAAAAAACTAAAATGCAAGAAATTTGATCAAAATCGAGGGCTTACCTCTTCGTCTTAGTGGCATTGCTGAAATTTTCACGATCTAAAAGTACAAGGAGAAATTTTCAGGGGGGTATTCAAAGCTCAAGTGCCAAAGGTCTAGGAGAAATCACGGTTTGCAGGGAAAATGGGGGAAAATGAGGAGTCGCGGGTCTATTTTTTTGTCTTAGGGAACCATGATCATGGTTTTAAAACCACAATCATGGTTTTAGGTTCGAAATTTACCAAATCTGTGAAAATAATTCTGCAATCTCGGCTTAAAAACCACAATCGCGGTACGTAAATTTTAGGTTTTTATGTCCACTTAATTATCCACCAACTTGCTACACTTACCAAAGGTACCAACCTTCTTACCTCTTACTACCCCATCAGAGAAACCATGGTCACATTCCAAGAGTCTACTAGTAAAATTCACCATATACCCTTCACTGCCTAGCTTCCCTGTAGATATAGAATTTCATCTCAACTTTGGCACATGTATGATATCCTTCAGTAGCCAAGTGTTCGCATTCTACAGCTGGACCTGAACACACCCTTTTCATACTATGCTGCAAGACTCATCACTAACAAGATAAACATTTCTAAAATCCCCTTAAACATATTTAGTAAAATGAAACCTATGTGGTGTAGCATGGAAAGAATCCCCTGTATCTAAAACCCAAGACTCAACACTATTATCTAAAGACAAAATTCATGCATCCTAACAAAAATTACCAGCTGACACATTCACCTCCTTGGTTTCTTCATGTTTGTTCTTCTTATCCTAAATATCCATGCAAGTGCAGCAAGTTGGTGGACAAAAAAGGGGTCATAAGTGGATGTCATATTGCAAAAAATAACGAAATCTCAACTTGTAGGAATTATTAGCAATATGCACACTCAAAATTAGAAAAATTTATATATATATGAATCGTAGCATCTAGAATCTAGTTTCTAAACTATTAATTTTTTTTAAAAACGGACAATTTTAGCTATATTAAACACTTAAAATTATATGACTTGGTTTTTGTTTTTGAAAAAACCTATAAGATTGTAGTCCGTTTACCTGCGATTTGGATGACCAAATCTTGTTATTTTTTTTCCTTTGGTGAAAAGTTAGATGTAGTTGTCTATCTTGGGATAAATTTTATTTTGTATTTTTTCAAGAAATGTTTTTTTTTATGATTTTTTCCATGAAAGTGGTCTAACAAGATTTAGAAAATAGAGCGCTTTCCATTTGCCCGCCATAACTATATCAAAAAATATCGAAATCAAATATTTTTTTAACATGTATAAAATTCCTCTATGCTTGGGATAGAATAAGTTTTCTTACATTTTGATAAGCGAAACAAAAGTTGCAATCTTAAACGTAGACATGAACATTCACGGAATTTTTTTTCTAAAAGACCTATTGTTAATAAAAAATATAAAATGATATTTATCTTATTCTATTCACTTTAAAATCAATATTTCTATGAAGCTAACAGTCTCCCCTATGCGATGGCACCATTTTTGTGAAACATTTTTAGTCTTTTAACATGGTTCTTGTCTGTGGAAGAGTAAATTTAACGTTTTTTGACCCTTTACACTTCATAATGACCTTCCATAGCTTTGATTGGGGCAAAACAAAAGATTTCCCAAGACTTGGGGTCAAATTTGATGATACAGATAGAATTGTGATCATGGGTTTTTAAACAAGAACCATGATTGTGATTTATAAACCTCGAGTGTGGTTTATAAAGTGCGATCGTGGTTCATAATCATATTTACACACATCCCAATGTTCTAATTACCATGCGATTTTTACTATTTTACTTTACCGTATGAATTACTGTGAAATTATTTTGTTTTTTGCACTTTTTTCTTATCACTGGAAGCAAAACATCATGGGAGACAAGAAATGAATTCAAAAAAGGAATTCATTAAGTAAAAAAACACCAAATGAATTAGAGGCAAACAAATTTCAAAATGCTGAGCGAATATAGAATCTTCATAAATCAAGAAGAGGTTCATCTTCAACCCCTACTATTGTAAGAAATGAGGAACCAGGTAATGTTTCTACTGTCAATGTTGAAGTTGAATTAAATAATCATGATGAAGATGTTTTTACTATAAATGTTGAATAAGAATTAAATACTCGTGTTGTAGAAAATGTTGAAATTGAAGGAGACAATGAAAATGTGAATAAAGAAATTCAGGTTGAAACTGTAGACAATTTTTTTTTACAAAAGCACCTCATAGGATTTTCCATAAGAAACCTAATTATTTTATTGAAATTGATGAAAACATTTTGAAACCAATGTGTGAAAAAAAATTTGAACGGAAAATTAGAAGAAAATCCATTGAAATTTGGGATAATCATTTAAAATTTTAAATGATTCCCAAAGATATCAGTTGTTGGTTAGTTTGATGAAATTGAATAAAATGAGACCTACATTAAACATCTTAGGATTGACAACATCTAATATATGTGGTCAAACCTCTACAATTGTTGAAAAACTTAATGATGCATATCACACTATTGGTGTCAAGAGACACACTAGGGATAGTAATATTGTGCATCAAGTACTTGCTACTAGTGTTGTAAGTGAATCAATAAAAAATAATGTTTGATTATGTAAACAAGTCGAATGTTGCAAGTTAATTGAAAAAAATATAATGAAAGAAATTGAAAGACGTAATATCCTTCGATCACTCAATAACATAGATTTTTGGGCATTTTCTACTAGAGCACCATGTAAGGAAAAATATAATTCTGATGCTATAAGAGAATTTGTTATTCAATTTTGGCATGATAACACTAGAGTTCTACCTAATACAAGAGATGTTGTAAAATGTTGAGTTAGTTCTACTAAACGCGAACCACATCCAAAGCATTTAGTAGATATGACTCAAACTCAATTTTTTCGTAAGTTTGAATAAGAGCATCTAGAAATTAAAATTAGTCAACGGTTTTTTGAAATGTTAGAACCATTCTATGTGAAAATCAACCACGCTCACACCACTTGTTGTTGTAGGTAACATGTTTAATTTTCTATGCATTATGCTAAATTTTAATGTATTCGTTCTATTTTTCATTATGAAACTATGCTATCGGAATGTGGTGTTCAAGTTCCATCAATATCTTCCAGGGATTTCATTCCTATGATATTTTGTGAAAAAGAAGTTGGACAAATTTTTTATAGTTAAGATTTTTTAGATGGAAGTTTTGGTACATGTAGTGGATTACCTAAATTTGAAAGTTACATCCATGAGAAAATTGAAGGTGCAATACGAAATAATTTAGTTGACTTTGATAAATATAATTCAGTTGCATACCAGTTGAAATATGGAAAAGAGTCTAAACAGTGTGAGATAGTTACAGAACATATGCCTATTTTTCAATTTATGAGAAAATTTAAGGATGAAATTATTTATGAGTATGCTAGGCATACAAATAGAGCTTGATGGTTGGATGAACAGTTCAAGATATGCAAAGACACATTTCCTATTGGTACTATTGTTTCAGTGGTCAATTTTGCAGAGAATTACACATTGCAACCACAAATGGAGGTTTAATCACAATATTACAACTCAGTACAAGTTGTCATTTTTGTGTATATAGCATTTATACATTCTCTAGATAGGAAAAATAATGATCAAATTTCTTAGAGAGAGTACCACTTTTATATCAGTGATGATCGTACTCATTCTACTGAATTTGTGTAAGGGTGTTTCTAGTTATTTTATGGAAACTTGTCTAATAGGGACATCCACTTCAAAAAATATTATATATGGTCAGATAATTACACGTATTAGTTTAAGAATGCATAAATGTTTTATTGGATGAGAAGGATGCACGTCAAGATGGGTGTGCAACGTATTTGGAGTTTCATTAAGGATGGAAATGGAAAAGGAGAGCATGATGGTGTAAGGGAATGTGTGAAAAGATCTCTTGAAAGAGAAGAGTTGGTAAAAAGATGGTACTAAATTGAAATATGCAAAGAGCATAGTGGAATGGTGTATTGACAACATGGCTCGAGGTTCTCAAGAAAATTCCATGGTTCACAGATATTTTTGGTTGATAGAGGAACAAAAAATTGTTAACTATGAGGAGTGTATGACACTCACTGGGTCCAGTGATATGCACTCATTTTGTAGCTCATACGCTACTTCGTGGGTCACATGGACAAGAAAGTTGACTTGTTTTTATACATCTTGTATCGAATTTGTCACTTCTGAGTGTGATTCACAAGAATGGGTGGATTGATGGATTTGTAGGCCTCTAACTCCACTTCCTAGTTATCAACCTCCATAAGCATTATTACTTGTTTGTGTAGATGAAGTTGCAACATCCAAAGACTTTGACAAAAAAATTATTTTGGTGCGACAAGGTATTTATGGTTATTTATAATTTTTGTATTGAGTTATGTCCATTGAAATTTCAATATGTACAATTTAAATTTGAGCTGAAACCTTTTTTTTGTAGGACATGTATTTGTAGTTATTGCGACAGAAAATAATGAAGAAGGAACAAATTATTTCTTTTGTTGTTGCATCGAGGAAAGAAATAAGTTGAATTCTCCTGTTATAGATGGCGAAGATATTGAGTACCATACAGGGTTAGTGGTAGTTACTGGAACATGGCTTCAACGGTATTTATTAAAAAAATCCTCTATTTGGGTGTTTGAAGACTTTGAGACACATAAGAAAATACTTTTATATTCGCATCTAGTTCTAGCGACAAATATTCAGCTATATAGATATTGAGGAAGGCCTAATAATAAGATTCTTTGGAAGGTTCAAGAGTCATATCATGAAACAATCCTGTCCGCTATTCAGAGTAGATCTGATCCTGATGGTTCATTGGAATGAATTTACAAAGTTCATGTCTAGTATATATAATTTCTTTGGTATATATAAATTTGTTAGATAAATTTAAGATCATATATTTTATTAAATTTGTGTATTTTGTATATATCTAGTATGGTTTTGATTTGAAACTTAAATTTCTCTGACTAACACTTTTATCTGCAGGTTAGTGTTGCCAGAAAAGCTTCCACCTTCATGTGGTTGGAACTGTTAGTAGAGAGTTATAAATTCTTGAAGATAAGAGAAGATTTAATTATTTTACAAGAAAAGAGAAGCAATTAACAATGATTTATGTACTTGTGGAGGGAATTCTTGGCTGAGGAGGAGGTAGCCAAGAAGGACCTGGAGGTGAGAGAACTAAAAATATGCCTCCCCATGTGTTTACAAGACCATCCCTATGCGTGTGCATAGTCGATTTAGTGCCACGACCCACCATTTGCAAAATATACCATTTGACAGCCTTTATACTGGCTCAAACTACACTATTCTGCGCATTTGCAAATAATAGGGTAGTGAGAGCACTAATTAGAAAAGGAAAAAACTGAGATAGGCTATTATAGAGGGTCCCTACGCTGAGGTGTAGGATTATAAGAGACGTCTCTAGGTGCCATGAAGTGTGCGTAGTCACCTGTCAAAGTTGAATGATTTTTTGGTCTTAGGGCTTATAAGGGACTACACCTGAACGAGGTAGCCCAGAGGCAATGAAATTGTTGCGCACCAAACTGAAGCCTCCTCTAACATTCACCTAGCTACCTGAATGTGTCAGCATATTTGGTTCAGTGCCACAACCCACCGTTTATAAAATATACCATTTGACATCCTTACACTGTCTCAAATTACACTATTCGGCACGTTTGCAAACAACAGGGGCAGCGAGAGCACTGATTGGAGAAGAAAAAAAACCGAGATAGGATATTGTAGATGGTCCCTACACTAAGGTGTAGGATCCCATGAGACATTTGTAGGTGCCAAAAAATGTGCGTAGTCACCCGTCAAAGTTGAATTATTTTTTTGATCTTAGGGCTCTTAAGGGACTCCGCCCAAATGAGGTAGCCCGGAAGAAATGATGTTGTCGTGCACCGAAACAAATCCTCCTATAGCATTCACTTGGACACCTAGATGTTTTGACACAGTCAGTTTGGTTCCATGACCCTCCGTTTACAAAATATATCATTTGACATCCTTACACTATCTCAAATTACACTATTTGGCACGTTTGTAAAAAATAGGACAACGAGAGCACCGATTGGAGAGGAAAAAACCAAGACAAGATATTACAGAGGGTCCCTACACCAATGTGTAGGATCAAATGATACATCCTTATGTGTCATGGAGTGCGCATAGTCACCCGTCAAAGTTGAATGATTTTTTGGTCTCAGGGCTCTTAAGGGACTCCTCTTGAACGAGGTATCCTAGGAAGCAATGACGTTGTCATGCACCAAAATGATTCCTCCTCTAGCATTCATCTAGCCACCCATACTTGTCAGTGTAGTCGGTTAGGTGCCATGACCCACCGTTTGTAAAATATACCATTTGAGATCCTTACACTGTCTCAAACTACACTATTTGAGGCATTTGCAAACAATAGGGTAGCGAGAGCACCAATTGGAGAAGGAAATAACTGAGATAGGATATTACAGAGGGTCCCTACACTGATGTGTATGATTGAATGAGACATCCTTAGGTGCCACAGAGTCTGCATAGTCACCCGTCAAAGTTGAATGATTTTTTGGTCTCAACGATCTTAAGGGACTATGCTTGAATGAATTATTTGGGAAGCAATGACATTATCACACACCAAAATGATGCCTCATCTAGCATTCACCTAGCCACCCAGACATGTCAGTGTAGTCAGTTTGGTTCCATGACCCACCATTTACAAAATATACTGTTTGACATCCTTACACTGTCTCAAACTACACTATTCGACACATTTGCAAACAATAAGGCAGCAAGAGCACCGATTAGAGAAGGAAAAAATCAAGACATGTTATTTTAGAGGGTCCCTATGCTGAGGTGTAGGATCTAATGAGACATCTATAGGTGCCATGGAGTACCCGTAGTCACCCGTCAAAGTTGAATGATTTTTTGGTCTCAGGCCTCTTAAGGGACTCCGCCCAAATGAGATATCCTGGAAGCAACGACATTGTTGCACACAAAAAAAATTCCTCCTCTAGCATTCACCTAGCCACCCAAATGTGTCGGTGTAGTTGGTTTGGTGCCACGACCCATTGTTTACAAAATATACTATTTGACATCCTTACACTGTCTCAAACTACACTAATTAGGGTGTTTTCAAACAATAGGGCAACGAGAGAACCGATTAGAGAAGGAAAAAACCCAAGATAAGATATTGTAGAGGGTACCTATGCTGATGTATAGGATTGAATGAGACATCCTTAGGTGCCACAAATTCTGTGCAGTCACTCATCGAAGTTGAACAATTTTTTGGTCTTAGGGCTCTTAAAAGACTATGCCCAAACGAATTATCCCGGAAGCAACGACATTGTCACACACCAAAATGATGCCTCCTCTACTATTCACCTAGCCACCTGGACATGTTGGTATAGTTGGTTTGGTGCCATGACCCACTGTTTGCAAAATATACCATTTGATAGCCTTACACTGTCTCAAACTACACTATTTGGCACGTTCAAAAACAATAGGACAACGAGAGCATAAATTGGAGAAGGAAAAAACTGAGATAGGATATTGCAAAGGGTTCCTACAATGAGGTTTAGGATTAAACGGGACATCCTTAGGTGCCACAGAGTCATAATTGTTGAAAAAGTCACAGATTCTTCTTAGAAACAAAAAAGGAAGATTCTTCTTAGAAACAGAAAAGGAATAAAAAGAACAAGAACAAGAAAAAGAAGAAAGTTGTAGATTCTTCTCCTTTGCAACAGGTTCCTCTTCAACAAACTATTCCATTTTCAACAATTTTTTCAACAATTACAAAATTTTCAACCTCTTTCAACAATTACAACTTTTTCAAGAAATTGTTGAATCAAAAATTGAAAGAGAAGAAGAAGATGGTTATGCAATTATTTCTTATTATGAATACTCACCCAAAAAATATCCCGAATAATCTAGACAGACGATATGAATAGTTACTCTTGTTTAGTGTTCACCCACTCCTAAAAAAATAAATAAGCCTCTTCTTCTACTTCCTAAGCAAAAGACTTTAATCCTTAAATGGCGAATCGATAGAAAAAACCAAAAAAGAAAAGAGGAACATCATTTCCCACTTCTATGGGGTCATCCAAGAAGAATCCTAATACTACTTTAGCCAAAACTCCATCTACCTCTTTGAGTAAGTCTCTTGAACCTCCTCTTGTCAAATCGATTTCTATTTCAATTATTCCTAAGAATGAAAATCCTATTCATGTCAAGGATTCCACAATTCCTAATATGCCTACCACTTCCTCATATTTTTATATCAGTGACCATTTTAAGAAAGATAAAATTCAAATATCTGAATATGAGTACATAAAAAAACACCCCAAGCATTTTTATAAACTCATCTAGTTTATCAAAGGAAGTAGTAAAAATACATGTTCCAAGAATCTCAAGTAGAATTTGTGGACTTCCCTGACAAGAAAATCAAGATGGAAATACTTTTGGAAGACATGCTAGCTATTTATGGTATATTGTTGAGCCAAAGTTTCTATCATGATATTGGTGGGGATATAAAGATAGATTGGTCATACACCACAATACTCATCAGTGGTAAAATGAATAATATCCTTTTGATAAATAAAATTAAATACACAGTTCAAAAACCAAATGACCCAAGGGAAGACATCTTATTTCAAGATTCAAGGTATGAAATATTTTTCATGACTTAAGAGGAAAATGATAAGTTTCCCATGTTGATGGAGGAATATACATGATTCCCTTAATTTCTTAACAATTGTACCATGTAATGTTACACCATAGTAACGTTATAGTCATATATGTTGCACCATAGTTTTTAAATTTTAAATCAAACATACATATAGAAGTAATATACATAGAATATACATAGGAGGATATCATGTGCCATGAATTAAAATCAAACATAGAAGTAATATCCTTATGAAAACCAACACATGGATATATAATGGATCAAACTAAGTGTTCTGAATGCACATCTATGAAAATATAAGTTCATAACATTTGTACATCTCTTTCCGCCACTCTGGCCACTGAATGTCTTTCAAGAGGTTGCAAACAAGTCAATAAGGTGCCGTTAATAGATGGAGAACCAAATAAAGGTATTAGTATTGGATCTAGAGCCTGGGATGATATTGTTAAGGTACCTCCTAACAAAAATGTGGGTCCCCTTTCTCCTGCATCTAGACTGAATATTTTTAAAAGTACAAAAGATAATGAGGGGGTGACCCACATACAAGTGCCTGATGGATTTCTGCATAGAGATCTAGAGAAAACTAATCTAGCCATCATTGGAAAAAATTTTGGATCACGACCCAATGTCGATATTATAAGAAAATGGGCCATACACATATGGAAACCAAAAGGAGATTTGATTATCACCACCATGCCCAAGGGTTTTTTTCTAGCCAGATTTAATCTACAAGCTGATGTGGATTTTGTCTTATTGGGTGGTCCCTGGTGTATTGGCAATATGGGGATTTTTCTAAAAAAATGATATCCTTGGTTTAACCTAAATATTGAGAACATACATGCCATACCCATCTAGTGTAGACTCCTAGGGCTACCCCGGGATGATGAGATCCTTCTTCATGTAGCTAGATCGATTGGTTCACCAATTGGGCTAGATGGGCCTATGAAAAATAGATCCAGACTTGCCTTTACAAGATTCTGTGTCTCATTTGAAATGGAGAAGGAGCTGCCTGAACACATCATTTTATAATCCAAATTTGGGGCATGGAAAGAGCCAATAGAATATGAGGCTTTCCATCTAAGATGTAACAAATGTCATAAATTAGGGAATTTTGCCAGAAAATGTTCCAAGAAAATGAAGCAATAGCTAGAAAAACCCTTGGATCATTCTAAAAAGCAAGGGCAAAAGCAGATGGATGAGGATGATAAATTCTCTCTAATTGATGGGCAGAACCAGAATGTAAGGGATCACTACATACAGATGAATCTAAGGATCAAGGACTGAAAAAAAGGCTTTAAGACCATAATAAAGAGGCCAATAGTTTATAGGAAACTGTGGAGACCCAAAATCCACCAATCAGAAAAGCATGATAAAGCCCAAAAGGAAAAAGATCTTGAACTGACAAAGGGTGAAGAAACCAAGAAGGAAATGGAAGTAGATCAAACAATGATACTTGAGAAATATAATCTGATAAAGCTGAGCATGGAAGTGGATGAAGAAAATGAAAAAGTATACATTCATCTAACCACTTCTAAGGAAGAAGAGATGGAAAAAATTACTATTTTTCCTCAACAAGAACTGTAACTAAGAATAGTTCTCTGGAGTTGCACAAGATGAGACAAGGAAAAGCCAAAGATATTTTGGAATCCATAGCAAGAGATATAAACTAGGATAAAGAGTTTGCAGATATGAAGGAGCTCACTCCTAAAATAGCTCAACAACTTGATTTTAACAAAGGAAAAGAAGAAGGGGAAATTACTCCTACTCTAAAGAAAAGTCTATCAGAATGTGATAAATATGGATTCATCACAGTGAGAAGTAAAAAACGAAGACTAAAAGGATTTGAAGAAATTCTGGAATCGCTCTATAGTGATAAAAAGAAACAGATAGGAAGCTGGGAAGCTTCCACCTCAAGAATCACAAGGGCTAATGCCAAGAGAACTGCAAATATTGGAGTCACTTATAGAAAATGTAGACTCTCCAAGAGAGAAGTAAGGGAAAAAGAGACTGAGAAAGAAATTGTAGATGGTACTCAAAGGCTTTTGAACCATCCGGAAACTACATCCCCAAATTTTTTTTAATGAAGGTTATTTCTTGGAATGTCAGAGGACTCAATGGGGGACCTAAACAAAGAATTCTTAAGGAAATCAAAAGATCAAGAAGGCCCAACATCCTTCTAATTCAAGAAACAAAAATGAAAAATAAAGATGTTGAAGATTGCAAAAGATCTTTATGGGAGAATGTTGCCTTTGCTGCTGTTAATTCTCAAGGAGCTTCTAGAGGATTAGCGGTCTTCTGGGACACTAAAACTATTCATGGTAATGTGCTTTCATCCTTCTAGAATCATTTAGCTATAATTTTTAAAATCCTTGAGAATAATTCTAGCTGGATTCTTTCCAATATTTATGCCCCTAATACTGTTGCTAGTAGAAGAAATTTATGGAAAGAGTTAGTATTGTTTTGGAATAACTTTGAGGATATGAACTGGTTGATAATGGGGGACTTTAACACTCCTTTAAATCCAGGGGAAAATTTTGGAGGGAACTCAGATTTCTCTATTACCATGAAAGATTTTGCTGGCTTCATATCAACTCTTAAGCTTATGGACATTGAACTTCATGGTAATTAATACACCTGGTCTAACAAAATAATTAGGGAAAATATGATTCAGGTTAGATTGGATAGAGCTCTCATTTTTGCTATCTAGATCTTAGATCAAAATTTTCATCTCTCCTCTCTTCCCAGAATGGGTTCAGACCACAATCCTATTGCCCTTAATTTCTTCAATTGGTCAAAAAAATTTCACTATAGCTTTAAATTTGAAAAGATGTGGCTTGAACATGAGGACATTCTAGACAAAATTAAAGAGTGGTGGTCTTGGGAAGGGACTAGAACTACTCAATTTAGATTTCTTCAGAAGTTGAAAAATGTGAAACAAAAGGTTAGAATCTGGAATAAAGAGGTTTTTGGTAATATTTTTGAAAAAAAGAAAGAGCTTAAACGACAACTGGGAGATTTTTAGCTTAAAGTCTCATTAAAAAGTATGACCGTCAAGGATCATCAAAAGGAAAAAAAATTCTGTCTGCCTTGCATAATATAAACATCTATGAGGAATCCTTTTGGAGAATGAAGTCTAGAGATCTTTGGTTAAAAGTAGAAGACAGAAATACAAAATATTTTCATATGGCAACCCTCAAGCATAGGGCTTGTAACATAATTACTAAAGTCTCAAAGGGAAATGGGACCATTACTATGGATTCTGAAGACATCAAAGTTGAAGCCCTCAAATTCTACAAGAATCTACTCACAGAGAACAATTCCTACAATGAGCAAGTGGCCTTGTTTCTCTTAGAATCCATCCCTAATAATTTGCTTCCTACTGAGAGGGTTAAGAGTCTTTCCAAAATAGTCACCATTGAGGAATTGAAAAAAGTTGTTTTTGCTCTGGAAGGGGATAAGGCTCCGGGCCATGATGATTTCTCTAGAAACTTCTTCCAAAGATGTTGGGAAATCTGCTTCGAAGATCTGTTGAAAGCTGTTAATGAGTTCTATAGAACTGGAAATCTTATAACAGAGTTAAACAATACACATATTGTGCTTGCTCCTAAGAAGCTGGATGTAAAGGATTTCAAGGATTTTAGGCCAATCAGTTTGGTTAATGTAATCTATCATATCTTCACAAAGATTTTAACCACTAAACTGCAACCTATTCTGATGGAAATTATTTCCCAACAACGGAGCAGATTCATATAAGGTAGAATTATTCAGGATGGAGTTATTATGGTCCTTAAAACAATCCATTCAATGGATAAAAGTAAAAAAGTTGGGATGGCTATCAAGTTAGACATGCATAAGGATTTTGATAGAGTCTCCTAGAAATTCATGGATGAGGTTTATTCCAAGTTTGGATTTCAAAATAAATTCAGGAAAATTATACATTCTTGCATATCTTCATCTAGATTTTCAGTGGTTGTCAATGGTGAACCAGTTGGTTTTTTTGCCAACAATAGAGGAATTTGATAAGGGGACCCTATCTCCCCTTTGTTGTTCATTATAATGGCTGACAGTTTAAGCCGATCTATTTCAAAAGCTATCCATATTGGTATGATAAAGGGTTTTCAACCTACTTTTGGTAATCAGGTTTCCTCTCACCAGTAGTTTGCTGATGACACTCTCCTGCTTCTGATGGCCTCAATAATTGAAGCTAAGGCTATCAAAACTATCCTAAGATTTTATGAGGAAGCCTCAGGACATAAAGTTAACTTTGACAAAAGCTCAATCTATTTTTTCAATGCTCCTATTGAAAGGCAAAGAAATATTTCTCTCATTCTTGGTTGTACAATTAGTTCCCTTCTAGCTACTTATTTAGGGCTCCCTATGAGTACTAGTAAGGTTTCTAATGAGGTTTGGAATGATCTTCTTAAGAGATTTAAAAAAAAAAATTTCTGGTTGGAAAGGTGCTTTACTTTCAAGTACAGGCAAGTGTTTATTGATAAAAAGAACTCTTCAGAACTTACCTATTTATATCATGTCAATATTCAACATTCCAATAGCAGTGATGAATAGCATTGAAAAAATTCAAAATCACTTTTTATGGCATGGTCTTGAAGATAGGTTTAGGTACCATTTAGTTTCTTAGGAGTAGGTCTATAAACCAAAGAGGATTGGGGGTTTAGGCATCAAAGATATCAGACATATGAATGCTGCTCTTATTGCAAAGTTGGGTTGGAGACTTATAAAAGAGCAGAATCCTTAGACCAAGTTGCATGCCTAACAGATGTTGCATGTGTCAGGAAGAAGCAGAAGACATCAAACACCTCTTTCTTCATTGTAAGTATACTTCCAGAATTTGGCATCTCATTTTTGCAAACTTCAATCAGGAATGGATCTTTCCCCATACTTGTCTTCAGGCCTAGGAACAATGGAACTCTCCTTACAAACACTGTGTGGTGAGGAGATTATGGCAACTGGTTCTTCCTCACACCATGTGGTGAGTTTGGAAAGCTTGAAATGATGTCATTTTTAGGGAATACCAGAAATTTATGCAAAAAAGTCTACAAAAAAATTATCATTGTTGTGAAATACAACATTGAAAGATTTAAACCCCCCAAAAATAGACTTTACCCTATGAAAGAAGAGCACATTATGGCTGCTTGGAACATTGGCACTATTTTGAACAAGAATAACAATAGTATCGATAGATCCATTGTCCGATGGATTCAGCCTCCCAGTGCTTGGCACAAGTTGAATTTTGATGGGGCCTCAAAAGGAAATCCTAGGGATTCAAGAGGCGGGGGGAGTCATTAGAGATCATAGAGGCTATTTTATTGCTACTTTTTTCGGTAAAATGGGTAGGTAAACTAATCGCTACTCTGAAGCTCTAGCTGCACTTTGGGGAATAAGGTTAGCTAGAGATTGTAATATTTCCAATATTATAATTGAGGGTGATTCACTGAACATTATCAATCTTTTAAACCAAAAAAAAACCTCCCAGTTGGTCAATATGAGACTTTATAGCTGAAGCTATTGATATTTGCAAGAGTTTTGAAAATTTTGAAATCAAATATACCTACCCTAAAGGTAATAGTGTGGCAGATGGTTTGGAAAATATTGGGGTAAATAATACATTTCAAACTTTTCTAAGGGGTGACACTCTTCCTACTAAAGTAAATGATGACATCATCAAATATTTACATGACTTGGAGTGTAATCACTAATATATGTAGAGCTGATGCTAAGGAGCGGTTTATTAATTGTAAAGTGATGACATCTTCAAAGATTTGCATGACTTGGAGTGTCATCATTAATAGATATAGGGTAGATGCTAAGGAGCGGTTAATTAATTACAAAGTGAGGATCAATGATTACATCTCTCCGCACGTTTGGGAGGGATTCATAAGCAGAGCTAAGGATGATTTGTATAGTTTTCCAATTTTTACCATTGTGAGAAGAGGAAATATCACAGGAAAAATGGGGGGACCACCTTGTAAGACTGAGGTCACCCATAATCCAGCATGGAAAAATGATATAGTTCTCTAGAACTATTTGTAGAAAGGGGGGTCTTACAAATTTTATTGAAAAAATCCAAGGTTTTGATCAGGATATTTCAATTAAATTATCTTATGGATGGAGGAATCGCGTGGCTAAGTACAGTAATATCAAGGTTGAGATTTCTGAGGAGCTTATTGCCCAGGTCACTGGGCTCAGTCTAGATGGAACCAAATTCTTCAACAAGCACGTGGACAGAGAGGTGGAGGCTAAGAAGTTTCTTGATGAGGGGGATAATTTGGAGTTTATGATGGCTGGCATCAAAATTGCATCTATTCCAGATCCCTTCACTGATATTGTAAGGATGGTGGTAAGGTATGTTACTCTGGAGGGGATATTTGTCACTATCCCCCAGAAGCACTTAATTTTCCTTAATCACATTCGTAGAAACCTCACCATAAAATTTTCACATTACTTGTTGAATTCTTTGGAGAAATCTGTACTGGAAGTGCAAAACCACACTAGGGTTATTCCCCTTCATCAAGGGTTAATCCTTCTCATTCACCACCACTACTCAGCCTACCCCCACCTTGATTCTAATCCTCCCCTACCTCTATCCCTCCCCTTCCCGATAAGAAACTTGACATTGCTACCCCTGGCAGGGAACAAGAAAGAGATGAAAACTAAGGTCCCTGCTTCTTAGAGGGTTCTAAGAAGTCATAAAAACCTAGAGCTTGCTGTCAATTTACTACACATTAGTAATCCAGCGGAGGAACCTAAAGATGAGGAATTGTTGGTTAGAGTAGAAAAGATGGAAAAGGAGATTCAAGACCTAAAGAGTGCTATTAGGGATATGGATAAAACAAAGGGCAAACAGAAGATGCAAAATGATGAAGAAGATGATATCATTGCTGAATTTTTCAAGAAGCTTCTTTCTCTGGATGCCAGGATTGGAAATGCAAAAGGGCGTAATGAATGTATCCTCTCAACTCTTAAAAGCATCTAGAATTTTACTGAGCAACATGTGTGTAGTATTTGTAGTCTCAATGGTATTATCGAGGATATTTGGGGTTCCAAGGAGAACAAGGATCTTGTAATTGCCCAGGTGGATTTGAAAGATCCATCCCAGGCCACAGCCATTGCGTTCTTCATCTCGCTCCAAATGATTAAATCCAAGATTGACCAGGCTGTCAAGTGATGTGGAGCTCTATTGCTATTTACTTACAGTGAAGTTGTTGTTGACAGGCATTTTTGGTGCTATTTTTTGGCTGGGAAGACCAGTGATGGTTCCCTCTTGTTTGTGTCTTGTCTCTTTTGCTTTTATTCAAATCATTGTCTATCTTGATCCTATTTTGTTTCTTTATTGTATTATCTAGTTGTTGAGCCTCCTAGTTTATGATGTTTTGCATTTCTAGGTTTGGTTTTTCCTCTTTTGGTATCTAGCTTTTGGGCCTTTTTGTACACAAGGTATAGTCCCTTCAAAACTATTTAACCATAGTAAAAAAAAACATGTGTACATCTCGAACTAAGTGTTTCATACATATAGAACCACATGTGGTCGCATAAGGCTATATATACAATGTCCTATGAAGAATCATGAACTAGGACTAGATGGCCCATATATATATATATATATATATATATATATATATATATATATATCTATGTACATCCACATTATATAAATATAATCATGAAACATCTTCCCTCTCTTTTCCCTACTAGAAGTAGCATGTACACAAATTGGGGATGTAGTGGAGGGAGATGCCACTACAGATTTCATCCATGTGGTCCTAAGCGTCTTTAAGTAGGCCTACAACCTAACCTGCACATTCATAAAGAAGTTTTTAACACCCAGATTTTTAAAATACATTCAAAATTTAGAAACTTAGAATTTAGTTAAAATGCATGTGAAATCTTACCGTAATGTCATGATCCCTATCAATTTGTTGTTGACGCATGGCAGGGACAATAATATACTCACGAGAGGTAAACTACATATAAATAAATAAATTTCAAATTAAATATTTCATGTACAAAATTTGATATTGTAGATTTAAGTAATAAGAAATAATTCCTAAATAAATTTAACAAATTTGAAAAATTATACCTCATTTAGTGGATATGCAAATGCTATGGCAGTATCTACAGCAACCTCCACAATTTACATATATGGAGGAGTCTCTTTGGCAGTCATATGCTATACAAAAAACATGTACAAATCAATAGTAATCTACATGACTACCACATAACAGAGCCAAAGCATAATCCACGTGAACTTCCACAATTAGAAATAAAGTGTAAAGAGAAACTAACTTGCATAAAAGTCACGGGAGGCATGCTAGTAGCCTCAGTTCCTAGAGAAGATCATGAACTGCCGGGATCCTGCATATAAAAGACAAACATATATTAATATGTACATGTACAGGTGAAACATTATAATAATAAAAGTGCACAATGAAATGAAATTTGAAATTTAAGTACAACTTGAAACTTATGTTTGTAACATGCCCAGCTGTAGTAGCTTGCATGTCGACGCTAGATGTTTCCTTCACTGGCTCTTATTATTTAAAATAAAATAAAAAAATATTTTTTACATGTATGTACATAACGTATAATGAAATACATATATATTAAAATCTCAAACATGAATTAAACTATTGTATATATTTATTTGACATTTACATGTGAAAGACCAAGATCCTTTACACCAGTTCCAAAAACATATGCCATCATCTCATATAGAGAAAAGAAATCATGTGATCCAACAAATGATGTATTTCTTGTAGTGCATACGGCACCACATGATCCATAGTGGTGTGGTGTGCTAGAACTAACACCTCCACCAACATCACCAGATGTAATCTACTCACTATGCTGGGTTAGAGTGTAAGTGAGCTCCCTTAATGCATGTAGTGTGTCAATCTCCACAACCTCCTTCACTATAGGAGGGAGAACTAAAGGCAGTGGGGGTTTTGGGGCATGGGGGATCCTTAGTTGACCTACACATGTACCAGGTCTACTCTATGCAGAGCCACCACCTTGCCCATAAAAAATAGAAAAGTCAAAATAATTTGGGACCTCATTAAGCACGAACTCGCAATATAATTTCTTCAAAAAATAGAGAGGAACCTCATTGTTGTTACATGGTGGATAATCAAAAACCATCCACCATCGGTCCTAAAAATTGTTCTTAATTCAATCATTGTGGCACCAATGGATTGGGAATCATTTGTAAGTAACTGCGAGGGGAGGGCATTGGTTCTTAGGTCAGTAAATAATGTACAAATGCGGTCTTTTCCAAAAAAAATTGTCTTTTACGGTTGAATGGAATAATTTATCTACATACCATTGCCTACAATTACCTCTAAAGGTATTACACCTGTCTATTTAGTTAGTTTCAGAGTCAACTTCACCAATCAATGTTTGTAATGTGTTGGCTAAAGTCATGCGGGACAGATTTGTGGCATTTTTGTCTTATAGTCTGAATAAGGTTCTCAATGAAAATTTTATTTTGTCAGATTCTTCCAATGATATCAACTTGTGTTCTTATTGGTTTTGTGAGGACAGAAGGAGCCACATGAGGTGGATCTATGTTTAGAGGAGGGTTTTGTGGAATATTTGGAGGTTTTTGAGGGTTTTAAGGAATATTTTGATGGTTTGCAAGATTACAAGCTTACCGAGAAATAGACAAAACAAAAAATTTGTATACATAAAAAAAATTGAAAAACCCATGAAAATCATAAAAAATAACCTAAAATGTAAAAAAATTGATCAAAATCGAGGGCTTACCTCTTTTTTTTTGTGGCATGGTTGAAAATATCGTGATTTAGAAGTTTGAAGAGTAATTTTTAGGGGGTATTCAAAGAGTGAGTGCCAAAGTTCTAGGATAAATCACGGTTGGAAAGGAAAAATGAGGGAAAATGAGGAGTCGCGGGTATTTTTTTTTGTGTCAGAGGACTGCTATCGTGGTTTGAAACTGTGAGCAGGGTTTTAAACCGCACTCATGTTTCAAACCATGATCACGGTTTTAGGTTTGGAAATCATTGAGCCTATAAAAATAATTGCACGAGCATAGTTTAGAAACCGCGAGTGTGGTTTATAAACCATGCTCGCGATACCTAAATTTTAGGTTTTTATGTCCACTTAATTGTCCACCAACTTACTGCACTTACCCATCCCAAAAATCCTTCTTCACTTGCCCAACCTTTCCACAGTTCCAACATACCATCTTGCTCTTTGATTTTGACCTTCCATGATCACTTGATTTTCCACAGTTTCCTTTCACTCAATTCTTTTATCTCCCTATATTCTCTAATGCCAAAGTATTCCCTAAAGTAGAAGTCTCCCTGAATATTTTTCATCACATTTCCTCACTAAATATCACTCCTATAACATGATCCTTAGAATTCAACTTGACATTGTTAGATACCAAGTTGCCCATGGCCATAACCAGGATCTTCCAGCTTTCTGGTAAGGGGCATGAAATAAGTAGAGCCTTAACTTGATCATCAAAGGCAATTTTTTATAGAGTTCAACATAATCACAACCATTATATATCATTTATATGTTCAAAACCTACCCACATATATCATGTATATGTTTAACATTCCTACAACAATTATTGACATAATTGAAAGAATCCAAAAACACTTTCTCAGGAAGAGAAGTGAAGAAAAATTCAATTATCATTTGGTGGCATGGGATCAAGTTTGTATACCTAAAATAATAGGTGGGCTTGGTATCAAAGACATTAGGAAAATGAATATTGCTTTAATTGCTAAAATGGGATGGTGAATGTTAAAGGAGGAACAACCCTGGATTGATTTAATCAAAGCCAAGTACCTAGCCCAACAAAATTTGAACTCACTCCTCTATGATGACCAAATTCCCCATGGATCTATTTTCTCAAACCACTTGATTCAAATAAGGAATTTAATTAAGCAAGGATGTAGATGGAAAGTGGGAAATGACAATGATATACAATTTTGGAGGGACAACTAGACTAATTTCAATTTGAATGATATATTTTCCTCTATTAAGGATATCCTAGCTGATAATTATGGTATTAGAGTGAAATACTACATTTATATAGAGGGAAATAGAAAAATATGGAAGAAGCTTAGTGTGGATGTGCTTGAGCTAAACCATGTGATCTTCTCTCTCTAAGAAAAGCTAGATATTGTACCTGTTAGTCAGTCTGATGTTAAAGATGAACTTGTTTGGAGTAATTATTTTGATGGTGATTATATTGTCAAGTCTGGGTATAACTCTTTTTTAAAAAATGATCATTGTGATTTCAAATGGAGTAGATTTTGGTTTCTCGAGCTAACTACTAAAGAAAACTTCTTTCTTGGCTCACTCTTAAAGGAAAGATACTAACAAATGATAATTTAATCAGAAGGGGGTTTATTATGACAAATATGTGCTACATGTGTAAAAAGGAGGCTAAGGATATTAAACACCTTTTGCTTCTCTGTGAGTATTCTTCGAAACTTTGGAGTTTCATTTTTTCAAATTTCAATATTTTTTTGACCCTGCCAAATGAGATCTTGCAAAATTGGGAACAATGGGATCCCCCATATAAAAACTGCATGGTTCAAAGACTCTAGAAACTAATCTTGACTCATACTATCTAGAGGCTCTGGAAAACCAGAAATGCTATAATATTCAGCAACAATAGACAAATCTGTAAAAAAAAATCAATAAGGTTGTCAATGCTGTAAAAGATAATATTGAGAGATTCAAACCTCCCAATAACAAATCATATCCTAAAAATGAAGAGGTTATTCTTTCAAATTGGAAAATTGATATTAGAAACCTTCAAATACAAAGGAATTAAACAATTGATGTGTCTTTAATACATTGGATCCCTCCTCCCAATTCTTGGTATAAGCTCAACTTTGATGGTGCTTCAAAATGAAACCCTGGTGCAACTACTAGAGAAGGAATCATAAGGGATCACAAAGTTTGTTTAATTTCTGATTTTGCAGGAAGAATGGGACATCAAAAAAACTAGTATGCTGAATCCTTTTCAAATCTATGGGGTTTAAGAATTACTAAGGAATGTAATATTATGAACATTATTATTGAACGATATTCATTAAATTTTATAAATCATCTAAATCAAATACATCCCCCTAGCTCAACAATACAATATTTTATTCATGATTCTATAAGCATTTGTCATGCCTTCAATACCTTCAAAGTTATACACACCTATAGAGAAGGAAATATAGTGACAAACACATTGGAAAATTATGGGATTAATAAAAACTTTACCACTTGGTATAATGAGTATAATATCCCTATTATAGTAAAAAATTCTATCATTAATGATAAATGTGAAAGATCACTTCCCACTCAAAAAATTTCTTGAGATATCCTCTGCTTTATTAGGAATGCAAAATCACACATGTAGGAGGAGTACAATCATTTATTGCCATAAACTTTCACATGCCCATTGGGTTTTTACAAGGATGGTTAAAAATAGGATTGGGGATGAAAGATGCATCTTTTTTACCTATTTCAAGCAACTTAAGCGTAAACAAGAAATAATGGGTGATGCTCCTTGCCAAATTGAACCACACTATGACCCTGCATGGAAGGAGAATACTAATCTTTGGAATTTTTTGTAGCTCAGAGGGATTTCCAATTTCATTGAGAAGATTCAAGGGTACGATTAGAATATTACCCTGCATTTTTATACGCACTAGAAGAAAAGAAAGGTAAAGTATGGAGGGCAAGAAATCCATATAACAGAGAAGTTAATAGTTGAAGTCATGAGCCTTAGTTTAAAAGGTATCAGATTCTTTAGTAAGAGACTAAACAAGAACAAAGAGACTAGAAAATTTGTTGACGTAGGAGAGGAGCTTTAGTTTCTCACAACAAGAATCAAGGTAAACTCCATCCCTGTGCCATTTGATGAACTTACTAAGATGATGGTCCATTTCATTACTCTTAAAGGTAGGTATATCACGGTTCCAATTAAGCATTTGGTATTTTTGAACCATTTTCATAGGAGTATGATTTTTTTCTTCCCACATTATGTTATGAATTCCATGGAACGCTCAATCCTAGAGTACCAAAACCATACCCATACTATTCTCCTCCACTAGGGCTTAATTTTCCTCCTTCACTTGCACTGCATTGCCCATCACCCTACCATAGTTGTTACTCCTATCATTCTGTCCATTCCTGACCCCTGCAACTATGTTCATTTTTCTATCCCCACTTATATCCCTGAGCAGAGGAAAATTAGAACCAAAAATTCCTCTTTTTCTAAGATGTAACCTTTTCCCTCCAGAAGAGTCCTTTGTAGTAGTAAGAACATGGAAACTGAACATAATCTCTTACACATCAGTGCCATAGGACACAAAAATACTACTGAGGAGAAGAAGGAGGACCTTATAAAGAGAATTGAAAACATGAAAAAAGAGATGGAAAATATCAAAAAGGAAGTGCATCAGCTGACCCAAAAAAAGGGAAAAAGGAAATTGAATGATGATACTGACATTGGTGAAGAACACATTAATGAAATATACAAGAATATGAATTCCCTTGATAATAGATTAGGGAATTCTAAAGACAGACATGACCATAACATTGAAGTATTTAAATCTATTTGTGAATTTTTGGAAAAATAGGTTAGATGTATTAACATGCTTAGTGGTATCTCTAAAGAAATTTGGGGCACATATGCTGAAAGGGGCCATGTCCTTTCTCAACTAGATGTCAATGATCCTACACATGTCACCACCCTGGTTCTCCTTACCTCATTACAAACTTTTAGTCAAGAATTGATAGGTGTTTTAAGAAATAATCTATTACAGAGCTATCTTGATGTTGTTTTGATACTATTCAGTTGTTTCTTACATGCTGCATTTTTGTAGTTATATCCCTATCTTGTCTCCTTTTTGTAGTTTGTTTTTACTACATCTAGGCTTATTGGAATATCTGTATTTTGATCCATTTTTTCCCTCCTATTTTTCTGGCTATTGAGCTTTTTTGTAATAAGGTATAGTCCCTTCAAAACTATTTTCCAATAATAAAAAAAACATACTCACAACCATATTAAATTCATTCAAATGATAAACAACTAAAACATTCTTAGACATCTTCATATTAAATAAATTTTTCATCAAAAATATTTTATTAGAAGTAGAGGGTTTCTCATATAAATTCCCTAATGCGTTCATCAAACCTTCTATGGTCTTCTCCTATGATATATTAAATGTGACTAAAGATGAAAGACATAACCGGATGGCCCTGAGTGATTTACTATTAATAAGATCCCAATCTTCATCCAACATACCTATTGGTTTCTTTACTTTTCTCACTAGAATTACGTAGAGATCCTTATGATAGAGATAATCTTCCATCTACATCTTCCATTGACCAAAGTTCCACCCATTGAATTTTTCAACATTTGATCTACCATCATCTTCCATAAATCCCACTTAATCTAATAACCCTTCCTGTCATTCAACACTTTAGGAAACACATTAATAAGCTATGATAGAAATTGTTAGGGATAAGTTGAAATATATGTGGATCAATCCCACATAATCATGACAACAAGAACTATGAATAGAAAATATAGAAACAACAAAAAATAAACAAGAAGAAGACGTTATTTAATGTAGTTTACCCAATGTGGGCTATATCATACAAGAAACACTTGCTCATATTTTATTATGAGCTAGCAAGAGTATAATTCACTCTCAGATTTGTCTTCTCATAATTACAATGCACAAATCTAGCTTGGAGCTACGCTAAAAAAACTCTCTCAAATTCACACTTGAATTCACACACACACACACACACACACACACACACACACACACACACACACACACACACACACACACACACACACACACACACACACATGTATATCTCCCTATTATATGTACAAATATTTATAAGCACATCAATAGGTAACTGTCTAATAAATTTTTACAATACCATGGGTACCAATACTATGGGCCCATAAACCAACCCATAAACCTATGGGTTAAATACCACCCATCTAATTAATACATCAACAGACCAAATTTTTGGTTACTCATAAAAACATTATCTTGGAGACTACCACCCTTGAACCCCGATGAGCATACATGAAGAGTGTATAATAATTTTAGTGTACAATTCACAACACATCTAACATGAAAACGGGATCCAAAACCTAACAAGGCCCTCATACTTGGATTAAGGGTAACTTTGAGGTATGGAATCAAGAACCTAAGTATAAAAATAAATTCTAAATTGGTTGTGAAACAAATTAGAAAGATATATACAACCAAGAGTCAGAGGTGAAAATAATACAAAAATGTAGTGTGGGATTTATCATGAAAGGAGTTAAAATGTAACTGTTGATAGATTAATAGTTTTGGCTTATCAATATGATAATGAAGCTATGTCCTCATACTACAAGTTTAAATTTGAGAAGCTTGTCAATCCTTCTGTAATTGATAATATTAAAAATTTAAAAGTATTTGATGATGAATCTCATATCCTCAAATTCATAAGTTGTAAAGATGATTTTTCCAATCAAATAATTGATCTAGAGCCCATGGTGGAGAATTGTGAAGGAAAATAAACCTTGTTTGGAAAAGAGATAATTCAATTGAAGACTAACGCAATCCTAATAGGGATGGTTAGTATTGAATTTAATTTTGATGGTGTTGAAAGAGATATGAAAAATTCCACCCATGTTCTAAGAGATATAACTGAATGTAACCTAGGAACCTAGTAGGATTTGAGAAAAGTTTGGCTAGGTATTAATTTAAATAAAAATGAAAAAAAAAGATTATGTTAAGCTACTAAGAAAATAATAAGATTGTTTGACATGGTCTTATTCTAAATTAAAATCTTATAGAGAAGGTATTTTTTAGCATGTCAATCCCTTGGAGCCTAATATCAAACATTTTAGGTAGAATAAAAGGAAAATAAACCCCATAGTTGCCACAAATATACAAGAAGAAATTAATAAACTTAATGATGGGAGGATCATTCAACCTAATAGGTATTCATCTTCGGTTGTCAACTTGGTACTAGTTGGAAGAAGAATGGTGATATCAAAATGTGTGTTGATTTTAGAAACTTGAACAAGGCCTCATTGAAAGAAAATTACCATTTTCTAAACATGAACAATATTTTACAAAGGGTAACAGGTTCAAAGATGCTTTCAGCATTACACGGTTTCTTAGGATACAATCAAGTGGTTGTAAAGGAATCAAAATAGTATAAAACCACTTTTACCACCCCTTGGGGAACTTATGCTTATGTCTGAATGCCCTTTATTTTATTGAATAATGGTACTAATTTTCAAAATGCAATGGATGTTACATTTTCTGGGTTTATTAATAATTTTATTGTTGTTTATTAGGATGACATTACATTCTACTGCAGGGAAATGAGTGATCATTTGGAGCATCTTGAGAAAATTATTTTTTAGATATAGAGAATTTGGCATATTTATGAATCCTAGTAAGTGCCACTTTAGTGAGTAAAAGGTAAAAATATTTGGGACACATTATGTCCTATGAAGGAGTGATAATTGATCCAAAATGAGTTAAAGCATTGACAATGTGCCCATTCTCCAATCCAAGAAGGGAATTCAATCTTTCTTCAGTCAAATTAATTTTGTTAGAATGTTTGTGTCCAATTTTTTTGAGATTACTTTTCCCATCACAAGTATTTTAAAAAGGATCAAACTGTCAAGTGGGGAATGAGGAAGTTCAATATTTTAAAGGAATAAAAGATACACTAATGACTTCCCATGTTCTAACTGGTCCTAATTACAAAAGGGAGTTTCACATATTTTCTTTCACATATGAACATACCATAACTTTAGTCTTATTGCAAAAGGATGTTAAAGGTAATGAAAAATTATTTTTCTTTCTTTTGAAATTCCTTGTGAGGTTTTTAGTTGAATTATACTATAATGGAAAATCATGCTTTTGCTTTGGTAGGAGCTTATAAGATACAAACCTTATATTTTAAGCTCCAAAATTGTATATTTTTTTACCAAACACTATGGTAAATGAAATTCTAATATAGAGGAAGCTTCTAGTAAGATGTGTAGATGATTTAACAAGTTCCAAGAGTATGAGATATTGAAGAAGGAAATGCTTCTCATCCCATGATCACTCCAGCAAAATAAACATTACCATAACCATGGAAGTGAATATAAAATCATCTAAAAGCTTCATAATATAATGTTGCAATTGATGTACATGTAGGAGGAGGAAAGTGCAACTGCTACCTAGATTAGTGGTGAATAACTCTCAGTAAGTGATACTAATAGTAGAGATGACTTCACATAACTAGTAAGTTAACTCAACACAACTAGTAAGCTAACTCAACACAACTAGTTTAGAGCTGATATAATTGCAATAATTATCCTAATAAAAAATAATAGGATAAATAATAACCTACACTAACACCTCCTATAAGTGTAGCTTAGGTGGGTGGAAAATAAGGTGGGTCCTTAAAACAAGGCATGATGAGGTACCCATATATAATAACTAGGAAAAAGGGACACCACAAGGTACCCAAAACTAGTAATAACAAAGTAGAGAGAGAAAAAATTCGCTACAATGCATTCCAAGAAGATCAGCTCAAAAAAATTGTACAGTGTTGAAGAAGTTTGGTGTGCACTTTAGTTTGAATCCACTAATCGATCAAAAAAACAAAAAAATAATGACACTAGGCTTCACCAGAATAGATTCATACAAGGAGAATGTCAATGGAGTGATGTCGAAAGTGAAAAAAAAAAAAACATAATTTAATCAACTACTACAAATAGATGTGCCACGATCCAAAGAAATAGGAGTGAAACGATATAGGAAAAGCCGAGGTAATAAGGTAACAGATTAAAAAACAAAGAATCAAGATCAACACCATACCCTCCCATACTAGTGAATGGGTGGAGTGACACTACAAATATATATGAGTTATCAAAACAATTACTTAAACACTGAAAAACTAACACTCGGATTCACTAGAATATCTCCCCCACAAGAGATACTATCAACATTAATAAAAGTGTCAAAAATACATATACAAAATCTCTAAAAAAATAGGAGAGATATAATACACATGCTAAATAAAAATTCTCAAAAAAATGAGCATTACAATGCAAAAGGTATAAAAAGTGAAGAGGTCGAATGGTGGAGGAGCCACCCCTATAGAGTCCTCTTAATTAATTCCTATGTTTCCACCATGAGTAATCAAAAATCCACCCCAAATCAACAAAAATGGATGAAGAAGATGCTTGCATATGATTCAGTGTGAAATGCACAATGAGGTCATGTTAAAGAACATCTAAATATGTGTCAGGTTGATCATATCTAACAAATGAAATATCAAGGTTCTAAAACCTGAGTGAAGGTGCAAAAATCATGTGTAGCTTATGATCCTCAAAAAGATTAGAGAAAACACACATAGGAACTCTTTCAATGTGTGATCCTAATGAATTATCTTCTCGAAAACCAATACTGTGGCAAGAATGCCACTTAACAGGATATATAGGTGAAGTAATACCCTGTGAATGTTTTCTAATACCTTTCCTAGAATAACCCATAAAATGAAGCATGTAAGAACCAAATGTAGTGGTATGCTTCTCAAAAGGGCCGAGTAGGTGAGTAGTAAGAGCTAAAGTTGGTGTAACATTCCCATTCAAGACTTTAGAAATAAGGGAATTCTTTTTGTATAACGTTCTATGTTCTAAATTAACATAATTTAGAACAAACATTCCAAATCCAATCAATCTCATAACATAAAACCATATGCAACTATAAATGACTCTGTGAAACACCAATCTCTCATTCCATGACTCAGTATCATACCGATCTCTCATATTAACTTAATCATGTGTAAACCATGTATACTTGGTTCTTTTACCCTTTTAGAGGTATCAAGTGTTATGTTTAAGAGGCCTATCTGAGTATCTATTACCGATATTCATCTAAAATCCCACTTCTTAAACTAGGTGACATATAAAACCGCTACTAGTAGCTTGTGATACTTTGGCCAAAGATTTTTAAACATACTGTTCATGTTTATATTCCTAGATGATATACTCATCAAATGGAATACATCATGTACCCTACTTGATTTATTATCTAGAATGGTCTTCACCGACTTATGTCAGTCCACTTGTTCAATGTTTAACCCTAACCAAGGTTAGCAACATGGCCTAGTGTGGAGGATTGCTTATGGTGACTAAGGGTATTTAGATATAATCAATCAAATTTTGTTGATTGGGCATGTATATTTATCCTAAGTGAACATGAGTTGACCCCAACACTAGGTCATGCTCCTATCTCCACCTAGCGAAGAACTGTGATCAAGTCATAATCTATGTTAGTCTAGATGAACAAGCTCGAAAGGGTGTTGAAACATGTCAAATGCAACATAATATCCTCATGAAGACCCTAGTTTTCATAAAGGTACTACACTGTAGTTGGCATGTGTCAACATTCGTATGAGGTTTCCTCATCTAAAAAAACATACCTTACGTAAAAATTTAATGACTTATTAATTACCTCATTAAGGATTAATTTTCGTAACCCTACTGAACAAATAGGTTAATTGGTCATTAGGGTTCCAAGTTAAACTACAATAAAAGTAGGTATGTAGATACAAATTCTCCCTAACCATTTCATAAGTTATGTTTTTATACCATTAAAATTCTGATTTATGTTTTACATTACTGATCCAACACACATTAAAGATATGTCTGCTTACTTACTTACTCAAGCCTTAGCTTACATAATTTCTGAGTAATTTCTTTTTATATTAGAATTCAATGGAATGAAGTCTAATCCCATTTATTTTCCTTTCCCACATTCCTATTCTGGTGAAGGAATTCTTCAAGAGGAAGCACACCTTCCATTATCCAAAGATAACATTCAGATTTATTCCTAAAAGGTCTTAAGAAAACTCTTTGATTAATTACATGGTAGTTGTCTTCCCTTTTTCCTTATAGAGGGTTAGTGTTCATTTAAAACCTAATAGTCCATTGTGAATTAACATCAAGTTTTATTCTCATTCAAACATTTGAATTAAACATAGTAATAGTGTTATTATTGGATAATAACGCAAGAATGTAAACTTAGTAAGTTGCATGTTCACTAGAGAGGGTAGTACATCTAACACCCTTGATCTCTATTTATTCTATTCCAAACCATAAGAGTATGTTACTGATAGAAAAATAGGAATTTCCATTCACTGAATGCCAAAAGGAAATACATCAAGTACGATAAATTTCACAGATCTTGTATTCATCAAGAGGATTCACACATTTGTAAGTACAAACACTTCAGACATTCCTAATGTCAAACATCAATAACAAGATCAATTTCAAGTACAACTTTCTTTGTTTTCAAATACATCTTAGTAATGAACCATATTTCATCATAAAAAGATCCAGTCTCTTTGATAAACAAATGTAACTTCCTATAAATCTCTTCTCCTTTCATCACTTACGAATTCCATCTGCAAAATTGCTAGCACGGGTCAGTTCATTGAACTGAGCATGATAAAAAATTTTTTTAAAAAAGATGTGCTTTCAGTTAACTATTTCATAAAAATAACTCTATTGTTATGAAACAGTCCTGAGCAATTCAGAAAGACAGCCAAAAGGAGTTACCATACTCAAATAGAAGAGAGAGAAAAAGTGATAAACCATAAAAAAGTAATAATAGGTCATAATATAAACAAATTCAACCTTCCATACTATTTTATTTTATCAAAAGAGTTAAAACAGTAATTTAGATAAGTAACATTTCATCAGAACCCAACTACCTCTTTCATACATTAGTTCACATGTTCCCATCTTAATTAAACCTATTTAACATAAGAAGATAACTATCCTAACTATATTTTAGGCATAGCTCAACAATAGATAAAAACAACAATACTTCCATCTTGATATTTCGTTCACCTAAATTCATCTTAAAATCTGAGATGCCAATAATCAAAATTAAAAACATAAGAATAAGTTAAGGATGATCCAAACAACATAACTTAAAATGTGTCTCTGATTTGAGTATCCTAATACTCAAACTTAGAGTTAGGAACCAATTTAAGTAAAAGTTGAGCAACTAAAATATACCTCATCAGAGGTTAAGATCAAATTAGCATGCAATTGGGACTACACTCAGTCCCTAAAAAGATACAACGTTTCCATTGTTAAGTCAAAAGAGTAGGATGGTAAAGTTTAACAATCATCTTCAACTCAATCAACCATCCAAATATTTTCTACTAAACATAAATATTTACTCAAAATATTTCCAACCAAATGTAATAATCCATCCAATTATTCTCTACTTTAGCTATACTTCCCTAGCACAACCTAAACTCAATCTTACCAAATAGGTCTAGGAGTTGAATAACAGAACAAACCAAAGAAGGACAGCACCTTCATCTAGTTTGAAGTAGAAAGAATATTAAAGGAAAGATAGAGAGAGAGAGAGAGAGAGATTACCTCCTCATAGTTCTAAGCATGATTAGGAAGAGACCATTAGATGACCAAGAACAAATATTGACAAGCTGAGACTCTATTGTCCTATACCAAAATCCTAGACAGAGAAATAATCAGGGATCAAATTGAATGTACAGCAAACCAAGAGAAGAAAGAATGATGAAAAAAATCATTCCATTACCCAGCAACATTCAAGTATACGATATTGATAGCTTCAATATCCACAAAGACAATAAGTAATTCTTTTACCCAAATACTCAGAAAGGAACGAAAAAGATGATAGAAGATAAGTCTATAAAAAACTCATAAAACTCATATCCTTGAAGAAAATACATGTGCATAACGATGTGGCTAAGCCAAAGGAAAACATTCCTTTAACATAGAGATACATCTACCTTAGTTTGTAAAAGAATTGAAAATGAGTTTGATGGCCCAAGGCCAAGAAACAAGCTAACTAATTACATCAAAAACAATGTCCATAGAACTACCCGGAAGATCAAAATTGATAACAACAATAAAAAAATAGTAAACCAATACCCAAAGGATTTTTCAACTCTTAGCATCAAATTCCATAATTTTCATTAGTTACCCAAAAACCCTACAAAGTATAAAACTGAGTAACATTTCCCTTATAGGTTCCAATAATCAGGCCTTGAAAACGATTGAGCATTTCCAACGAAAAAGAAGAAGTATACATTTACAGGCCTAAATACATAACCGTATGGATTAAACAAGTCCACGAAATGTTAATCACTTTCCAAAAAAAACCCTAAAATTTATTTTCCTAAAAAAACCTAGAGTCAAAGGTCTGCAACTAAAAACAATACAACAAAACCCAGATTCACAATTATAGAAAAATCCTCTTTCCTGAAGAATCGTGAAAGATTCAATCAAAGTCTAGATATTTAAATAGTTTATCCTCTGAAGTGTTCTCATAGTGGTGAGACAAGATCTTTTAGAAAAATTTACACAAATTTAGGAAACTGAGTTACAAGTTTTACACAACTCAATCAAGATTACTAAAAGTTTCGACTTCATCCCAGGCTCATGCAGAAGGATTAAAGCATAAAACAACAAATCAAATCAAGAAAATCGAAAATCTAGATCCCAATTTTCCCCATACAAGTGGATTTGAAAAAGAATTCACATTAAACAACACAAAAATCACATGCAAAGATGATATAACCAACCATGCAAAAAACCAGATTATTCCCAAGAGCAGAGTTCTCTTAATGAATCGTTTAAGTAAAAGCAAAACAACTTAATGGGTAGAGCCTATCATGCATGATAGCACTTCTCCTTCATTGATTCATAGAAGATCTCCAAGCAGAACTTCAATAGCTTCTTCCTCTCCATGAAAAATTAACATAACCTTCAGCACTTCCCCTTTCTTTTTATAGTTTTCACAATGTCCATTAATAGTTCTATACTATGCAAGAATAATAGTCATGCAAGAATCAAACTAGGGGTTTGAAGAGCATAAATAACCTCATGTAAAGCTTAGATTAAAAATAAACTAAAATATCAAAACAACCAAAACCCCTCATGCAATTTCCCAGGTAGTTTTTGCCAAATTCAAAAACATTAAATGCAAAGGATTGTTAGTTCCCTCAAATTCCCATACCACCGCCATCTCCATATTTAATCATGACTAAATTTAAATTTTACATGCAACTAAACTCAATGGAGGTACCAAATCATCCTTCCCTATATTTTCTCATGCCCATGTCAAAGTTGGCAGCACCAAAAGATAAGACTACTTTAACTCACAATAAATGTCTAGAGAACGATGCCACCGACCAACCCATTTACCATTTCATCCCATAGGCCTCCTCAGGGTATCCATTCCCTTAGTTATGTTAACATTAATTTAGGAAATTAACATTGGTCCATAGCTAGGTCCTTAGTTCAAGTCATAACATCCTAATTAACAAAAGATTGTAAAGACATAGGTTAGACTTAGCTTTAGGCTATAGTCACTTAGCATTAAAACTTAGTTAAAATAGGTTCCCAATCAAAGACAACATTGCATTCCACTAACAATAGAAGAACCAATCATAACATTGAAATTTAAATTATATAGTAGGATCTAAAGATTTCATTCTTTCCTGAGCACAGTCATAATCCAGAGATCACCTGATCTAACTAACTTGGTCATTATGACCACAAAGTCATGAATTAAAAGCATACCTTTGATCAATGGAATTGATCTAAGGTAATGCTGTTATGAAAGAAGAATTTCTAAAAACAGAAACCAATTTTCTCAATTCAAGTAGTGAATTAATTCTTCTTAAGGAGGTGGATTGCTCCATTAAATTTAGCAAAAACATGACAGAATGTACCTGTTCAACAGATGAATTATTTACTACTACAAACATGATTTCCAAATTCATAAGAGTACACCATCTTAAGAAAAAATCACATGTCAACGTTTGTATCTTCTAAAGTAGAAATCATCATAGGTACCAGTAATGTTGGAGGCATTACAGTGGGATACATAGAATATGTTACTGTAATAAGCACCAATCTGGAAGAACATGCAATAACAAGCCTAATAGGTTTAGGAACATTAGGAGCATGATCAGAATACTGTAAGTGGACAAGGAACAAGGATATGAGACTTCAAAATATGAGGGTGATGATGCAGGATAACAATTTTTTTCTGTAGAGAGGGTATGAGAACATATTTTATGTGAATGAGGGATTTTAAAGATAATTTTACTTCTTGAATGATCTATTTTATTCCACAAATTTTACTAGTTCCTCATGACTGGAAAAAATTTCAGTGAACAACATCTATTCTGAGACTATAAAGCAAATATGTCAGAGTAAAAATCCATAGTAAAAGAAAAAATACACTAAAAATATATGGCATTGTGCTCTGCTGAAAATATGTCCAAGACATAGTGGAGTCCTTTCTTTCTTATATCTTATCTCTAGACCAATACTATGCGAGAAAGAAAGAATAAAAAAAATTTCTTGTAAGGGGGTTTGGCCACCTATCAAACTAGATCTCACCTTTTAGTCTTTGACACTTAAGAACAAAAGGGCACAGAGAATATATTGTGTAATAGAATAGAAAACAGGGGTATGGGGGTAGTAGCCCCCAACTGGGTCAAAGGCAATGCCCCTTGACACAAATTACCCTTTTAAAAAACTATTGAAATGGCCCAAAAATTAAATTTTGACCACAAAAGGAACCCCTCAAACTTCTTATAATTATGTATTTACATTATAATATTTTCCTAGTTTTAGAAAAGATATTACTCCCCATAGTAAATTTATAATTACAAAAATGCTCATTTAAAAAAAAAATACTCAAAAAAATTTTACGTCAAATTTTTTTATAGCCTAGCTCGGCTAGGTGAGTTAAGGACTGAGGTAATGGTGATATTGAGGGGATTTGGAAGTGAGTTGAAGGAGAGATCAATTACACAACAAGGGAAAATGAGATGGGTGAGGGCTTGGTCGGATGATCTGGTCCAAAAAAAAATCGTGCATGGACCTTGAATCCATGACCATTTAACCAATAACCAAATACCTTTACCAATATGATAGTGGAGTAACACATTGAACGAATCTAATATTTTAAATTTTGTAGTTTCTCGTGAAGTGAGAAACAAAAAAATACAAAAGGGATTAGGGTTAAAACCCTAATGCATCAAGCTAAGTTCTCATGATGAACATTGGAGTCTAAATTGAGTCAACTAGGATACAACGCTACGTTGAATAGAACCATGGCCGATTTAAGTTTGTAGTCCAAGCTAGGGAAATACAAGCTAATATCTAGAGATAATTAGTCTAGGAGTAAATTCAAGATTAAAAAATCACCTTCAATCAATCACGAAATCACATGATAGATGATATGATCTGGAATGTAGGTCAGAATATGTCCAAATGGGGAAAATAAAATCTCAATCCTAGCTCGAGTAAGAAAGTGAAAAAACTTTGATCTAGATAAAAATAATTCTCCCCCTTTTAATAAAGATCCAATGTCCCCAAGGAAGAATGAATATCTTTTTCAAAATAATTCGAACTAGCAGGTGAAGTGATGAGCTGGGTAAATAATGTCAACCCAAATTATACATAAAATCATAAACTGATGCCCTCAATAGATGTAACTGGTAGATCCAATGCAGGCCACGGATGATGCAGAGGGAAACTAGATTCAAAATGGGTAGATTTAAATACAAACAAGCTTCATGACCTATTATAATAACTCATTGAGATGATAAGATCACGCCAAGGGTCGAGCCAAATAGGGTCTTCTAGATACTGAGATGCTAATGAACCGAGTCCAGATCTATTTCAAGGTATCCATGTTGATGTAGAGATGCCCCAAAAAATGTAAAATTCAAGTAGATATACAGATGTAGAAATAATGGATCTCGTCTCGGATACAATGTCGTTGAGTTAGTCCAAAACAACTCTAAAAACATTCCTTTGTAAACCTTCAACCAAGACTAGAAAATGAAGAACTCTGATCAGTAATAAAAATTAGAGAAGTCATTTTCTGCAGAGATACAATAAATATGTGCACATAAATTACAAAATTACATAATAGTAGAGGTTATGACCAAGGTTTCTTGCAACAACCTTAGCCCACATGCAATGTGTAAATTGAGATGAAATCAACTTCATACAACTGTACAAATTTCTAATGTAAAGCTTAAAATAGACTTTCAACAGGATAATGGCTGCATGGGGAACCCAAAGAGAATATCTAAATAGTAAGTTCCAATCTAGGACCAAAAAAATAGGTTCTACCCAAATTAGAATAAGGTCAATCAAACATCAGATTGAGTCAAACTAGACCAATATTAATCCAAGAAAATATGGAATGATCCATAAACACATAAGAGATGTGCAAGAAAGGCTCACAATCCAATAGAACCCTTTTAAATTCTTTCAGAAAAATTGAGCAATGGATGTTGAATCATGATTTGATACCATGTCGAATAAGCTAATGCTTCTCATCTAAGGATCAATCCAACAAAATAAATATTATGACAACCATGAAAGTGCATAGAAAATCAAACTCAAAGCTTTATAATAGAATGATGCAATTAATGTACATATAGGAGGAGGAAATTGAAACTACTACCTAGATCAGTGGTCAATAAATATCACTAACTAATATTGGCAATAGAGCTAACTCCACATAACTAATAAGTTAACTCAACACAACTAGTACACCTAAGCAAGCTAACATAAGAAGTGTAGAGCTAAGATAAGCACAAGAAATATCCTTATAAAAAAATAATAGTATAAACAATAACCTACACTAACATGATATGGACATTCAAATCACCAAATTAGTAAGAGGATTAGGTTTGGATAGATTGATGGCTGAGGCTAACTTGTAAGCAATAGAAGTAAACCAATTGGTTACTGATATTGATAGTCCTTTAAAAGGTATGTTTTTATGTTTAGTATAATGAAATAGTTTACTATCTAAAGAATTTGAGTTTTCATTTTAGTTTAGATAAAATCTAGAGAAGAATTCTGAATTTTGTCTCTCAAATGTATATCTGGACTAACTTGGGTTTAACTTGGAAAATTTTGGAAGGAAACTTGTTAAGATGTGTAACTAAAGATAAAGCCCCTAAATTGGTGAATGAGTTTTATGGAGGGATTTGTGGGGACCATTGTGCTGATAAAGTATCTAATCATAATATTTTAAGTGTAGGTTATTGGTGGCCATCCCTTTTCAAGGATGTTGCTTAAGCTGTAAGGAGGTGTGAAAACATTTTCCAAGTATTATGAAATCTTACGGGCCTCTCCCATTGCAACCTATATCATTTGAGGCTCCCTTTAGAATATGGGGATTAAACATCATTGGTGAGATGGTAGATGCATCTAGTGCCAACCATAAATGGATTTTGGTTGCTATAGGTTATTTTACCAAGTAGGTAGAAGTGATTTCCACAAATAAGGATAATCATCAAGTAGTCATGGAATTCATCTAGAAAAACATCATATGCAAGTTTGGCATCCCTGCAAATTTTGTTGTTGATAATTCTATGAGTTTTAGAGCCAAACCTTTCGTGGCTATGTGTGATGAGTACAAGACAAACCTCACCTATGCCTCCAACTATAATCTTAAGGGAAATGGGTAGGATGAATCAAGTAATAAAAAATTGCTAAAAATACTTATAAGAACAATAGAGGTCAACAAGAGAAAGTGACGTGAGAAAATTAAATTTTCTTTATGGTATGATAGAATTAAACCAAAGAGGTCCATTAGGAAAAGACCATTTGAATTAGTATATGGTTTCCATGAAGTCTTGCCTCTCCATTTGTAGTTATCAACTTACTAGTTTATGAAACAATTAGGAGATGAGGAGGGATTTAATCCTTATGTTGCAAGGATCAACTAGATTATTGAGCTTGATGAAGTTATAAGAGAAGATCATCAAAGACACATCAAATTAAGGAAATAATCTAGAATACATTTGACAAGAAGGTTACTCCAAGGATTTTTGAAGTTGTAGATTTGGTTTTTCTATGGGATAACAAACATGAAGATAAAGGAAAATGTGGGGAATTTGATGCTCTCTAGATGGGTCCTTATTCTATTGACGTCAAAATTAGTGAAAATAATTTCTTCTCGAGGGATTTAGATAGATAATTAATTGAATTTCACGTCATTGGTAAGCATTTTAAGCACTTTCTGGGCTGAATGCATGTTTTTGTGTATTATTGTATAATGTGTATTCTTGTTGGTTCATTATTTTTTTGTTTATTTTTTATTTCCTTTTGGTCCTTAGTGATCAGTTTTTGTTAGTTTTGTGTGCTCATGGAGGTCCATATTTCAAACAAATAAGTGTTTATTATGTGACTCCTTACCTAATAAATATGCATCTGGTCTACCTCCCATGAGATTTTTGGTACTTTGGACACCTGATAGGGGTATCCATCCCCAAGAAGGAGCCAATGTTGGTACCCGATTTGATTTGGTGGAAAATATTGGAACAATATTTATGAATTTCTTTGAGTATATTGAGTAATGAGATATTTTCATTGTTTTCTCATCAGTTTGTGAAATTTTTATGTGGTTCTTGTTGATAGTCAGAGTCGTGAGAATCCTTAGGTTTGTGGGATGTGCGTCCTAAAGGAGACCTCTAGATTTTAAAGAAGCTGGCTCTTCTCTGTGAGGGTGAGATAGGGGCTAGAAAAAATAGAAAGAAAAAACATAAAACAAACTAAGGTGATGTGCCAAAAATAATACACAAGGAAGCTAACCGAATACACAATCATCTCAAACTACTTAAGCACAACACCAAAGATTGCAACAACACCCAGATATGCACAATTTCGAAATGAAAATAAAGGTGATCAGAGAAAATAAAGATATGAAAATGATGAAACAGAAACAAAAAAAAACATATATATTACTCCAATGGTTGTGCAAAGTATTACGTATAAAAGAGAGGCAAGATTTCCATTACAAAGCCTAGGCAGAAGGTTGGAGTTTCAAGATCTCATTTTTCTAACAAAAGATAATATTGGCGATAGAAAGGAAAATATTAAGACTCTTGGCACCTAACTAAAAATATCTATCTACTTCCTATCTATTTTCCTCCAAAATTCTATATTGAAGTATCTCCCTCTCTCTTACATCAAACTTTGATTATAATATATAGGAGGGGAAAAGGGTGAGAGAAAATTATCGAACTCCCTTCCAACCACCTTTGAATTATGATAAATGATGTGAAGTGACTGAAAGAGATCTCTTCAAATATTTCCCATGCTCTTTGACCATTTTAAGGAGTGAGAGCCATGCTTATTAATGCATCTTTGATTATTCTGCAACTGAATCCTTTGAGATGGACTCGTCTTTTGAGAAAAACCCTTTCAACTATTTATTACATAACCAGATATTTCAATTCTTTACGAATTGGTTTCTGTTCCCCAGACTCAAATGTCACACACCTTCTCACTGTAATGAAATGGCCCTTTTTGAATGTAGATGAACATGGGTATTCATTCTCTCCATACGAGGATTGTGCATTAATGCCCTATTGAAATGATAGGCTACATGACCCTTCAACCTGATATTTTGAAGAATCCCAAACTTTTAAGATCTTATAGATAAGCCTCCAAATCATTCGTACGTGGAAAATGACTTGTCCTTTCATGGTTTGTCTTGAAACTGAAGTCCGGTAGTTGTAAGATCCACATGGATGACTCACACATCCTCTTGATTCTACTTTCTTTAAGGCTCTTGGGAAAGCATTGGGTGGAAACTTGGCACCAGCTGTGGACTTTATTCTCTTTTCTATATCATAAGGACCCATGGTATATGAACTTCATCTCTCGGGCGGGGCCCATTTGTTGACTCCACATGTCAGCTCCACAAGAATTTGAGACTTTTCCCTCTTTTTGCTTTTTGAAGTTATGCTTGTTTGACACTTGTCATTATCTAGAAGCCATTTGGTTCTCTCTATAAATTGGTTGTGTCCCCTCTCTCTCGGTAGAGATTTGGATTCAAATGAATTTATTTTAGCCGCGTAAAATTTAAATAACAGTTTGGTGACTCACTAGGACCATTTGGCCTGCTAAATGAAAAGAACCCATGATCTTCTGCTATGAAACTTGTGTTTTGAAGCCTCTATGAATCTGAGCTCATGTCCTCCTTTTTCATTTGTCATTTATTTCTCACGCTTTTCTTATTTTAAAACAAACCCTAAAATTTTATTTTGTGAGAGTAGAAAATTTAGAAGATGACCCTAGAAATCCCTTGGCTGATTTTAGTTGCTTTGTATTTTCTCAGAGTGAAGTTTGCAACCACCTCAGTTTTACTGTTAATTCTCAATCAATTCAGAGTCTTCATCAGATATGGTGCCTTCCTAATAGAGTAATATAAGTGTGGGCCTATATAAAATACAAAACATACATGTCTCAAATGAGTCATGCAGAGTGTGCGTAAGCACTTATTATGCTGAAAGAAAATATACTCCTACTCCTAGTCTAATTGGATTAATGCATGCTAAATGAAATCTGAAAGAAGAAAGGACAAATAGATTCCTTTCCTTATAATACATGACCATGCAATCGATTTGGTTATTGACATGGCTTGTAGTAAGAGTGAAAAATTAATCTTCACTCTTCCAACCTCGCTATCAACGAATAGTATGAACACCTCCTCTTGTTCATGTTTTGAATGGAGGTGTTGTGGCTAACCCTCGGGGCCTTGAAAATCATCGTCATGCCATTTAGTGAGCATGAAAGGCATGAAATTTTTCCTTGGTCTTGAGGAGGACCATTCTTTGGTGAGAGTTAGTCTGATTCTTTGTTCTTTCCCACGGCTCTGGATTGTATTTTTTGGAACAGGGATTCCTTACAGACCTCTCTGATGGGTGTCATCCCTATCTTCTCCTTCTCTGTTTATAGCAGATTCACCGGTGAATCTAGGATCTTCGATTGAAAGAAAAAATATCTCAATAATACTTTCTTCTAGAGTCCTAGGATCATTTTAAGGGGATCTGTTGTGAGTAGAAGGCTGCTTTTGTTATGAAACTGATGCGGCGGTGAAGAGTGTTATCTTCACAAGATCTTATTCCTCTGTCACATCTTTATGCTTTGATATGATGGCTTTTGAATCTACAATTTCTCCATCATGTGTGGCTTCATTTTTCATAATGAAACCCATTGATAAGGATATTTTTAGGGGAGCTGATTTGTGGTGAGGACAAATAACAACAACTTTTGTAACCTTCTTTCTTCTCAGCTGGTGACATGAATTTCCCAAGCTCGTATCACTTCTCACCATATGCTCCTCTTATTTTGGATTTAGAGTCATTAATTGTTAGTGTGAGTAGTATAGCTGGTCGAAGCAAGGGAAAGGGTGGAATGGGTGGCTTGGAGATGGACAAGGAGATGATCCCTTAGTGGTAATGAAGTCATGGTTACATGACCTCATAGGATGAAGAGAAATGGGAGGTGTGGAAAGACAAATGGATGAATATGGATGAAAGGGATCTCTGCAAGCCTTTGTAATGATTTAGTTCGACCCTGGGGAGTTACTGGATGTACCCCACAACTATCTTCATTGAAGATTTATTTCTATCAGGAACCAACTGAGTTGATGCCATAATAGAATATCACTATGAGTTGTCCCACTGGGGTTGTGCCAAGAAAACTGTTGACAGACATCCTTGACAGACACTTTTTTCAGAGTCATGGAAATCCTTAGGTTGGTGGTACGTGCATCCTAAGGAGACCTCCATATTTTAAAGAATCTATCTCTTTTTTTTGGGGTGAGATAGGGGTCAGAAAAACTGGAAAGAAAAAACATAAAACAAGCTAAGGTGATACACCGAAAAGAATACACCAGGAAGCCAACTGAATACACAATCATCCTTAACTACTTAATTACAACACCAAAGATTACAACAATACCCAAATATGTACATTTTCTAAATGAAAATAAAGGCGAGAAGAGACAATAAAGATATGAAAATGATGAAATGGAAACACCAAAAAACTTATATATTACTCCAATGGTTGTGCACAGTATTACATATAGAAGAGAGGCAATATTTCCACTACAAATCCAAGAAAGAAGGATAGAGTTTCAAGATCTCATTTTTTTAACAAAAGATAAGCTTGGTGATAGAGAGGAACATATTAAGAATGTTGGCACCTAAATAAAAATGTCTATCTACTTCCTATATATTTTCCTCCAAAATTTTATATTGAAGTATCTCCCTCTCTCTTACATTAGACTTTGATTATAATATATAGGATGGGAAAAGGGTGAGAGAAAATTAGCAAATTCCCTTCCAACCACCTTCAAATTATGATAAATGATGTGAAGTGACTAAAACAGATCACTTCAAAGCTTTCCCATGCTCTTTGACCATTTCAAGGAGTGATATCCATGCTTATTAATGCATCTTTGATTATTCTGCAACCGAATCCTTTGAGATGGACTCGTATTTTGAAAAACCCCTTTCAGTTATTTATTACATAGCCAAATATTTTGATTCTTTATGCATTGGTTTCTATTCCCCAGACTCAAATGATGCACACCTTCTCACTGTAATGAAATGAGACTTTTTGAATGTAGATGAACATTGGTAGTCATTCTCTTTATAAGAGGCTTGTGCATTAATGCCCTATTGAAATGATAGGCTACATGACCCTTCATCTTGATCTTTTGAAGAATCCCAATTTTTTAAGATCTTATAGATAAGCCTCCAAATAATTCATTCATGGAAAATGGCTTGTCCTTTCATGTTTTGTCTTGAAACTAGAGTTCACTAGTTGTAAGATCCACATGGAAGACTCATGCATCCTCTTGACTCTGCTCTCTTTAAGGCTCCTAGGAAAGCGCTGAGTGGACACTTGGCACCATATGTGGACTTTATTCTCTTTTATGGCTCATAAGGACCCATGGTATATGAATGAAATCTCTCAAGAGGCCCAACCTATTTTTTGACTCCACATGTGAGCTCCGCGGGAATTTGAGACTTCACCCTCTTTTTGAATTCTGAAGTTACATCCACTTGACACTTTCATTTTCTACAAGCCATTTGGTTCTCTTTATAATTTGGTTGAGTCCCCTCTCTCTCAGTGAAGATTTTGATTCAAATGGGTTTCTTTTAGCCACAAAAATTTAAATAATAGTTCCTTAGGCCTCAACTTCATAACTATGCCATTTCTCAAACCTTATACATGGTCTTAAACTAACATCTTAAATATTTTCTTGATTTCTTGGAACCTTGATGAAGTTGCGGGTTTAATGGTGTGGGAAGAAGTCTTTGAGTCTTAATGTTCTCATCAAACATTTTAGTAGGAACTGCTAATGTAAATGATTTGGTCCTTTTTATAGTTTTTCAAGTCTACACTTTGTCAATCTGTGAACTACATGTATACCCTTGAAGCAAAATAAATGAAATATTCGAAGTATTAGGGGAATGTGGGGCATAAAAGTAATTTTATGCTTTTTCAAAAGATTGCAAGTTCCAAATACAAGTCTAATCCCTACAAGAGAAATATTAAAGGAATATTCCCTCCCCCACTCACTATTATGGAAAAATTCAAATTTGACATAAATTATAAGTTAGTGTTTCATCCTTGAGGCCCAAAAAATGAATATTTGCTGAATCTAAAAACCAAGGAGAAAAAATAAAGCTCCATCGTGATGTAGTTGACAAATTTGTAGTTGTTGTAAGTATGTAAACTATGCTTTGATACATTAATTCTAAACTATGGGGGACATGTGGCTTAATATGAAAGATACATTAAATAAATACAGACTTATAGTCACTCAGTCTATAGCTTTGCAGTTGCCATAAGACTATAAATTGTAACTCTATCCTCGTAGCTTGATAAGGAGGACACATGTCATGATCTTGTGATAACAGATGAAGAAGGTAATTTTATTAAATTGTATATTGTATCCTTTCAGTTGTTGTGATATTAAAATTTTTACTTTAGTTCCCATAACCTAAAAATATGGACATGTGTCAGTGTATCAGAACTTTTGGAAAGGAAAACAAATTCACTGTTTGCAGTTTCGTAGTTGTTGAAAAATTATAAATTTCTTACACATCCCTCACGCCTGAGAAAGGTGACTAAGAATGAGAAAATACCTATAAAGATATGACATAAGATAATTATAAGGCCCAAGCCAATGATGAAATGCCAAGTCAGCTAAGTGAAATTACATGTGTCTAGTTTATCCACGTGTAAGGATGAAATTCATATTTAGGAATAGAGGATCAATGTTCATGAATGAATAAGCCATGTAGGTAGATTTATCATTAATGAAAGCATGTGAGGAACAATATATAGCTTTAACTCAAAAAAATACTCACTTTCCCTCCAATTTTTGAGCTTAAAAGCACTTTGAAGCCTTAATGTGAATGAAAAATGTGTTTTTTGCATCTGAATTGAGAAAAGAACTGTATTAGAGCTTTGAGGATGGCCTGATTAGTATTCTTAGTGTGAATGATAATTAGGAATACAATTATATGGGTAAGATTTCTACTTCCTCTCGTTAATAGTTTGTGATCTTGTGGTGCATTTGAAAACATTGTTGGAAGGGTTGGACACATTTAGATTGATTTAAGTTTCCCTTTCAATAGATATTTTAGACATTCACCTTACAAACATGAATATTACATTAGATGGTGTCCAAACCACCTATCACCTCACCTCTAATTTGGATAAAATCATTGGCACCAACATTGGAAATGCAGACCTAACAAATTTCTAGCAAAGGTTGCATGTCATAGATAGCAATGAAACAGTGGGGAATATTGACTAGAGTGGGTTAAATTTCCCTAGTATTTTTGCCCCCCATCTAATTAGTATTCATAGTTGGTTTGGGTATGTCCACCAAACTACAACCCAAAACCTAGGGAGGTTAGGGATGGAAGTAATTCTTTGGTCATGTATGCAACCACTATTTTTTTTGAGGAATTATTAGGTATCCCTTATGTATCAGAATTGGAAGAAATATTTAATGAAAATGTAGAAGAGTACTAGAACATAAATAATGCAAAGTGTTGAACAATAATTGGCTTGAAAATCTAAGGATTGTTAGCAATAGAATCCCCAAGAAGTTAAGTAGAGATGAATTTGTAGAAGAGAACGGGGAAATTTAAATTATTGAATAGGGTTATGGGTGTTGGAAGAAAAATGGAGTTGGGGATGAATAGATCCTACAAAAATTTCAATTCATTTACCATTACATACATTCATCATTTAATTCATCCAATTAACATCCATAACCATATGTGAACATTAGGTATGTATTAAGCATTCACAATAACATGAAACAAAGAAGAAGACACATGAACACTATGTACAAGTGAAAAACCCTCAAAGGGAAGAAAACCCATTGAAAATATGCTTATAGTACAAAAAAAGAGATTTAGTGAAGCACCAAATTCACAAGGAGCACCAACCCGTAGTTTATTAGAGTACCAACTCTATAAGGAGCATCAAACCTTAATTTAGTTAAACACCCACTCCAAAAGGAGGCTACAACCCCTTAAGATGACTACGAACCAACTTAGCCACTTGAAGATGATGATATATGATTTTTTTTTCTGCCACAACTGATGGAGATCACAATTTCATCTCACACATTCACCTTCAAACCCTCATTCCTTTAACTCACTCTTTATTATTATTCTTGGACTTGTATTAGGTTAAAACCATTTCTCACAAGATCTATATCACTCCTCAACTTATAACACACTTCTTCAGCTCTCAAATCATGTAATTATACCTGTTACAATCTCACATATGGGTTACACTTTTCCCTCTAGGAACACTAGTTTAAAAATGAACTCAAAACACCAATTTTATACCAATTACATATTTAAAACACAATATAGGTCAATCCTATACATTTAGTTTGAATAATTAAAATTAAAAACATCACAAAAAAATCATAAAATTTTTCACATTGGGCACATGTAGGTCAACCATGCCCAAAACCACTAAACATGCTCAAAACTAGCTCAAAATGCCATCACATGGATGATATAAAACGAAAAATGATAAAACCATGATTTAAAAGCTCAAAAATTCATCATACATGTGTAATATGACATATAAGCATCATCCATGGTCATCCATTAGTTTTAAATAATCAAATTATTCACAACACAACCTAAAAGGCTCATATCCTTCTCAAAATAGTTGTTTCTAGGACCCTATCTCCACCATTGGGCATTAAGACCACCGAAGAAAAAATAAACTATGGAATGTAACCACTAATTAGAATCCCAAAGACTTTTATATCACTTTTATGCATGTTAGCACTCATGAAACATATATATGTACAAACCACACCAACTTTCCTCTTCACCAAATCAAGTTATCCAGAAAGTAGTTTTATAAAATAAACTTGTTTTCACCCTTGTTTTCACTTCAAAGACCTCCAAATGAATTCAACAAGAAAAATATTCATCTCTATTTATTCTCCAACTAATATAAAGCATCATGTAATCCATATCATGTGTCATTCACCTCATTCTTTCATCCTGAGTGATCCTATCTTGAAAACTAAACAACCTTCTTCTTGACAAGCTAACATGGATGAGCTAGCAAAAAAGTTCATCAAGAGACAATACATATACCACTATAAATCCCTTTGAATTATATTTCCATAACATGTTATGATTTCCTTTCAACTTCAAGTGTAAGACCTTAAACAAGGTCCATCTTTACAACTGCTCCTTTAGCCTTCTAGGACTCAAGAACCAAGCTTGAGCTCAACATGATCCATCACCTCAAAAATCACTTCCACAATTTACCAAGTAATGGAACACCCTTAGAAATTAATTTCTAAGCAATCAGAAACCTTCAAAAAGCATGAACAACTAAGAAATATAACTTTACCTTATGAAGCTACTTGACACCATGCTTAACTAGGCATCCTCTAGACTTAACCCTAAAATAATAGGTCATAAATTATTCATACCATATCAAAACCACAATTTTTATATACCACTAGAAATATATATGAACCAAGATCATGAAAAAATTGAATGAAGTCCTAACTCCTCATGTAGATCCTGCAATTCAACACTTACCACAAGCTGCTCCAAACTTTCCCAAAACCCAATATTCATAAATAGGGCACACTTTGAGATTTTTTACTTCAAACATGAGCTGAAAATATCATGGACATGTAGAAAAACTCCAGTGATAAAACAAAAGTCAATTTAGATTTCAACTCCTTTGAACAATCTTGCGTTAAACTAAACTTATTAAAAAAAGCATTTTCAGGTGGGGCCCACATACTGTCACATGCACTAATACACATTTATATAAATATTTAAGATTTGTATACAACATATAATCATCACTTTGGAAAAATAAATCAAGACATGACCAGTATACTCACTTTTCTCCAAGTCGCTTTTAGCTAGGGTTTAACTATGGTTTCAAAGCAACTTATCTTCTTAACGATCGTTCATAAAAATGTGATGATTAAACCCCCTCATTATTTTTCTAAAACCTTACTAAATCAAATAAAAATATATTACAAAGATATCATGTCCCCATGCAAAGCACACAAATCACAACACGCATTAGAAGGTCAACTTTTAGACTAAAAATACACTCTAGATTACTCGAATTTGCCAAAACTGACATATATTGCAAATCCTTCTTCACTTTGACCTGAAAATTGTAATAAATCATCATGAAAAAATCCTCTATTTTCCATGCTCACCATATAGAAAAAACATATTTGAAAATCTCTATCCATTAAGACTTACCTGTGTTATCTTGCATGTTTCTCATCTACTTGCTTCCCAAGGACCTCAAACATGAACTAAAATAGTGAGAATTGACCTAAAAATCACCATAAAAATCATGTACACTGTTATAATTCTTCTACCATGCTCCACTATGAATGGTTGGCTCCAAATATCAAGACAACATGCCATTCAACATGTTCCAGGGATAGGAATAGGCCTAGAATAACATAACTAAACACATACAACCCATGAATTGACCTTTTTGACCTCATGCAGACTCTTATACACTCTTGACACATCATATAAACCTTTTTCTACTTCATGATAACCTTTAGGCAACTTGGGAGGGCTCATATTGTGACTATTCCTAACAAACCAAGATATGGGACCTCATACAACATACCAAACTTGGACACTACCAATCAACCTTCATCTTTGACACTGAATGACACCTCATAGAGACACATACAATACCATGACACCCTTTTCTATCAATGGAATTGACATCAATGATAACACTAACACATAATGAAAAAAAAATCCCCTTTTTCATTGATTGAAACCACCTTTAGAAACAATGATGGTAACCAATAAGACCAATACCTACATGACTTCATTTCCATGTTTCTGAAGATTAACTCCCACTTTTACATCTATAAAAATGATATTAAGATGACTCAACATGCAAAATGACATCGCAAGACTAGAAATAATGACAATGATGCAAAAACTGAATTACATGCTCAAATAGCTCTCCCTTAGACTATACTTTCTCCTCTTTGACTCCTTTAGAAAAATATGAAGATCCATGAACTTGATAATGAGCCTCAAAATAGCTCCCCCTGAACATATGCTCACCATTTAGGTATTCTTTTATACTTCAACACCATCTTCTAGGTATTTCTCATGCTCAATACCCCAAGATTTTACTTCAAGCTTACAAAACCCTCTTTAGGACCATATTTCCTAAACAACATTTTCAATGCAAATTGACCAAACTTCTTATTCCCCTAAGAATATCCCAAATACATGAAACACCACCAAGAGGCTCTCCCTAGAAAGATACTACCATCCTCTAACTATAAACACAAGATTTCAAGTTCTTACCTTGCCTTCAAGTGATGTAGATGAAGCAACACAAGATCCTCTTCCATGAACTAATATTTTAGTGTTTACTACCTTCTTAGCATGCTCTTGTACTTGTTTGAGTAAACAATTCACTTACCATTAAGGTATACATGTAATTCATTCTTCATCTTACCTCACAAGGTCTACTAGACCCCTACAGAACTGTATCAAACTTAATTTTGGGTTGATTCCTTTTCCTTCAAACATTGTCCTTACTCAAAACTGAGTACTGTTATAGATTTATAGAGTGACCAAGTTTTACCTGATTTCATCTTCTTCAATCCTTTCAGTTTTCCAACTCATTCAACATTCTTATAACTCCTTAGTCCAGCTACAATACCAATATTATTAATTAAGATGACATAATTTTTTTCCTTTGACAATGTTACATTAAAAGACATCTCAAAGAAAATTTTACTTATTATATTTTACATCTCAAGGCCTCCTAATTACTTCAATTCACCAAAAAAATTACAAGGACATAGTAAACAACATGACCAACTTGTCATTTCAATACTGCCATACCTTCAAAAGAATAACTTCAGAGACACACCTTAGTATTTTCATCATTTGATCAATGAACTAACATCTAGATGAACATAATATTTCTTATACTGACCTTACATCATACCTTCATTTTATCTTTCAACTGAGAAAAGAATTTTCCTGTAACATTGAGAATGAAGCATTACATCTTCCTTCCAAGGTTTTCACCTTGATTACAATGTGTACCCTGTATTTTTCACCTTGCCAGCTATAGATCTCACTATTTGGACTTATTCAAATTTAAGGAGTCCACATCCTTCCTCCAAATGTCTTCACACAACTCTTCCTTCATTGAGACATCTATACCAACTCTTGTCACTTTCTTAATCCAATCTGAGATACTAGTAAGCTTGACTTATGAGACATATTCAACTTACATGATCAAACTATAACAAGAAATTTCCCCCTGGGTAGAGCACCATGTTCTTAGTCTTCTCATTTGAAAATTCAACCCTTAAGTGTCTTCTCAAATATTTTGGCCTTGTAGACCTCATTTACACATTTCTCATACATCTAGAGCTATGTTTCAGTCCCTCAAATTTCTTTAATATCTTCCTTTACATTGGAGAGTCAGGATACCTCAAGATACCTAAACAAACCATAAGATCCTTTGACCCCTATAGCTAAGATCCTCAAGAGTCTTCCAAGACTTAAAGGCCTGGGAAGCACTATTACACTCATCAAAGTCATACTAAAAAACTTGTACCTAATTCTCTACCTCTTATGACTGTGTTAACATAGTGAACACTTTCCAATAGAAAAACACCTTACAAATTAGATCAACAACTTTAGTTTGATTGCAATACTTCATATAGGAGCTAATAAAAACTACACACATACAACCATATTTTGGATCATGAAATGGGACTTCATTTCACCATACTCCACCCCCTTGAATCAATATGAAAAGCATGACTAGAGACTCCTCATAAGCTCATACTCATATTTACCTTTCTTGGCACAATGGATAGCCTTTTGGTGATAGACTCTTAACTGATATAGAGAATTCAAAAACTTGAATAACCATTTTAGACCAAACAAAGAGAATACTCAACAACATTTCACTCTACAAATTAGATGAATACCTCAACTCAATTTGTGACACACTCCTCTAGATATCATATTATTATAGAACCAACATTCAGGCTTCTCACAACTACTTAAGTGTAGACATTTGGTTTTAGGCCAAGAAATTATATGTTTTTACTCTATCTGGATTTTGAATTCATTTCAAACCTCAACAATTTAATTTGACTCATGATCAAGAGCACTCAAACGTATTACTCTCACAAGGTAAAATATTCATTTATAGAACTAATAACAAGTGTAAAACATCCAAACATTTGCTGAGAATAACCTTTCAAGGGACCTACATACTTAAACTAGATCCATATGGTGAAACCACTTCATCTTGGTGATGATCATAACATTTAGAACTCATACAAGTTCTAAGACACCTTGACACAAAATTCTTGACACTTTCAATACAGAAGTCAGAGACATAACACTTTTTAGGACCAAATGATGGATAACAGGTCATACATATGCTTTCTCAATTATATCTTCTCATGCCACTTATTCTTTTTCTTTAAAAATTTGACATATTGTTCCTTTAGACATAAAATACTTGAGACCAAGAATCCAAATCATGACTCTATACTTTTCAATATGATGAATGATACAAGGAAGAATACACAGACTCAGAATCATCTTGACAGGGTGAAAACAAAAGGAATTTCATGATTTCAACCATCCCTAGAGCTAAATTAAACTCTTTGCAACATTTTTAGGGATATCTTACCATATTTTTTATATCATTGAACATTTATCCATACATTTAACCTCTTGTCTCCTTATGTACATAAATCAGCAAGGCATAGGGAATTTATACTAGATACATACTTTTGATATGCATTTAAGAATTCTGAGGACACATCCTCATGATACCAACATGAATGATCACATTAAAATTTCTACATGTTTGGCCTCTAATCTCAGACTTTTCATAACATTGTAACATAATTTCAAACTTTGGGAATCACTATATCTTGAAGAAATTTTCACATGAGGCACACCTACAAAACTTAACAATATACTCATACTATAAATAATTTGATAAAAAAAAATCATTTGATGGATAAACATGACATAGATTTAGACACACAACTTTGAACTTTTGACTTGACCATCATGACATGATTTTCTTTGAACATCAAAACCTAACACCATACAAAGATAACATGAAAGGAATGACTCCAAGAAAGAAAGAGCATCTTGACTACAACTCTAATAGACAAATGGAACAAAGAAAAATAACCAGGTCATACCTTGATAAACCTTACATGCATACCATGGTAGTTCTAGAATTTTAAGACTCAAGAGACTTTACAAATTTCTTCAACTGAACGACTCACAAAATCCACACATAATTTTTACTTACTTAAACTACACAAATGTGGACCTTAAATTTACCTCAGATAATCAAAGAAACATCTAATAGATTCAAACCAAGACATCAGAAACTTGAATTATCTATTAGATGATAACATGGTACACTAAGAAACCTACAAGAGAAAATAACTCAAAAAATCATGGATGAGTCAAATGAAATACCAAAATTTGGCTTAAGAAACATGATGGCACTAGAAATATATTTTAAATAATTCAATGGATTAGGCTTCATGGTGTGTAATTTAGAATGAGAAACAAATTTCTTGTCATCTTTGACTACAACAACATCCTTCTTGACAATAGAAGTAGATTTGACCATCTCATAATCATTATTAGAACTTATTTTCCTCTTGAACTCTTTCTTTTCTTGCATTTTGGATGCTTTAAACTTGCTAGTATACCCTAAAAATTGTGTTTGGTGACATTATATTCTAATATGCCCTTATTGGTGGAATTTGTGACACACAATACAATTCTTCATTCTTCTTGGTTTAAACACACTTAACTTCCAACCACAGTCCTTAGCTGTATGACCATACTCAAAACATGAATTACATTCACCATTGAAGAAATCTATAACATTCCTAACATACCTTTGTATTTAATCTCTAGCTCTATGACCACAATCATGACAAACATATAAATAGCCAATGAAAGAAGCACCATACTTGTCATAATTATGTTTTATAAAAAGGTTAGACCTTCTCAAATCCACATTCTTGGTCACCTTTACATCATATTGAGAACTTGTTCCAGCTCCATCATTCTCCTTTTGTTTTCTTTTGAAACCTAGGCCTGTTTTATCATTTACATCTCTTTGTCTCTCTAAAATTGCATCAAGAGCTTCAGTAAACTTTTATAACTTCGGATACATTCTTAATCTACTATATGCACTTTCAAAATAAGATTCTAGGTATTTTAATCTTTCTTCATACCTGCAACAAGTCTCTTCTTTGAATTTTAGGGCCTTTGACACACTCTCCATTTAAGATTCCAAACCCTTGATGGATTGACCATGCTCTATATCCATGCACTTGATCTAATATTGAAAGCCATGAATCAATGACTCAATAACATCATACTTCATTCTTAATGTAACCTTAATATTTGAAGACTTACCCATTTCTTGTGATTCAAAGGATCTCCTTCAAGTTGGTAAACTTGCTTCACAAGTACCTGCTTTGATACCAATTTTTGAAAACACAATGGACTAAGAGGGGTGGAGGGTGAATCAACCCTACGTAACTTTCAATTCATTTACCATCACATACATTCATAATTTCATTTACCCAATTAACATACATAACCATATGTGCACATTAGGTGTGTATTAAACATTCACAACAACTCAAAACAAAGAAGAAGAAATATGAACACTATATATAAGTGGGAAACCATTAAGGGGAAGAAAACCTATTGAAACTATGCTTATATTACATAAAGCAAAGAGATTTAGTGAAAAAACTTTTGGTATTAAATCCAACCCCCTTTATTAAGTTGGTATTTCCTCAAATCTCTGTAAATGTAACTATTATTTATTCTGCATATTGTTCCCCTTACTTCAAAGTTCAGTTTGAGCAAAGGATAATTATCAATTTGTAAGAAATTTTGTGCCTTGTCAAAGTAAAAAAGAAAGGATTCAGCGGAAATGTTTGAGGATTGAAATTAAATGAAAGATTTTAATGAAAACCACTAGACTGAAGATTCTATGGGGCCAAAAGATGAGACTTTAAGATGAATTCATAATCTTTTTCAATATAAGATATTCTATTGTGAATCTTGAGAACAAAACCCTTGATATTTTCATGCCTTGTTTCATTGAATGACACCATAAGAATTCCTCGGGAACTGGTTAATGGATTGGCTGATAAAATTTCAAAAGATTCAGAACTGTGGGTGATTGAGATATGTTTACATATTTTACAAAGGAAAAGAACATATAATCAACGCTGAATGATAGATTTAAAATGAAATTATCCATTTAAAAAATCTTGGGACGTTAAAATGGCCATCAAAGATCTACATTTCCAAGAAATTCAAATTCTCACAAAACAGAGGACACATGGTAATATTCCATGCCTCTCTAAGTAATTCAGATTTTACAGACTTCAAACGTACTGAATGTACCAAATTTAATATGGTTTTGGGTCTATAATGGGGTAGCCAAAGTCAACATGGTTAGAAAGAAGCATGGTGAAGTTTGGGAAAGTTCAATATGGCACAAGATCAACAAATGACAGTGGAAAAATGTCACCATTTTGGTGTAAGGAAAAAACATGGGCTCTGGAGAACCTCAAGTTTGCAAAATGAACTGATTTTCATAAGTCTTTGGGTCTGGGTGGTTTGACTAGACAATGAACTATACATGGAAACATTTCAATGAAGACATCAATGAAGTCTACCAAGATAAAGGTTGTGATGCAAAGGACTAACCTCGTAACCAATAAAAGGTGAACATGAAAGCAAGATAACTTGACACTACAAAACCATAAAGGTGCATGAACCTTTCTCATTGGTTTATGCTTCACACTTTGAAAAGATTGAAACTTCTAGTAGTGTGGATCTTTATCATTGGTTTATGCTTTGAAATGTAATAAGGTTTTTGTAAATGAAAGTAAATTGTGAAGTAAGTGTGGAGCTTCCTTATTGGCTCACGTTTCAGAGCTATCAGTTGAAGTTATCAAACATTCTGACAGTGTGAGGAGTGTGGAGATTTTTTATTGGCTCATGACTTATGGTAACCAATACAAGTAAGAGAAAATGTTGACACCACAAATAATCATGGATCTTTTCCATTGGCTCATGTTTCATGGTGACAAGTACAAGTAAGAATAGTTTGAGAAGGCTAAGGTGCATGGAAGCTCACATTTTTTAATTGAACATACCTCCACATACAACCACATCAAAATATAAAAATAAAGGGAAGAAGAAACATAGGAAATTATCGAAGTTAATCAAACACTATCACATGTCACTCTTTTATTCATCTCAACATGCGAAAATTCAAATGGCCATAACTTTCAATCTAGAGCTCCAAATCATGAAAAATTGGTCTCATTGGACAGGTATCTGTACGTTGGAAAAGCAACAGGCGAGCGTGAGAATCAACAAGTGACTCTTCCGCATACCCGACCTCCCAAGGTCGTGCCGAGACAGCCGGTGGGGGTAGAATATGCAGACAAACTAGTTAGGGAGTCTAATGTCTTCGAAACGCACTACTGGTATTTGCGAATCTAAGGAAAAGAAGGCCCTTCTAACTTGGACTGGTGTGATAGATCGATCAGCGAGGATGACTACTCGAAGGCTCCAATCAATATCGAGCTCTGGCGTGATTCGATCTATGGGTTGTGGGATGCGTGGAAAATGACCCGGGATGGTTTCGTGTATTTCTCCTGATAGGGTCATATGGTGAATATAGTCTTAGCCGCTATATCTAGCAAAGACAGTTGTTCGATGATGATAGGTGGAAGCGGAGTAGACTGAAATACTAATGTGCGTAGGCCAGTGTCTATGTCTAATTCTCTTATGGATTCGTTAGGCTGTGGGATTTGTGGATCACAACCGTAGACTCTTGGTTGTTGTGGTCCTGTTATGGTCATACGCGAGATCAAGTCCTAATCCCTAGTATCCAGTAATCGTATGCTTTCTCAGCCTCTACGTTTAGAATCAGCAATTGTGTGATTTTCTCAGAATACCTCACAGGTGTTCTAGCAACTTGAATTCTTAAGCTGGTATCTATATCTACGAGGGTGTCTCCAGCGTCTGGCTGTGGAACTAAAGGATCGCACCCGAATATTTGTTCTCTTTCAAATCCTTCTACAGTCATGCGGATGTTTTCTAGGATAACCTGAAGTTTGGCTGATTTGACCAAAATGTGTGTGCTTGGTCGTCTTCTATGTTTAACCCTCTCAATTGTGACCTGACCTGTTGGAAGTCTGTTGTTGTTTGGAAGACTTGTATCCTAAGGTTTTGGTCAATGTTAGTTATTGCCACTACGATATTGGGCTGGGGCACAATTGGCTCGAAAATGTATTCCCTGGGCTCCCTAGGTCCCGTAATTGTCATGCAAAAGCAGTAATGAAACAAACTATAATAAAGTAAAATCTAAGTACACTTCTAGCATATATAATTTCTTTTTGTATTTTCTGGCAATTTATAAGAAAGCAGCTATTTAAAATATTTAGAATGGACAACTAAACTAATAACGTAAAACAAACAAAATAGTCGAGTGTAGCTATTTGTCTGTGCAATTTTGTATATCTATTCTAAACAACAAAATAACTAATATATTTGCAAGATTCTCGATCCTAACTTAGAAGTGAGGAATGAATCATAGTTTCTCAGAAACTATCAATCCCCACAACTTCCCTGGCAATATCGAGAATGGAAATAACTGAAATAAAGCGATTAACTACTTTATTTGATAAGTTCTAACTTAAAACTTTGAAAGATGGAACCTGGATTTTGCAGAACAGTGGCGAATCCGACGGTGTGTGTGTTCTTGTCCCCTCAGTATGATCTCTTCGTTCTTTGTGCTCACGTGAATCCAGAAAAGCATGTAATGCTTACATCAACAGGAATAGATATTTGGATCAATGGACAGCCTTCAGAATGTAGACATAATAGAATGCAGATAGGAGAGGGATAGCGCAAGAGTACAGAGCTTGGCCTATGCAATTCCTAGCGGGGTCTACTGCGAATCATGCAACAAAAAGCGTCCAGAGCCTGAAACTAGTCTGTATGAAGAACAAAACCTGCAACTTTAATGGCTGCCTAAACTATTCTACTCCAGAAACAATAATACTGTTTGCACAAGTTGGATCTGTGGCTTACCAACAGCTGAGTAATGCAACCAAGCATGTAAAGGATTTAAACTATCAAACTTAAGCAAACAAGAAGACTGAACTACTGAAAGTGGTGAGTTTGAAACAAGAATGAGGGGCCATTTGCATGTGCACAAACCATGCATTTATAAGAATTCAAACACCCAAAGATCAAAACCAAACTGAACTCCTAAACAATAAACAAAGGAAAAACACTATTCCAGGGGACCAAAAACATAAATGCATGCTCAAGTTGGCAAGAAAAGCTGGTGAAGCATTGAACTTTGCGTGCGTTCCGTCAAAAGAACATTCTGGAAAACACGTAAAGGACCGCCGCCCTGCTCAGGGCGGCGGTTACAAGACCGCCGCCCTGTTCAGGGCGGCGGTTTCGTCACTGAAGACCAAAAAGCCAAGAAAAGAGGAAAAAAGGGGAAAACAAAGCACGCGGGGGCTAAGCGGGGCATGCGGGATGTTAACGCATATCCGTAAAGCTTCTCTGGATCCCGAACACCTTGTGAAGAGACCTGTATCATCATTGGGGCATTTATTACACTGTTCCGCAGTATAGTACCTTACAATTTTGGGTACGTACATATTGCCCCCTCGGAGAAGCGTTTTAGCCATGAAGAGGCATAAAACGGTGGGTCCGAGTATGGCAGTCCCGAAATGGGGAGTTAGAAGTTATACCTTATACATCCGTGTGTCGAAATGACGCCATCCAAAATTCCCGCTACCTGTAAAATGAAAAGAGAACTCAAGTGGATAGATACAAAAACTTGGAAAATAAACGCTAAAATAATAGGGGAAGAGGACGTACCATTAGTGCGAGGATAGAAACTTACCTCCGTTGGCGCTCCGAACCTGTGAAAAGGGGATTTAAAACGAATTAGAGCGCTATATATATAAAAGTGGGCCCATTTTCCTATTCATTTACGCGAGTCGATTTGATAGATTTTGAGCTCTGGGGCCCACGGTAATGGTTTCTCACGCGAGTAGAGTCAAAAAGTCCACAGCGAGATAGTGATCATGCCTCCACGTGCGGAACGCCACCCCGCGAGATCACAGGTTGGTTTTTCTTCAATTTTGTGCTTTTCCCTCTTCAATTTTGAAATGCTAAATTTGTTGTAATGGGGGGGTCATTTTTGAAAATGTTAGGTTTAAAAGGTCCATCTAGGGGGGGCACCTACTGGGTAGGCTTTTTTTTTAGCTAAAATGGTCATTTTTTGCCAGTTTTTGGCTTTTTGGGGTTAAGAACCCATGTGGGTTTTCGGACCGCGATCGCCGCCCTGGCCAGGGCGGCGGTTACATGACCGCCGCCCTGTCCAGGGCGGCGGTCACGAGACCACCGCCTTCAAGGCGGCGGTTACAAAACCGCCCCCCTGCCCAGGGCGGCGGTTTTGCACAGAATGCAAAAGGACCTCTTTTGAAAACTTACACTTGTATTTTTAGCATTTGTGTATGTTTTTATGACTCTCTTGATATCGTTTAGATACTAACTTACTCTGTTTTGTGTGTTTTTGGGTGTATGTAGGCGAAGGAGGAGTATATTAGATGGAGCCGGGAGAGGGAGTGTGACTGGCTACCCAGGGTATTGGATGCCCTCTCAGCAGATGAGGAGGACACATTGCAAAGGGCCGGCATATTGTGGATATCGCGTGTACCTCACGTTGCTCCATCCAGTCACATACTCTGTGACTTATTCTCATACTGGGATGTAGATCAGAACACTTTCCGATTGCCAGGGGTCTGTGGTGAGTGGACCATTACATTAGAGGACGTCTACCGCGTTCTGGGGGTCCCGATCATCGGGAGATGACTTACATTAGAGACAGTAGGCTCACGGGCACAGATTGCACAGTGGGCGACATATATGGGAGATGTAGTCATCTCCACGGGGTCGAAGAAGGGGGTGAGAGTTAGATCCATCCCTTCTTTGCCCATCCCCATATTTCGACAGGCCATCATGGGGATCCTTGCCTCGAGACTAATCGGGGACAAGGGAGGGGACACTTTGCTATACTGTTGGGCCCCCATCATTGCACAGATAGAGGGGCATGGCCGGATATACGCCTGGGGGGAAGACGTTTTGGGGACCAACTATCACAACTTATATAGGGTGGTCCATTTACAGGGACAGTCGTTGAGCCACCCAACTCTAGTCATGAGTTGGGTGTATGAGCATTTTATTCCTTATGGCAGAGGCGTGGAGGGTGGCAGATCCTGGGGCTGTGAGGGTGGCCAGATGGTCAGATATGTTGGTGCTTAGAGCACCTCACTAGCCAGTAGCCTCCCTCACTACAGCAGACATGGAGGCCACACCGTACCAGCTTATGGCTGGCGTATGGGGAGAGGAGGCCATGACATTGGTCTCCTGTTCCATCACAGGGAAGCTTATTGACTGTGTGGGATGGGTGGAGGTACATCCTTTCAGCAGGGTTCCTCAGCAGTTCGGTCTCCCATATGTGGGCATGCTTCCTCCAGTAGCACCAGTTTACAAATCAGTTCGGGAGGCTAGAGGGGGGGCCTAGAGGCCGTGGTTGGACAGTGGTTACCCCTGGCATTCCTATTGCAGCCAGGGGGATAGTTCGGACTAGAGGGAGAGCTGGTGCGCCTCGGGCACCTTTACTTCGGATTAGCGCGGGTCCTACTCATAGTAGCGATGACCCTATAGATATTGACTCTGATTCTGAGGAGTCCACAGAGGGAGGGTCGAAGGAGCAGATGGACGAGAGTGATCCTGAGTGGCATGACACTCAAGATATCATGCAGGCGGAGAGGGCAGAGCAGAGCGCAGAGAGAGAGACTCTGGTTTCCGAGGAGCCACTCTCCCGGGGCCATGGTGGAGATGATGAGTCCATTGCGGGGCATCATGTTGCCCCAACTACAGGAGCAGCTCCTCAGTCGGCGGTGGCATCTGCAGCGGGTGCTGGCCCTAGTGACCCATCTTGGAGGCCCGATGATCCGAGTAAGTTATCCTCTCTCCCTTTCAGTGTTAGTTTGATTTAGGACTTGCTTTAACTGCTATCCCTCCTTATATTTGTATCTTGTATTTTTTTAGCCTCTTGCCTAGTTTCTAATTCGTCTTTCTTCTTTGTTTTGCAGAGACTGTTGACGAGTGGCGGGATCTAATCCGTAGGTTATGTACTGATTCTTTGATGATCCCTATCGATAAGACTCGTGCGGAGCTATCCGTAGATGCCAGGGAGCCCTCAACAGTTGGCAGGCATACCGACGTCTTTGCTCCCGTTTGACATGTGGCCAAGATGGTGTCGACTCTCCGTACAGAGTTGGCAGGCTATAGGACAGCCGAGCACCTTATGAGGAGCCATTCTCATGGCGAGACCATGACTGCCCCTCGAGACCCTGAGCCTTCTATCCATTCAGAGTGCCAGTGTAGCCGTAGTCCTAGGCGAGGGCACGCACCTTCAGTGGGATCGCGTAGGGGTTGAGAGGCCACTTGGCTCCTATGCACTTTTTGTATTATAGATTCTTTTGTGTATTACGGGCTCTTTGAGCGTTTTGACCATGCCTAGTGCATGATGGCATTGTATACAAATATTGACAATTTATATATATGCGTCGATTTTGGATCAAAACTTTGTCACTTATGTCTTCCCTTTCTGTTTCCAGCTTTCTCGTGTATACTACGCTGTATGTTTTATATGCTTTCTAGAATGTATGCAATGGGAAACAGATGATGCAAATGTTTGCTTTCTTTTTGTGTTTCATGATGCTGATACATGATATTGTAGATATTTTGTGATCTTGAATCTTAACTTTTGTTTAGCAATTTGGATAACTTGTATTTGTTTTGGCACAGTGATGAAAACAACCAGTATGATGAACAGATTAACTTGCCCCACTCTTAACTCCACGCAACTAGTAAGATGCGAGGGCTCATCACCAAGAGCCAAGAAGGGCACAAGTTATGAAATATGGTGAAGTGATAGTGATGAAAGACAGACGAAGCTTTGGTGGAACCAAATTGAAAACTACAAGCTTACTCTACTTGAATGACTTCATAGTTTTGGATGTAACTTACCTTGCGGTTTATCCAGACTTAGACCCGTAGATGGCCACATAGTAGACAAAATCTGGGTTTTTAGGATTTTTTAACTCTTTTTGGAATTTTGAATATCTGATTCATTCATTTTTGACTCAAAGTTTGAATTGTTTGTTTATGACCTTTTAACATTTACTTTGTCTAGAGTACCCCCCTACACTTCTGCCCCATGCTACCTGTAAGAAGCATGGGTTTATCACTGTGGGCAAGGCATAGGCGAGTAAGGGCATTTCCATCCTTTCCCAACCCTACGTCACTAGTAAGAGACGCAAGCTCATCACCGAAGGTTGGTGGGGCAAGGAAATGTGTGAAAATAAAAATTTTCTATTTCATCACTTCTTGACCTTGTTTGTTTGAGTAAGATGTCAGTATATTCTTATTTCCAAAGAGATGTGCATATGGGATAGATGTGACACCATGAAGCTTCTAGAACAGACCATAGGCAAGACACCTATCCTAAGAAGAAACCAAAGTGAGAACAAACTTGCATGAGCTTGGTATGGTTACCGTTAAGACTTTGTCATCTCTGATTTTATTAGATAAAAGATTCTGAATTGATTGATGATATCAAAGATGGAGAGGTATGATTAAAGAACTTCATGCCAGAAACATCATGACTTTGAAATAAATTGCTTTGAGAATAGATTCCTTGATCACAATTTTTGTAAGAACAAGTGGACAAAATGATCCTAATTTATATGAAAATGCAATGTAGATAGTTATATAGGCAGCGCTTGCTGCTTATGCATAGAAACGTTTGAGGTGGAGGGAATTGACTGTTTCGCCAAACTCATCACCTTCTAGCATGCATAAGAGATAAGCACCATTCCCGTAGTCCTTCATGACTCGGTATGGGCCCAACCATTTGGGCCAGAATTTCCTTCCTTCGCCGGTCTTCTTGTCGATCCGACTGTCTAACCTCAGAACTAGGTCACCTTCGTATATGTCACGTTCATAGACTTTCTTGTTATACTGCCAGCACATTCGGTCGGCATAGACTCTATGTCGTTGTTCAACATTCTAACCCTAGCTTCATCCAGGATTTCTAATTGAGAAAGACGTGCTTCTCTGTAAGCGTCCTCATCCAGAATCCCTTGTAGCGAAATGTGGAGACTGGGGATTTCAACTTCGAGTGGGAGAACTGCTTCTAACCCAAATACCAACAAGAAAGGAGTTGCTCCCGTTGGTATTTTATTGAGGTTCGGTGGGGCCCACAAGGCTGGATATAACTTTAAATGCCAATCCCATTTGTTTTCTTTTACCGTTTTAAGGAGAATGGCTTTCAGTGTTTTGTTCATTGCTTCAGCCTGCCCATTGGCTTGGGGATAGTACAAGGAAGCCGTATGATGGCTGATTTTAAATTTGTTGCATAGCTCACGAACTTCTTCATTCTTGAAAGAAGTTCCATTATCTGAGATGATGATTTGCGGGATACCGTACCTGCAAATGATTTGGTTCAAAATGAACTTAGCGATTACAGAACCAGGTACAGTTGTAAGAGGCATGGCCTCTACCCATTTAGTGAAATATTCAGTGGCCGTGATTATAAAATTGTGGCCATCTGTGGACGAGGGAGAGAACTTCCCTATCAAGTCTAGGCCCCATGTAGAAAAGGGCCACGGAAGTAGTGATCGGTTGCAAAGCTTGTGCTGGCATGTGGATCTTATGAGAGAACTCCTGACATTTATGACACCTGCGTACAAACTCTATTGCGTCATGTTCTAGAGTGGGCCAGAAATAGCCCATTCGATGTATTTTTCGAGTGGTGGCGTGGCCGCCGCCGAAGTGGCCTCCACATATACCGCTTGTGAGATTCATGGAGAATCTTCTTGGACTCTTCTGTGTCAACACACCTTAAGAGCATTCCATCGAATGCTTTCCGATAGAGCACCTGCTCTATAATGACGTATTTAGCTACGATAATGCGTAACCGCATTCTTTGTTGAGGTGTAGCTCCTTCTGGGTACCTATGGTCCATGATATAACTAATGATATCAACGTACCAAGGGCACTCAGATATAGTAGGTCGGGTTTTGACGTAGTACACGCATTCATCTGGAAAGTCTAAGTCTACTAAGTCGCCTCCGTCTAGCGGGTTATCAGCTAACCAATCTGCGATGATTTTTCCCTTTAACTGACTTTTGGTTTACAAAAGTTAATTCGAACTCTCCCATTAAGGTTATAAAGCGTCCCGCCTTTTTAGACAGGGACCCTTGTGTGAGGAAGGTTCGTAAGTGGTCAGTTTTTACCATGACCCTTGTCTCTTGATTTAGCATGTAGTGTCCTTAGGCGTTTGGTTGCGAAAACTATGGCAAGGCATTCTCATTCTACTTGTGTATAGCGTGTTTCGTGTAGTCGAGCAATGTTCGGCTAATGAAATAAATTTGCACGCTCTCTCTTGTCATCGTCTTCTTGGGCCAACATACAGGCCAGCGAGACATCAGTAGCCGGTGAGTATAGAATTAACGGGTGATCTAGCTTAGGTGGCATTAGCGTAGGTTGGTGACAGTAAGAAACGTTTAACTGCGTTGAAAGCTTCATTGCAGTCTTCAGTCCAATCAATGCTATAGTCCCTTTCTTGAGTAAATTATTGATTGGATGAATAGCGAAGCTTAAGTCTGGGATGGAATCTCCAGATTGCACCCAGCTTCTCGAGAAATGATCTGATTCCAGATTCACTCGAAGGTGGGACCATTTCGGGGACAGCCCGAATTTTGGTTGGATCAACGTCGATCCCTCGTGACGATATGATGTAACCTAGGAGCTTTCCTCCTGTTACACCAAAGACGCATTTTTTCAGATTTAGCGTAACTCCGTATTCTATTAAACGTGAAAGAATGACATGGAGTACTTCGGGATGGTCACAATGCTTCTTGGATTTAGCCAACAAGTCATCTACATAGGATTCCATGATTTTCTGAATTAAATCATGAAATATATAAGTCATAGCCCGCTGGTACGTGGCACCGGCGTTCTTGAGACCGAATGGCATAACAGCGTAGCAATAGGTTCCCCAAGGAGTTATAAAGGTGGTTTTAGCTTGATCTTGCTCGGATATTTCTGATTTGATTGTATCCTGAGAATCCATCCATGAGAGACAAGAGCTCAAACCCAGCTGTTGCATCAACAATGACATCGATAGATGGCAATGGGAAGTCATCCTTAGGACATGCTTTGTTAATGTCCCGGAAATCTATGCAGATGCGTATCTTTCCATTCTTCTTGAGAACGGGAACGATGTTTGATACCCATTGGGAGTAGTCAACTGGCTTGATGAATCCTACCCGAAGGAGTTTTATTACCTCCTCTTTTACCATGAGGGCTACCTTGGGCTTCATAGGTCTTGATTTTTTGCTTAATTGGCTTTGCATCTGATCTAGTGACAAGGTTGTGCACCGCAATGTGGGGGTGCGACTCCTGTCATCTCTTTGTAATTAAATGCAAATGCCTTCTGATGTTCTTTGAGAACCTGAGTATGTATTTCTACTTCTTCTGGGGTTAATGAAGAACCTAGTTTCAATATCCTTGGTTCATTCTCTGTCCCAATGTTGACATCGATTGTTTCTTCGATTAAAGAGGTGTTACCCTCTTCGAACTCAGGTGGTGCTGGAGGTAGATCTATATCATCCCCATTTTCTATTGCGTATATGCTTGGTTCCCTTTGCGAGGGAAGATCCGTTACAGGATTTCCGAAGTAGGAAGATGAATGCGGGATCAGAGATAAATCTAGTGTGTGACAGGAGCGATGTAATGCTGCATAGTCATTTAAGTAATCCAAAGTAGCCGCATCATTTCCAACATGGTCTAGGATGGTAGATTCATTTCCGCTTGAAAGAGGATTTGTCATTGTTTTTATCAATGGTTTGTTACGAATGGATACTGTGAAGTGAGTATCTTCTAGCTCATTGCTTGGAGTGAAGCATGATGCCGAAGTTGCTATTAGAATCGGCGAGAAGATTTTTCTCTCGTGGGATTTCTTCAATGGATATGAAATTAAATGCTTTGCTTAAATCTAACACAACGTCTTTGTAGAGCTGTAAATGTTCGGCTTTAGTTTCATATATTTCAGAAACTTGGTTTGTTACTAATTGTGAGTCTCCGAGGACTCTGATGTTATCAATACCAATTCTTTTGGCTAAGGTAAGGGCCAAGGAGGAGAGCTTCGTACTCAGCGCCGTTGTTTGTGCATTCAAAGTTAAACTTGAAAGAGAATGGGAGGACATTTTCCTCGGGGCGAGGTAAGAATTATACCTACCCCCCGCTCCATAGTGGCATTTAGCTCCATCGAAATGGAGAGTCCAATACTTAGCCGGGAGCATAGATGTAGGGGTATCTGTTATGTTTGCACATTCTACTTCGACCATGCAAAGATCTTCTGCTGGAAGAGAGCCAACCCCTAAGGAATATCCTATACCTATCGAATCAAATGGTAAGAACATTGGTAAATGTTGTTCTATTAATTCAACAATTTTTGCAGTAGTAGTCCCTAATGATACAATTTCTTTAGTTTTACCGCCAGGAATTGGGGTTGTTTTGGCTATGCTGATGGTTTCAAGATCCATCGTAGGTACCAACTTTTCTTTTGACTTTGAGTCGGTGGGTTTATTAAGTTGGTTTGTTGGAAGTTTGAATTCTGAGTGTACACCTGGTCTCTTCTTTAAATCAGCTAGGTGCACGTCAAACGGCTTTGGATCACCTTTGGCTATAAATACCTTTCCCAGATGCAAGAATCTTACTTCTTGAAATAGCGTGGAAGGGGATTGCCTTCATTCGATGTATCTAAGGCCGGCCGAGGATCATATTATAGTTAGTTTCCCGATCTATAATATAAAACTTAGTCAGGATTGTTTTAGGTCCCAAAGTGACCGGTAGTATTATGGTTCCTATCGATGTGGCTTTAAGGCTATCGTAGCCTCTCAAGGTATTTCGAAGTAGTGGAACAGTTTGTTTCACCATATCCCAATTTTTGGAGGAAAAGAGAAAGGGACTATGTTAACCGCAGCTCCATCGTCAACCATTGCCTGTTTTACATAATTATTATAAACCTGTACTTGCAAGTGTAGGGCTGGATCGCCTCGGCGTGTGATCTCAGCATCTGTAGGCATTTTACTTATTTCGAATATGAATTCGACATCCCTATCCGCCTGTCCCGGAGGATAAACATCAAAGTCTATATGATTTACTTGTGCTTCTGGTGGTGGAGTGATACTAATTAAATGACCCAAACCTAACACCTCTAAAAGAGCAACCCTGTGAGTAGGGGAATTCTTTAGTAAATCAAGGAATGAAATATGCGAGAAGGTTTTTGTTAGATCATTAATTAGATCATAAGCACCCATAGGTTTTGCTATGGTTTGCTGGATGTTATCTATTTCCGGCAGATGGCTTGGACTTGGTTGAGAGAAATACTCTCGTGTCCTCATAATTGCTTCAACGGGTAATTCAGAGTCTAACTCCACTAATCCAACTACCTTAGGTCGCGGTTGACTTCCTAGTTGTGGCGCGGACTAATGGATTTAGCGAAGTTGAGGCCTCGTGATCGTTGTTTCTTGTTATTGCGCCTTTGTTTGTTCCAGTTGGTTTCAACCTATCGCTATCATGATTTGGGAGTGGATCATTAAAGATCTTGAGAGGGGCATTCTGAGGGGAAACTGCCCCTGCGAAGGTACTTGCCATTGGTGACGTAGGATCTGCTAAGAATATATCCATAAAAAATTATTTTTGTTCATTTGGCAAGCGTTGCATGAATTTGTTATAGTCACGACACGTTCTAGTGTTATGACCCCGAATTTTATGGAAACCACAATAAGAATTGGGATTATAATTCCCGTTTTGTTGGTTTGGTGTGTATTGTGGCCTAAAATTCCGATCAAACTGTTGCCTATTAGGACCAAAGTTTTGGAATTGTTGTTTTTGGTTTTGACTTTGGTTTTGGTAACCAAATGAGTTTTGGCTTGGCCCTTGCATGGGATTTCACCGTTGTTGTTGTTGTGGATTATTAAAATCCACCGTATTGACCGTCGGGGTAAAATTGTTGTTTCTTTGGTTGTTTGTTTGTGACGGAGTATTAACAACATTTACCCTCTTGGGCTGGTCAGTTACCCCATTTGTTGTTACCCCACGATTTTTGTTAAGGATTTTGGGTCCTTGATTGACATTTGTGGTAGTTGTAGTATTTTGAGTGGAGGTGATTAACCTCCCATTTGCTCCATACGTCTTACGACCACTATCTATTGCTGCCTGGTCTATTCGTAGAGCGCTCTCAAGTACTTCATCATAAGTCCTTAGTGGGAAATTCTGGACTTCTTCCTTCACTTCTCTGCTAAGAGAATGAAGGAATAAATCGCATAGCTCCATCTGATCCATATTTAGAGCGCTTGCCGAGGAATAAAGGACTGTGCGCCACCTTTGGATGAAATGGGTGACAGACTCATTATGTTCTTGCTTGATGTGCAAGAACTCCCTGATTCCTGTCCTTAATAGTTTGTTCATGTCGAAGGCTTTGATGAACTCAGACATGAGTTGTTTGAATGAATGTATGGAAGCCTCGGGTATTCTGTAATACCAATCGAGGGCAATGCCTTCCAGTGTTTTGGGGAATATTTTAGCAACAACCCCATCCCATGGGAGTAATTCTCGAATGGCTGTAGCGTAAGCTTTGATATGCGCATTCGAATCTCCTTCTCCTTTGTATTTGGGCAAATCGGGAAGAGGTCTTGGAAGCATAACGCTTCTTATGGCAAAATCTAAGGGCTCCTTTAAATATTCTGAATAAGTCCCTATCGCATACGTCTCAACCATTGATGGTGCCTGTTGAGGAGGCGGGTGGCGGAACGGGTTGTTGATATGGCGTAACGTACACGTTGGCAGGGGCATAAGGTAATCCCTGCATTTGAGTAAACATGCCGGGGGATGAGTACATATCCCCTTGTGGCGATTTGGGGTACATGTTTAAGTACGAAGGGGTACTATCCAGGAATGGATTTCTCTGTACCGGACCAGGAGGGAACAGTGCTAGTGATAGTGGGTCTAGTTGGCACTTGTTGTGAATACTGAGGAGTCATACCTAACGTGCCTACTCCTGTGAGGAGATCTACTTGGCTAGGATGGTGCAGAGGATTGGAACTCCCTGTTTGTATGAATTTCAAATTTTGACTTACTTGGGAAAGTTCTAATCCTCTAACCTTTTCTATTAGAGTTGAAATGACTTCGTTTGGTGAAGTCACGATATCGTGCCTTGGTGGCGTTTGTTGTATAACATGGCTTTGCGGAGGTATGTGATATCCTACTATGAACTGATTACTATCCTGCCAAGCATCTCTGAGAGTATTTTCTATATGTGATGGCATAGAGGTATTTTCTTGAGGAGAGAACTCGGGCTGTATTTGCAAAATTCCTACAGGTGGGTACATGCCTTGAGAGCGCTGTGCATTCCTAGGATAACGTATTGAGTACTCGTCATCTAGAACTGAGTATGGATCTGATTGTCTGCTAATATGTGGTCTAAGTAGCACCTGAGGAGATGAAGCAGATTCTCCAGTCAATGTCATATTGTTTGAGCCTGAAGGCTCTGTTTGTGTTTGAGCGAGTTGCTCCAACCCCTCTGCTTGGAAGGACGAACTATATCTAGTCCTTGGCGCTTGTGTTGACAACTGATTAGTTGAATAGTTGTCACCCCACATTGAGAGTGAGGGTGATGATTCCCTATTCTGTTGGGCGTAGTATGCCTCAAGACCCAGGAGGGGTCTGCCATATGCATCAAATCCTGACATATTCGGGGGGTATATGAATACCCACAGAATAATGGGAAGGAACGAAGGTGATTTGGATAAGATGAAACTTCTCAGAGAGAAGGTGAAGCAATTGTAAGGTTCACGTCGGGTTCACCAATTTTGTACGTCGGAAAAGCAACAGGCGAGCGTGAGAATCAACAAGTGACTCTTCCGTGTACCCGACCTCCTGAGGTCGTGCCGAGATAGCCGGTGGGGGTAGAATATGTAGACAAACTAGTTAGGGAGTCTAATGTCTTCGACACGCACTAATGGTATTTGCGAATCTAAGGCAAAGAAGGCCCTTCTAACTTGGACTGGTGTGATAGATCGATCAGCGAGGATGACTGCTCGAAGGCTCCAATCAATATCGAGCTCTAGCATGATTCGATCTATGGGTTGTGGGATGCGTGGAAAATGACCTGGGATGGTTTCGTGTATTTCTCCTGATAGGGTCATATGGTGAATATAGTCAACTCTATGGATGATTCTCTGGCCTAGTCCAAAATTCTCTAGCTTTGTTATCCGCTATATCTAGTAAAGACAGTTGTTCAATGATGATAGGTGGAAGCAGAGTAGACTGAAATACTAATGTGCGTAGGCCAGTGTCTATGTCTAATTCTCTTATGGATTCGTTAGGCTGTGGGATTTGTGGATCACAACCGTAGACTCTTGGTTGTTGCGGTCCTGTTATGGTCATACGCGAGATCAAGTCCTAATCCCTAGTATCTAGTAATTGTATGCTTTCTCAACCTCTACGTTTAGAATCAGCAATTGTGTGATTTTCTCAGAATACCTCACAGGTGTTCTAGCAACTTGAATTCTTAAGCTGGTATCTATATCTACGAGGGTGTCTCCATTTTCTGGCTATGGAACTAAAGGATCACACCCGAATATTTGTTCTCTTTCAAATCCTTCTACAGTCATGCGGATGTTTTCTAGGATAACCTATAGTTTGGCTGATTTGACCAAAATGTGTGTGCTTGGTCGTCTTCTATGTTTAACCCTCTCAATTATGACCTGACCTGTTGGAAGTCTGTTGTTGTTTGGAAGACTTGTATCCGAAGGTTTTGGTCAATGTCAGTTATTGCCACTACGATATTGGGCTGGGGCACAATTGGCTTGAAAATGTATTCCCTGGGCTCCCTAGATCCTGTAATTGTCATGCAAAAGCAGTAATGAAAAAAACTATAATAAAGTAAAATCTAAGTACACTTCTAGCATATATAATTTCTTTTTGTATTTTCTGGCAATTTATAAGAAAGCAACTATTTAAAATATTTAGAATTGACAACTAAACTAATAACATAAAACAAACAAAATAGCCGAGTGTAGCTATTTGTCTGTGCAATTTTGTATATCTATTCTAAACAACGAAATAACTAATCTATTTGCAAGATTCTTGATCCTAACTTAGAAGTGAGGAATGAATCATAGTTTCTCAGAAACTATCAATCCCCACAACTTCCCTGGCAATATCGAGAATGGAAATAACTGAAATAAAGTGATTAACTACTTTATTTGATAAGTTCTAACTTAAAACTTTGAAAGATGGAACCTGAATTTTGCAGAACAGTGGCGAATCCGACGGTGTGTGTGTTCTTGTCCCCTCAGTATGATCTCTTCGTTCTTTGTGCTCACGTGAATCCAGAAAAGCGTGTAATGCTTGCATCAACAGGAATAGATATTTGGATCAATGGATAGCCTTCAGAATGTAGACAGAATAGAATGCGGATAGGAGAGGGATAGCGCAAGAGTACAGAGCTTGGCCTATGCAATTCCTAGCGGGGTCTACTGCGAATCATGCAACAAAAAGCGTCCAGAACCTGAAACTAGTCTGTATGAAGAACAAAACCTGTAACTTTAATGGCTGCCTAAACTATTCTACTCCAGAAACAATAATACTATTTGCACAAGTTGGATCTGTGGCTTACCAACAGCTGAGTAATGCAACCAAGCATGTAAAGGATTTAAACTATCAAACTTAAGCAAACTAGAAGACTGAACTACTGAAAGTGGTGAATTTGAAACAAGAATGAGGGGCCATTTGCATGTGCACAAACCATGCATTTAGAGGAATTCAAACACTCAAAGATCAAAACCAAACTGAACTCCTAAACAATAAACAAAGGAAAAATACTATTCCAGGGGACCAAAAACATAAATGCATGCTCAAGTCAGCAAGAAAAGCTGGTGAAGAATTGAACTTTGCGTGCGTTCTGTCAAAAGAACGTTCTGGAAAATGCGTAAAGGACCGCCGCCCTGCTCAGGGCGGTGGTTACAGGACCGCTGCCCTGTTCAGGGTGGCGGTTTCGTCACTGAAGACCAAAAAGCCAAGAAAAGAGGAAAAAAGGGGAAAACAAAGCACGCGGGGGCTAAGCAGGGCATGCGGGATGTTAACGCATATCCGTAAAGCTTTTCTGGATCCCGAACACCTTGCGAAGAGACCTGTATCATCATTGGGGCATTTATTACACCGTTCCGCAGTACAGTACCTTACAATTTTGGGTACGTATAGTATCCTCAAGCCCTTAAATTGGAATCATTTAATTAATATATTTATGGTGTTTTGTAAGAGAAAAAGAGAAAAAAGAAACACAAGTATACCTAGCAGTATCAACTATGTTGCACATGTGGTAGTGAAGGCATGGAATCAATCCCAAAATACTAATAGAAAATCAGATATTTTCAATTAGATAAATGTACATTCCCTCTTTTATTAAAGATATTTATTTATGAACAAGGTGGTGATTCACTTGATATTTTGGGGGGAAATCAACTTGTAAGAATTCATCAAAATTGTATAAATATGGGGACTTTTCCTCATGTTAAATGAGAGTTAGTTTTTCTACTCTCAAAAAAGGAGTTAGTTTTGGTATTCTGATCAAAGGGGGTTAGTTTTTCAATTTCTGAAAAAGGTTGAGAGATATAATTATGAATACTGCATGTTTCCTTTTTGAAATACATATGCATTCTAGTTTCATAAACTTCTGTGTTAAGGTGGTTGCAATGTACGACCATTGAAAAAAATTGAGAGAATTTTATTTATGTTCCCTTATTAAGAAATTAAAGATTTGAATGAAATATGTCCTCTTCTGAGTTTAATTTCTGTGTTCTAGGTTATGTATGTCAAATTGGTGATTAATGAGTTATATTTTCTGCTACAGTCTTGTGTTTGTTTCTTCTCTTTGTAGTACACTAGGTCAATCCTCAATGGTTGTGATTTGGTCATTAGTTGAATATTTTGTTATGAGAATTTACTCTACAATATTATACATAATTGTAAAATCCTTACTCTAACCATTTTTTCGAAGTGATTCTCGATATCCTTTGAGTTTATGTTGGGTGCACTAGAGTAGAAGCAGTAAATAATTTATTAGAATGATATCACGAGGTTTTGTGTTGAGTATTTTGGAGATTGTGCTCAAACTTTGCATTTGTTGGCTATCAATGAATGCAAATATTTCTTTGTAGAAACTATCACTACTTAATCCACCTTTTATGCACTTTCCATAATTACAAGTTACTCTAATTATTAAATTATTTGATACAAGGAATCTCTCATCATATAAATCCCCCATTTGTGAAGTTAGAACTACCATAGTTGATCCCACCCCATCATAATAACTTCCATTTGTCCATTTCCTACTTTGTTGCTCTAAATATCACTAAATGTGCCTTCTAGCCTTAATTTTCTAATCAAGAGAATGTAAGACCAACCAAAATTTGTTCTCTATAGTAACCTATGTCTAGTGTATTAAGCATATACAACAAATTTTTTGACAAGTCGTGAGAGTGAGTATTGTATTTGTGGCCATGTTTATCTGAGATTGATCCATCATTGAAATGTATGAAGATGAACAAAGAATTCATCTCCCCCATGCATTCAGGTTACACTACAGGTCTTCTCACCCTAGTTCAAGGTAGGACTAAAAGTAGAAGGATGAGGTGATCCCCTCTGTACATGTCCCTTAATCACCTCAAAGCGTGATCCCAAGGAAGTGTTAGATCCCTCCTCAAATTTTAAATGACATATCACCTAGTCTACCACCACCAAAATATCCCCCCTTCCTTAGAGAACATTTTCAGACCACCAGGGGTTGTATAATTGAAGACCAACATGCTTTTAGCACCATTTTCGGGGATATAAAATCTATCTCATTGGATCAGATTTTGAGTTAAATTTTCTCAGGATGTATGAATTTGTAGTATTCCTACATATTAGGTAGGCCAGTTAACATACTTCTAGCACTGTTTCCAAGTATTTCTTGATATAATTTGATAGGAATTTTGGATTTTAAAGTATGAATTCCATCAAAATGGTTCTGGCACCGTTATTAGGGATATAAAATTTATCTCATTGGATCAAATTTTGAGTTAAATTATCTTAGGCTGTATGAATTACTAGTATTTCTACATATTGTGTAGGCCCATCAACACATTTTTGGCACTGTTTCCAGGTATTTATTGATAGAATTTGATAGGTATTTTTGCTTTCAGAGTGAAAATTTTGTCAACATGCTTTTGGATCCATTATCAGGGACTAGAAGTCATACCTTTATAGATATTTTCTAGAATTGGGAAAATACAGACCATTCTGAAAGTGTTGTCTAAAATTTTTCCATTATAAGAAGGTTTTCCATAAATCCTACTCTTATTTGAGTATATTAGAAGTTGATAAGCATAAAATTGGGAAAATTCATAAAGATCTACAAAGATTTATCTGTTATTTTGTGAAGAAATCCTTTCAAGAACTTTTTGAGTTAATCTATACATTTAAGGTGCAAGGCATTAGTGACAGCTCTATCTTTCAAATAAAATTTGGTTGTACTGGAGTGAAAATATTTTAGATCTTTTTGATTAACTCTCCCCTTTGCAAAGATGGAAGGATAGAGATCATTTTTCAAGTCTGATCCCACTAGAAGATTACTCCCAGAGTTGGAGAATACATAGTCAAGAAGGAAGAAGATATGGAAACTAGTGATTGGTCAAAATTATAAGGAAAATATTGTTCAACTTGTTGAATTTGATCCACCTTTGGTGGAGGATTACTCTAGCACACCAGAAAAATATGATCTAGATAGTCATCAAGCATATTTACATTCTTTGTTTCAAGAAGGTTAAACATTTACAAATAATAAAGGTATTCCTCATCTTCAATATTTATTGACTCTTGAGATTAAAGTATTTTATGAAACCGAGTCCGTGAAGGATTTCCATTTTTTGGATCAAACTTATCTACCTTAGAGGCCTCTGGTACCCCATTATTTTAAACCTCCTTTTGAAAATCCTCCAGAAAATAATATTGAATAACCTCCACCAAGGGCTCCTTTTGTAGTCACCACTTATAGAACAATAAGGTTCATTGGAATGGTGGGATATTCTAATGAAGTACCAAATGAAATTAGAAGAAGGTTTCCTATATTTCAAGGGAATAATTCCATAAGTGGGGATAAACATCTTAGATTTTTTAAAAATGTAATGGATGACTATGAAGTAGAGAATGAATATGTTTATGTTAAGTTATTCATACATACATTAGAATAATATGTCAGGGAATGGTACAATTTACTGACTACAAATTCAATTGATTCTTGGTTAGAAATGAAGAATGCATTAAAATTCCATTATGGTGATAAGACCAACCTTAGGTTTCCTTTATCATAGTTTGAAAATATTAAAAATAATCCTAATGAGTATGTGTAAGACTTTAATACTAAGTTACATAAATATTGAATATATTACCTATTAATCTAAGGCCTAGTGATGATTATTTCTTGATTAAGTACTCAGATGCCTTTGATAAGAAATCCACTTATTATTTGAGGGACAAAAATCCTAAAACTCTAATATAAGCTTCCTCTATGGATATCCAAATTGAGAACAATATTAAAGCACCTGATAAGGCTCCAAAGAGGAAGGTGTCAAGATTAATCCATATAAACCTCATGAAAGTAAGTCAATATACCAAGAGGAAGTGGTTAAAAATTTGGTGAGAACAGTCAAAGATATTTCATATAAGCTTACTAGAGTAGAGAATGGGTTGGTTTCAAATCCTCAAGCTCTGCACCAAGCCCAAGGACAAAATAGATTTGGGAATCATCTCAAAGGAGATCATTGGGATAATGATAGAGGAAAAATACCTATAGTTTCAGGAAGTAAGTAGAAAGCTTTCAAAGATAATAAAACAGTCACAAATCCATTGACAACATGAGTATCAATGGTAGAGGAAGACAACATCATTGAATGGTGTGATAAATCTTTATTACCACACCCCCCTTATGAGTAGATTGTTTGAGATGGTGATGTTAACAAGGAACCTGATTTTGATGATATATGTATGATGGAGTTTCCAAATGATTCACCATAAGGAGATACTTCTACTGATCCTCTATATTTAGAAACTGTTGAGGACTTTTGGGCTTGCACAAATCAGGTATTCTCCCTCCATTTTATTGTTAATTCTCATATAGATATGACTCAATCATTTAAACTTATAAATCAAGACTTTTAGTATTTAAGGGATTTAATGATTAAAAAGTATGATGGCGGAATCCCTTCTAAATAGGATAGGCAACTATTAATGAATGTTATTATTACTAAAGAAAGTTATTATAACCTTCATAATAGAAAATTCAAAGGATCTGTCCTTTCTTTTAAAACAAAAATACCTCTCTTGACTAACATCCCCAAGAATGTGCCCAAGAAAAATATGCATGAAAAATTTCCATTTATCTCTTTAAATCCAAGAACTTCTGTTTCTACCCAAATAGTAAAGGACGTTATCCCACGAGAAAAAATAGTCACCCTTGCCCCTATACAACCCTACCAAAGTGTGCTATATCTGATATGGCTCAAATTCTAATTCAAATAAAGATCATTGTCCTTATTTTGGAATTACTTAGAATTCCTTAACATAGAAAATGAGCATTTGAATACTTGGGTATGAATAATGATATGGTTTTCAAAGAGAGAAGTATAAATAATGTAGTAACTCCCCCCAAATTTTCTAAATTTGAGATGAAGGAAGACCATGAAAACATCGAAGAACCCCCAGAAGTATGTTTAGGTACTTCCTTGGTTAAATACCAATTAGATGTGGATCCATTCATTACCACTCTAATTGTCAATGAGTGGATTCTTCACAATTGTATGTTTGATTCAGGAGATTCATGTAACATCATGCCTTTAGAGGTCATAAATGAATTGGACATAAGAATTATAAAAACTTTTGGGAAATTTTATGTCATGGATTTTGTTAGCGGGAAAATTTTTTAGGTGGAAAAATCTATCGATTTCTTGCCAATGTTCTAGGAATCGAAGAACCTCTACTTATATGGTACAAATTCTGTATTTGCATGCACGTGAATAGGTGTATTTTCCTGGTGGTCTTATAGCCTGGGATCCAAAAGAGGCATTCCATTGACCCTATGGAAAACCTAGCAATTTATTGCTAGAGAGTAATTTTTTTGTAAAGAGGGAAAGGGGAGTGAGAAATGAGATAGGAGATCTAATGTTGCAGGTAGAAAATTAGAGTCTTGCACACACTAGTTAAAACTTTCAACACATGCATTTATGAGAAGAAGTAACTCTTCAAACAAAAAAAAGACCGATTAGAATTTATGAGAAAAAAAGTATCAATAAATCCCTCAGTCAAAAAAGGCTAGAAACTCCTTGTATTGATGCTTAAACCAAAGTTGTACATAGTGTGGGAATGGAAGAAAAATTGTGAGGGGGAAATGGAAGAAAATGGCTATCTCCTTTGCTCTCTCTAAGTACAATTCATTATTGATCTTACAAAATCAATCACCAACACTTTTAAATGGGAATGGATTTACAATTTAGAGGAAGAGAAAAGACTCTTTATATAACCCCCATTGACCCTTCATATTCCTTGAAACTTTTCACATTGTTAGGAAAACTTTAAGTCCACTTATATAACTTAAGGGTGACTTATTACATTGAAAATAAAGTCATTTTAAATTACTTAAGGCATTATGAAAAAGTGTAAACATAACGAATAATTAGAATGTGGAGGAGAGAGAAATTTGGGGGAAGGAAGAGAAGAGAGAGAAGAAAAAGAGTAGATGTTATTCCTAATGAAGTCCACTGGTCTTTGTCAATGGAAAGCTCCTAATATAGTGAAACTCTAAGTCTCTAAACTCTTTGCAACATGAGAAACTCCTTCATCATGGATCATAAATGCTTTCCAAGTTAAATGAACTGTTCTACCGATGACCACAACTCCCACCTTGTGTATTATATACCAGTGACCCGAACCATGTAGAGAGTGTCAAAAGACACTATTAGGCTCCCTAGGATGGATCTCAAATGCCATGTGAGAAATTCCCATGGATGATCCAAAATGATGATCCCTTTATGTTATATTATGCTAAAACTTCCCTCTAAGTATAACTTACTATTAATAACAAGTGCCCAGATGGACAAATTACTATTTTTAGTAAGAGGTGATTTTTCCTCTTCTTGACCATCCTGATGCAATGAACTCCCTCATTCACTTCTTTGCACATTTCCTTCGCCTTGACCAATTCTTGGGGTGACTTAATATTTTTAGTAAGTGTTCATTTTCACTGTTTTCTACTTTGAACACTCATTTTGACTTCTTGGTGACTTTCGGTGCACATTATCTTTGTTGTAGTCACTTTTGATGAAGACTTATGAATGATTGCAAGCATGTGTAGGAAAGCTTAATATTTTTGGTATGTAGATTTTTGGTACTTGGTTTATGATGGAACATATTTTTTTGGACTCGACTCGTTGTCATGGTCACGTCCTCCAAATTTCACTTGATTTCGTCCATTAGAATGCTTAGAAATAAAATTTAAAATTTTCACTTGACAATGGCTTTAGGCATAGAGCTGCCATGATGGCCATTAATGGAACTTGAAATTTTAAGGTCTCATTTTTGTCTTTGATCGTGATGAAATAAACTCTGCTATGATAGGCTTTTCATTTGGATTATGTGTGCAAGTTATTAGCTTGTTTCCATTGCCAGATTTATGGGAAAACTGACGAATGTGAGCTAGGGCACGAAATGGGATTTTTGTTGGAACAAATGATTCAGGGCACCATTTGACCTCTCGTTTGTTGCATATTGATCATCTTGAAAAATGAGGAATTCTGTAAAAGATGACATCTCAATATGACTTGTATTTCGAAATATATGAAGATTTTTTGATGGGAAGACTTTGTGGTTATCTGGTAAAAAATATTCATTTTCTCTTCATTTTTTGTTTTTTCAATCCATTTTTTCTCTGATACCTATGTGTTTTCATAGATTTTAGGGTTTTTTTTCCATAGTAGAGATTTTTTGGAGCAGAAATGGTGGACTAGGTGTCTTGACAAGCATGAAAAAAGCTATGACAGGGTGTGAAGCTATAAATAAGAAATGTGGGGGAAAATGGCTAAGTGTCAGATTTAAAGCAATTCAAAAACCCATACCAAGGTGAGGGAAAAAATTTTGTGTCCTTGATATCCATTAAACATTAAGGTATAAAAGGGGCATCAATTTGTATGATATCCCTCCATGTGACACTTGGCCAGATTTTGACGGTCGAGCATTTGGCTCCACTAGCTCCTGGAGGCTGCAGATTTGCACTGGAAAGGGTCACATGCATGACCTGAGGGCTTGAAGGGGCTAGGAAAATTATATTTTCCCTCATGTTCCCTTGGAAAAATGGGACAAATGGGACATTAATTTTCACATTGTGCCTCCATGCGACACTTGATGATCATTTGTGCAGTGAGAGGTAAGGCTCTAACTAGCTCCTGGGGGCTTAATTGGCAATGTAGGAGGTCATATTAGGGTCCAGGAGAATAATAAAGGTATGTGTGATTTTTTATGTCCCCTATATCCATTTTATAAAGGTATGAAAGGTACATGAAATCCCACTAGGCTCTTGGTGCTGACACATGTCTTCTTGAAAAATTGGCTAAGTGTTGAACCTTGAGAGCAAACTTGTGAAGGCCATATTTGGAGTTCCCGATGGAGTGTTTTGGAAAAATTGTATATGAAATTGACTGAAAATTTCCTTATAAACCCAATGGTTGGGGTCTCATCTCTTTATTCCTCCACTTATGCCCTAAAAAATTAGATTTTTGATCTGGATCCCTAGTTAAAAATGGAAAAACCATATATAAACCTATTACACCAAAGTTTTGTGAAAGATAAGATATAACCATATTATAGGTATTTTAATTACCTTTCTGATGATGTATTTTTTGAATCCTAACTCCATCTAGATCTCCTAGAATCACTTCCCGAAGTTCAGTAGCTTTTTTGGCCCTATGCACTACCTAGGTCTGTGAACCTTGTTTTTGATGAAACTACCCCAATTCCTCAAAATATTTCCTAAATATTCCAAAATAAATTCCATTATGTTATTATACCTTAAATTCATCTCCATGTTGGATCTGGCTCCCCTGTTCTAATCTAGGGGGTTACATCAGTCTTGGGAAGGCCATTGGTAGCCCTTCCCACAACTGTCCAAAAATAACAATCTTCAAGAAATCCTAAACTAACCCAGGGGGATTGAATTGAATTTAATAATTAACCTAGGGGACTAATTTAACATCCATTAAGAGGTCATTAGACTGACTGGGTAGACCCGGGGTGCCTTGGAAGGGTAAAAATTGAAAGTTTCGACACAGGGGTATAATTGTCATTATTGGAAATTGTCAATTTTCCCATTGCACATTTGCATGACAACACATAGCTCTATCTTGGGGACATGGTATGGAATGAGCAGCGAAGACATGATGAGGAAGCCTAGAATCTCAACTTTAGTATATAATGACTAGTACCTTATCCATTGGACCCTACACAGTCATGTATAATCGAAAAGAGAGAGATAAGAAGAATAACACACACACACACTAAAAAATATGGAAGGAAACACACAACACACATGAAAAGGAAAGAAACAAAAACATGGAAACACACCTAATTCACCTATAGTACAAGGTGGGGGATGACCCACTTCCACTAAAAAACTTTTCATCTTCTCAAAGGTTACCCCTGAATGGGAAACACTAAGTGATGTTGTTTTGTGAAGCCATTGAATAGTTTGAGAAAGTATCCTCCTCTCCTTAAATATTTGAAATCTAGGTGCTTTCATGATTGTTTTTGTACTTTGTAGTGGTGAATCTACATCAACTTATTGATGCTCAATCCTTTGTTTAAAAATTCTATTTCCTTCATTCTCTTTGAAATTGGTTTCATAGTGCCAGTTGCATTATGTGTTTATCCACATATTTGATTTTTCATTGAGCATCCCATCATTTCCCTAAGGCTTATTTTCATTCCAATTTCTTGAATATTTTGAGTTCTTTTATTTCCCAGATCTATGCTTGTTGACCTCTTTTTCATGAGAAACCTCACACTTATCTTTCATCTCTATTCCACTATGAGGTGCTTGAATATTGAATGAATGATAATAAGTAGCCTCATACTTGTCGTGTATAACCATGACATGAGCTAAGAGATCAATAATTAGCTCAAGGTCTTCTATACTTTCTACTGCATCCAGGATTTCTTGTATAGAGTTATACTTTGTTGCTTCCTACGGTTCATATTTGTATGTATTTGAAGAATCTTCACTTTGAAGCTCAAGGAAAATATCTGGATGGATTAATTCATTTCCCTTAAACTTATTACATTTCACTACTTCTTTCTCAAGGAGATATTTTCCTTTGATGAATTCAACAACCTCTATTTCAATTTTTTCGTCATGGAAAGAGTCTTTTTATTCAAATGGGAAATAAAATACCTTCATTTTATCATTATATCCATCAACTATTATCTCAGGAGAGACATCAGATTTATCATCTCAATTTATTTCAACATGGAAAATATTCACACTAGTTGAGGCTTCCAAACTAGATTCACGTATGTGTTACAGATTCAGGGCTTGCATCAGGAGTTCAAGACTGAGCTTAGGATATTCTTTCTCTTTAGTGGCTCTTAAGAGATATTGCACAAATTCTTCCTTCAGACCTTTCTTAGGCTCATCACAATCTGGTATTGTCCCTCCATGAATGGAATGATTGAGATCATATTCATCTCCAAATAGGAATGATAACATATCCTCTTCATGGATGAGCGTAAAAACTAGTTTCTCCATTTGTAAACCATCAACAACCATTTCCTCTTCTTCTTGGCTTGGATCATCTAGAAAATTAGGTATATCCTCTTAGAACTTAAAGTTACTCAATGTTTCTTCAAGATCCATACTCCTTTGGGAAGGGATGTGTAGTCCTATAAAAATTGGAATATCCTCTTCTTCTTTAGTCATTATGAAAAGATTCATCTTCCTGCTATCTTGGTACAAAATATTAGCTTTCGAATTTCCTAATTTTTACACCGTGTATCTCATCTTATTTTCTGGAAGAAATATTTCCATGTCTCCCTTAACCGGATTGGTTGCAGAAGACCAGTTCATCTAGATCTTATCCCCAAACTGCTAGAAAAATCTAACTTAGCAACATTCCAAATGAATCCAAAAAGTATGCTACCAGAATCATCATTGAAACCTTCTTGTATGGAAATTTGGCGAGAACCACTTGTGTATTTTGACCTTACTTGTAAGTGGGACCTATTTTGAGTCCAAGGAGTAACAAGGGACACCAGGTGAGATCATGGTGAGTTTGAGAGCCTTGGAGAACTTTACAGGAATTACATTGTTAGAGGTTCTAGAATTTATGATGCAATTGTTCAGTACATATTCTCCAATGAGAAGGGAGACATAGAATAGATCGACCTTGTTAGTCTTGGATGCACTTAGAGAAAGAATGTTTTGTGATGGAGGTAGAGATGGGTTTGGTAATATTCCTTTAGAACTAGGAGCTACAACATTGGGTGTTAAAATAACACTTCTAATATATCAGATGAATCTCTTAAATTGTTAAGGTTGATTCCATAAATATTTGGTTTTAGTAATCTACACCTTGGCTTTGTTCACATATTCTACGAAGTCAAAGGGAGAAGATGTGGACAAGGGGGATGTAGGGACTTATGTTTTAGCTATAATAAATTTAGAAGCAGGGGTAGATGTTTGGGGAATAGAGGGTATTTTAAAAGGCACACTAGGAACTTTTTAAGCATTAGATCATATAGGAGTAGATTTAGATTTATAACTAGAAGAAACATTGGAAGAATTACTTAGAATAGTGGGTGACCTTGTGTTTATTATAGTATTAGGTTATTCTAGTGCATACTCCATACAAGGTGGGACGAGAGATCCTCAACTGATTATTTTATTTTATGGAGTCACCATAGGAGGATCATCAGCCTTCTTTTTCTTTTCAACAGTGGAGGGAGGTGCTCCTTTCTCAAACTGAGAATGAGTGAATACCACACATGAGAAACTAGGTGCATCTTCTTTGTCATCTTCATCACCTCCATAATACTCACATAATCTGATTTGTGTATCATTCTCAAGTTCATCAACTTCTAGGAAACTACAACCTTCACTTTATTTTTCAAGATCTTCTTCATTTTCTTAAATCCTACAACTTGCCTTGATAGGTAGGGCCTCTAAGGAAAGCATTCGGGGTGCTCTTGAAATATAACTTCTATTGTTTCTTTGAGAATACATTCGTTTAAAAATTTCCCTCTTCCACGATGCCATTTTATTTGCTAATTTGTACAGCAACGGATCTATTCTCTCATCTCCAGGACACTGAGCCTTACCCCTTGAGGGATTCTTGATCTTTCCAAATAGGATGAGATCATCATCAAGTTCGATGGCCATCCTTTGTGATTATGCAATGCTACTTGGTTAGAATATTTATAGGAAAAATCACACCTCCAGTGATTGAGAATTTATGAAGAACCTCTTGACATTATTTTCAAATGGTGAATCTTCTTCTAGTATCTTGTGGAGTAGCCGATCGAAACAAGCCATGGATTCTCCCATAGTTTCATTTGTTTCCTTCATATTTTCTTATTGAACAAGGAGATCTTGAAAATCCTCAGTAGATTTGAATCTTTCCTCGAACTTGGTTTTGATATCATTCCAATGAGTTATCGATCTAGCGGGTAAGAGATAGAACCATTATACTGCTTTTTCTTAGAGAGATTATACAAACAATATTATGGAAAATTATTCATGTGTGACTTTAAGAATCCCACATGATGTTGTGAAAGTGATGATGTGTTCTTCAGGATGTTGTGTGCAGTCACCTTTGTACTTTGGAAATCTCTTACGAGAACCTATTGGTAAATCATGAAGAGGGGTTTAAGAGAAATCGAGCATGTATTTCTTCCCCATGGGACAATGGGTTGAGGTCTTTATGCTTCGTTCACCATTATTGTTTTTGTTTCTACTTCAACTCTTGCTTCTACAAATTCTTCTTCAGATTCTTCTTCCTTTGGGAACTCAATGTTGAATGACGGTTGAAAAATGGGATAATTTGAAGTTGGAGTATCAATAGGATTTTAAATGGGATTACTAGGTGAACTGATTGAAAACTTGGATGGGGATGAGGCTTGAGAAAAATAGTAGGGGTTATCTTTGATTCATTCTTGCTAGTTTTGCAAATCCCTAAAAGTGGAGTCAATAACTCCTCTCAATCTATTCAACCTTATGTATCTCCTTTCAGCCAAATTTTTGAAACTCTTGTAGTGGGAATATGAAATGACACTATGGAATGTGAAAGGTCACGTGTAGGAATCAATAGTGTGCTTTTTTGCAACGGGCTTTCATCAACTCCAAATTTTATTTTATTTTTTTTTTGGATATTTATTTTTGTATTTTTAGACCTTGTGGTTGTATTTTGGGTGCAGATGCTACCAATTCTACCCCATTGTGGGCACTAAAAACTATTGGCGAGAAATTTTTTTGGGTGGACAAATCTAAGGGTTTCTTTCCAACACTGTAGGAATCGAATTCCATTGATGTAGATGATGTAAATTTCGTATTTTCATGTGTGTGAATAGGTGTATTTTCCTGGTGGCCTTGTGGCTAGGGATCCAACAGGGGCACTCTACTGACCTTACAGAAAAGTTAGAAATTTATTTTTAGAGAAGAATTTGTCTGTAAAGTGGGAAAGGGGAGTGAGGAATGAGATAGGAAAACTAATGTTGGAGTTAGAAAATTAGATTCCTACACACACTAGTTAGAAATTTCAACACATGCATTTATGAGAAGAAACAAATCTACAAATAGCAACACGACTAATTATAATTTATGATCACAAAGTATCAATAAATTCCTCATTCAAAAAATGCTAGAAATTCCTTGTATTGATGCTTCAACAAAAGTTGTACATAGTGTGGGAATGAAGGAAAAATTATGAGGGGGAAATGGAAGAAAATGACCATCTCCTTTGTTTTCTCTATAGACAATGCACTCTTAAGTTTGAAAAATAAATCACCAACCCTTTTAAATGGGAATGGATTTAAAATTTATAGGAAGAGAAAAGACTCTTCATATAACCCCCATTGACCCTTCATATGCCTTAAAACTTTTCACATTATTAGGAAAAATTTAAGTCCCCCTTTATAACTTAAGGGTGACTTATTACATTGAAAATAAAGTCATTTTTAATTACTTAAGGAATTATAAAAAGTGTAACCCCAATGAATAATTAGAATGTGGAGGAGAGATAAAGTTAGGGGAAGGAAGATAAGAGAGAAAAGAAGAAGAGGAGATTTTGTTTTGTATGAATTTTTTTAGTCTTTGTCGATGGAAATCTCCAAATGTAGTGAAACTATGAATCTCTGAACTATTTACACCCTAAAAAAATCCTTTATCTTGGCTCACATATGCTTTCTAAGTTGAATGAACTATTTCACCGATGACTGCAACTCCCACCCTACATATGATATACCTATGACCTGAACCATGTAGTGCATGTCGAAAGACACTCCCAGGTTCCCTGGGATGGATATGTAATTCCCTATTAGAAACTCCCATGGATGATCCTGAATGATGATCCCTTTATGTTCTATTGTGCCAAAACTTCCATGTGAGTGTAACTTACTATTAATAGCAAGTTCCCAGATGGAAAACTTACTTTTTTTAGTAAGAGGTGATTTTTTCCTCTTTTCGACCATCCTGACGTGATAAACTCCCTCATTCACTTCTTCAAACATTGCCTTTTCATTGACCACTTATTGGGGTGACTTACTATTTTTAGTAAGCACCCATATATGGGATTACTATTTTTAGTAAGTGTTTGTTTTCACTGTTTTATGCTCTGAACACTCATTCTAAATTCCTAGTGACTTTTGGTGCACATTATCTTTGTTGCAGTCACTTTTGATGAAGACTTACCAAAGATAGCAAGTCTATGTAAGAAAGCTTACTATTTTTGGAATGAAGCTTTCTAGTGCTTGGTTTGTGAGGACTCAGCTCATCATCATGATCATGTCCTCCAAATTTCACTTGATTTCGTCTATTAGAGTGCTTGGAAATAAAATTTAAATTTTTTTCCTGACAATGGCTTTGAGCATGGAGTTACCATGGCGGCCATTAATGGATCTTAAAATTTACAGGTCTATTTTTTGTCTCTTATCATGAAGAAATCAACTCTATTGTGATAGGTTTTTTGTTTGGAGTACGTGTGCAAGTTTTTAGCTTGTTTCCATCACTGGATTTATGGGGAACTCTGACGAATGTGAGATAGGGCACAAAATGAAATTTTTGTTGGAACAAATGATTTAGGACACCATTCGACCTCTCGTTTATTGCATCTTGATCATCTTGAAAAATGTGGAAGTTTGAAAAATACAACATCTCAATCCGAATTGTATTTTGAAAGATATGAAGAGTTTTCGATGGGAATACTTCATGGTTATCTAATGAAAAATCTTCATTTTCTCTTCATTTTTTTTTGTGGTGCATTTTTTCTCTAAGACTTGTGTGTTTTCAAGGATTTAAGTGTTTTTTTTTTCATAACATATCTGGTTTGGATTATAAGTGATGGAATTCTTGTCTGAACAAACATGAACAGATCTATGGCAAGGTGTGAAGTTGTGAAGAAGAAATGGGGGAGGAAAATGGCTAAGTGTCAGATTTAAAGCAATTTAAAAACACATACCAGGGGGTGGGGCATGTTTTTTTTCCTTGATGTCCCTTAAGAATTAAGGAATGAAAGGGACATCAATTTACATGATGGGCCTTCATGTGACACTTGGCAGAAATCTAACGATCGAGTATTTTCCTTCACTAGCTCCTGGGGGCTAGAAATTTACACCGGAGAGGGTCATGTTATCAATTTCCACCACCCGTTGAAAATTTGGAAAATGGATCTAGTTTGCATTAGGGGATTCCCATAAGAATAAGTTCCTTATTATCTCCATAGAGATTTAGGGCACCCGAAGAATCCTTAAAGAGAGTGAAGATTTTTTATGGAGAGTATTTAGCTATAGGGACAACTTATTGAGCTAATCAAGTCCATAATCAAGTTGTTTAAAATAATGTTGAGTCACTTACAGATGGAAGAGCCCATTCCTATTTGAACTGAGATGATTTAATAATAACCAAGATATTGTAATAAAATGAGCCATTAGGATGTCATATCAAGGCTAAACTCTTGATGGACCGAGCCATTGTATTTCAACAAAAAGCTGAGAAGAGTCGAGCTCAAAGAAGGGATGAGTTGGGATGTTTTCAGAGGACTGAGATAACCTTTGATTGGTTAAGATGCTTAAATCGTGCAACAAACTATATTAAATGTGAAAACATGCCAAGATAATTCAATGACTAAGGTCGAACATGTTGAGTTAGCTCGGCTATGGTTTAATTACAAAAGCTTGATGAACTAAGCCCGTACTTTTGGTGGCCGAGTCAGGAAAAATGCATGGAGGCTTGCGGGTGAGATTATAGTAATTATAGTGGACAATTGATTTGGAACTGAGTGAGCTAAGTCCTGTGTAAGTGATGAAATAATGAACTATGCAATATAGGGGCTGAGTTAGTGTGGATGGGAAAAAAAGCATGAACGAGTTGCATAATCACTAGAAAAATTGAGTGGATGGAGTTTGGAAATGAGAGAATGATCCCATATTGCAGTTAGAGTGAGCTGAATACAAACTCAGGTGATGGAATATTTAGGTAAATGTGGAACTTTGGTGTGTGGAAGACCCAAATTCATCACGGAGACTCAAGCCACGAGGAAAAATTTGAAACAGGGGAGTTGATACTTAGCACATTGGGTAAACGAAGGTTAGAGTGGCTCGTCAAGCCAACTCGATGAGTTGTGAGCCAAGCTCAAGGAAAAAAAACTCATCATGGGCCTATAGGAAAGGGTGGAGTAGCACGGTGTCACCACATGGCCCTTCAACATAGCTCTAGAGAGTCAAGGTAAAGTGGAGATCTTGAAGTCATGTGAGGTCTCCACATGTCACAATGTGTTATGTGTGGAGGATCCAAATACCTGAATTGTATGGGTGGGACAATGAGCATGTCGAGTTAGTGGAAAAATAGAAGGTGGATGGCTTGACATTTAACTAGTGAGCTGACACATGATTCCAGGATTTTGGGGGTTGGGGGTAACTTGACGCCTATGGATATAAGGTGAGTCAAACATATGGAAAACAATCATCGAGCATCTAATGTGGAAAGAAATTAGAGGCCAGTTCATCAACAAGTAAGAAGCTGTCAACAAAAAATATAAAACCCACCATGCATTTAGAGGCTGGTAGAGATAAGGGGTTGACGTACAAAAGGGAATCTTTGCATGAAGGAAAGAAGAGAGAACTCGACCAAGCTGACAATATAATGGTTTAAGACAAGATCCATTCCCTCTATCAACTAGAAATGATATGAATTAAATGAGATCCCTACTAAATTAAATGTAAAATCATTTAAAATCAGGTGAGAAACATTGGAGGAAGGGGAAAATTTATTTAATTTTAGTTTTTAGCAAAGAATTAAATAAACAGTCCTGTGATAGTCAAGAGATGTCTAGAAAATCTAAAATACCTACCTACACTCAGGAGCTCATAACTTGAGCATTTCTCAATGAAATAGCACCAAATTGGTCTTGTTGGAATCATGGTTCTAAGATATACACAAAAAATAAAAACTTCCAAAGATTGACAGAGTTTTGAGGGTGTATTTTTTAGAAAACTAACCAGGTTTGAAAGGGTAGTTGGATGGTGGGTGAAGGTACACTTAATGGGAATGGATGGACATTTATCCACTACTAAAATATATGGACAGTATGGAGAGGATTTTACAAGTTACAAATCATGATTTTCACCTACTTTGGGTAGTTTACAATTGATGAAAAAGCTAGGTCTAAGATTTCTTGTTCTCCTTTCCTCTTCTCCACTTTTCCATAAATTGGGGATTTTCTCTCATTTGAGAGGAGGATGACTTGAGTAGTAAAACTCTACCAATTTTGTTTTGTGAATCCAATGTTTTGTAGGACATTGAAATAGACTCCTTACATGGTGATCCAGGCCTTTACTTTGTAAAATTTTGAACTGTGCATATCATGAAGCAATAGATGCAAGTTTGTGGATGTATCTTCCCTTACTATACTTATTTTCATTCTTCGTTCCACTTCAATCTTATTACAGGATTATTGTGTCTACTCTATGCACTTGCATGGTTTCATTATTATTGTGTATCCATAGAAATGTTAATGTGAATTTTTTTGTTATATTGTGGAGAACTATTATCACCCTTTCTAAACTACATTTTTTTCCCTTTTCACATATTGGAGAGTTATTTTCATAACCTTCTTTTGATGTATCACTTTGTTGAGTAGTTTTCCTTTACTCACATGTTATGTCTCTCTCCCTATCCCCTTGGAAATTGTAGGATAGAGATAGTTAGTAGTTTTCTTTCATTAGGGTTAGTTTATACTAGGAGTAGGAAGAAGAACCAACTTTCTTTGAAGGTCTATCTCAAGCAGCAAGTCCCACACTTGGAGATAGTACCCATGTTACCCAGTCACACTACTTGCCTTAATGAATCCACATGTTAATCAATCAGAGGGTGTTGTGATTTGGTGATAATAGTTCTAGAACATCCAGTGGGACAGGAATAAGTCTTCATTTTCTCATTACAACAAGTTGATGTGTTCTTGTTGTTAAGTTCCATATTGTAATAGGCTTTGAAATAGCACATTTGACAACTCCAAAAGGGAAGAATACACTAGTTTTAGCAGTTCAAGATTGTCAAATTTATGAGAAGAATTCAAACAAGGTCTAGAGAAAGAGAAGAAGGTGTTTTTGAATACTTACAGATCTCACCAAGAAGAGGGAGGAGAGGAATAATATCTCAAAGGTTTACATCTCCACTAAATGGAACACTATCAAAACCTCCATCTAGTAGGTATTTCATTCAATCAACCTGAATCCTCAGACCAATTAAAATGTCTCATCAACAACCACCACCAAAAAATAATTTCATGAATTTCACAGGAAGCAACCTACTTTCTCTCAATGCAAAAAATCCAATTCCATTTGTAGCATTGAAGAAAATCCTGTATTTCATGGGGGAAAACCATACAACCCCAATTGATCACATTCAGGACATTGCAAATGTATGTGATATACATGAAGTTAATGAAATGGACGTGGTTGTTAAAATTATTGGATTTTTATTTCAAAGGAAAATATCTACAATGGTTTAGTAGCTCAGAAGTAGAATCAATTCAAAATTGGAATCAATTTTGTGCATCTCTTCTAGGTCAATTTGGGGAAAAGGAAAATAATTTGTCTCTATTGGAATAATTAACAACAATCAAGAGGGATCTAACTAAAAAAATGGATGATTTCAACTTTAGATTTCAAAGGGTGTGGGATAAGATTCCGCTTGCTGTGAGACCAACAAATGAAGGTGCTTTCCTCTACTTTCTAAAAGCTTTAAATTTTGATATTTCCATGATGATACAATCTTTAGGAGGTAAAAATTTACCTGCAGCCTATAACATTTCTATCAGAGATGAAAATTATTTGATTCAAGCTGGTAAACTTGCACCTCAGACACCCATGCCTCTTTATCGAAAATTAGGGAGTCTAAGCACTAGTCAAACACATAAATTAGCTCCTATTCCTCCCCAAAAAATTATATCTCTACTGAATCTTATACCTCATCTTCTAGTACCTCAAATGAGATCTAAGAAGTCATGAATTAGTTTTAAAAAATTAGGTAATGAGTTGGTGCCAATAAAGAGGCAACAAGCTCAAAATTTTAGACCATACTAGCCTCAATACCAACCAAATAGGCCTTTGTATCAACCTAATAGGCCACCTGCTCAAGCTTTGAATCAGAACCAAGTAAAACCTCATGTTAATAGGCCATTTCAACCTTACAACCCTAATGTTGCATCCACATCTAGAGCCTTGGTGCCAGTGCAAAATAACATGGCTCAAGAATATGACTGGTGCTTCCCATGAAATCAACCTCTTAATCAGTCACCATACTTTAATGGTGCCTTGAATCAAGCTCTAATGGTGACAACAATGAGTGTAGAACAAGAAAAAAAACCAAGAAGAAAATCAGCAATACGAAACTACTCAAGATGCACCTCCAAGTGAGAGCACACTTGTGAATTGGCAAGATGAATATTTCCATGGAATAAATCAGTCCCCTTCTCAAGGTGTAGAAACCAATACACAATAGAAGAAGAGGAATATTGAAGAATGGAATTCATCTAATTCAAGTGGTACTCAGCCCTCTGTCACTCCACAAGGAATTGATAATCAAAGTGCAGCTCCAAATGTGAAAAATCAGCCTAGAATCTCTTATAGACCATCTCATACATCATTTGTAGTAGGCAATGTTCAAGAGAATATTTTACAAAATAAAGGAAAAAAAAGGATATTGCTTCTCCATTCAATATCATTGAGCAAATGAAGAAAATTAATATAAACATCTCAAAGTGGGAATCATTAGCTATCCCAGGACAAAGAAATTTGTTGCAAGCTCCCATGGAAAATTTTTCCACATCAAATCAGTCATCTGATAATTAAGAAAAGGTGCTCATAAACACAACTCAATAAGAGATGAGTCAAGGGATCCAACAAGGTAAAAATATGAAGCCTCCTCCATTTTATATCTCTCTAATTATTGGAAGCAATCTTGTGCATAATTTCATGATTGATTTAGGATAAAGTAGCTCAATCATGCCCAAACAAATATTTGATCAATTGGGCATTAATTATGAAGTCATTTCAAGAGGTGTGGTGCAATTATATGGGACAAAAATGACTACAATTGGAGTAATCAAAGTATTGAGCCTCACATTACATTTTTTTCCCAATGTTACGGTGTTGCAAGATGTTTCAGTTATTGAATTTCCACCACTCTTCGCTCTATGCTTATCAAGAGACTTCAGTGCCAAAATTGGAGGCTACTTGTTTGCTAATTGGTCATTTATGTTATTCAGAACAAGGTATCAAGCTAAGGCTACAATCAGATATGAGGTGATTACAAATTTTCATATTGAACCACATGTACCACATCTAATCAATTAAAATTGTTCAAATTTTGATCAGGAAGATTATCCTTGTATTTATGAAGCATATACTAATGTTGGAGGCATTCAAAACTTGACTCTTGATGATTGGGCCAAAAAAAGACATGCTTTTGATTAGTATAAAGAAATGGAAGAAACTGAGCTAGGATTCTATTGCATGCATGAAGAGAATGCACCTCTCCATAGCATCACCAAATCAGATCACAAGGATGATAATGAAGTATGAAAACTATTCTTTGATGGCTCAAGGAGTAGGTAAGGTGCTGGAGGAGGAGCAATGCTCATGTCACCACAAGTATAAAATATTACTTAGCTTTTCATTTTTAGTTTTCCTGCTCGAATAACACAGCTGAGTATGAAGCACTAATTCACGAATTGCATTGGGAAAGAAAGAAAGAAAGGCATTAATAACTTGCAATTTTTCAGAGATAATGATCTGATTGCAAAACAAGTTTGAGGACAAAATTCTACCAAGAATGATCTTTTAAAAAATTACAAGAATTAGGTACGGGATCTCATTGAGGATTTCAAATATTTTAACATCAATTCCATCCTGAGGAAGAAGAACGATGTACTATAAAATCTTTCAGCAGTTGGGGAAACATTCGATGTTTTTGATAGTATTAGAAGAGATCAAACTCAACCTCATATTCGATTGGTTGTAAGACCATCTATCCCAGACAACAATGTGATCTAGAAAGTATTTGAAAATGATAAACAAATCATCAATTTATTGCAAGAAGAAGCTGATTTCTCCATTGGGAACCAAGAAAATTCGGAACAAAAGTATGGTGATCAAGTAGTCCAACTGAGAACAAAAAATTACCAAAAGGTCTTGTGAGCTTGGAGTTAATCTTCAACCCAAATGATCAATTCTAAAAAGAAAAGGAAAACATTCAAGTAAAGGGTGAAGACTTAGAGCCTATTTCAGTGGGTAAAGGTAATTTTTTACAAATCGAAAGAGTAAGCACTCAAAAAAAGAAATATGATTTTATCCAGCTTTTTCAAGAATTCCCTGATGTATTTTCCTAGAACTATAAAGATTTGATAGGCTTTAATCTAAAATTAGCACAACATACACTTGAATTAGATCCAGAATCTAAGCCCATTAGGAAGAAGCAAAGGCTGGTGAATCCTCATATTGAAACTCTCATGAGGAAATAATTGAACAAACTAATTGAGTTCAACATCATATTTTTGATCAAGCATTCAATTTGGGTTGCAAAATTAGTTCCTGAGTGGAAGAGAAATGGAGAAATAATATTGTGTGTAGAATTCCATGACTTGAATAGAGATTCACTCAACGATTATTATCCTATCCCTTTAATGGAACAAATTTTATAGGTTGTAGCTGGTTCAGAAAGGTTCTCATTGATGGATGTGTATTCAGGATACAATCAGATCATGGTGAAGGAAGATGATCAGTTTAAGATGGCCTTCACTAAAAAAATAGGGCACTTATGCTTATATGAAGATACCATTTGGATTATCAAATGTCAGGGCTACATTTTAATGAGTAATGGATATGATATTTAAGGGGCTGATGAACAAGATGGTGCTTGTTTATCTTGATGATATCACTGTCTTCTCTAAGAATGCAACAAACCATCTTTTTCACCTTAGGCAAGTCTTTTAGAGATGCAAAAGGTTTGGAGTGTCATTGAATCTGAAAAGTGTATTTTCTTTGCACATGAAGGAAATTTGTTGGGCCATATTGTTTCAAAGGAAGGATTTCCCATTGATCCCGAAAGAGTTGAGGCCATTTGTGATCTTCCATTGTTTATAGATTTGTGCCTGATTTTGCCACCTTGGTGAAGCCATTGACCATGATGTTAAAGAAGAACCTTACATTCAAATGGAAATCTAAAGCTAAGGAGAATTTTGAGGACATTACGCACGTAATATCTCAATCCCCAACTCTTATTAATCTAGATTTTTCCAAATATTTCATGTTATATGCTTTTGGAGGTTTGGATACAATATCAGCCATTTTGGTGAAGTAGAATAAAGAAGGCTTGGAGTAGTCCATAACATTCTTCGATAAGAGTTTAGAAGACTACGAAGTAAGGTATTATTTTATTGAAAAGCATGTCGTTGCTATGATTAGAAGTTTGAAGAAGTTCAAACATTTGGTTTCCAACAACAAGATCCAACTATTAGTATCTCATGTTGGAGTCAAGGAATTTCTTTTGAACAAGGATTTGAACAAGAAAATGGTGGGTTGGATCACATGAGTAATGGATTATGATATAGACATCAAAGTGACCAAGATGGTCTGTGGCAAAGGGTTGTGTGAGCAACTTGTGTCCAAACAATATGTCGAGTTGAGAGATGAAGAAGAAGTTGTCCTAGTGCTACAAAATGATCAAGAAAAATCAATTGATGATGTATCCACTCCATTTTAGACCCAAGATATGGTGCATTACCTTCAAACAAGCCTATGTCCTCTAGAAATGAGCAAAGTAAAGAGAATACACTTCAAGTTACAATCCATTCCATATGCTCTCATTGATGGCATCTTATTCAAGAAGGACGTGAATAGAGTTATCCTAAGGTGCATCTTTTTAAATCAGATTGAGAAATTGTTACATGAATTCCATGATGGAGAAGCGGGAGGTCAATTTTCTCCATGAGTAATAACTCTCAAGATCATAAAATCTGGTTATTATTAGCCCATAATATTCAATGATTTCTATGCATGGATTAAGAAGTGTAAAAAATGTGCATTATTCATGGGAAAGGAAAATTTAGCAGCGCTACCCCCTTCACCCAATGTCAGTGGATCAACCCTTCATGTAATGGGGATTAGATTTCATTGGAGTCATCAATCCTAATTCAAGTCAGGGTCATAAATTGATTTTAACAACATATTACTTCACCAAATATACCGAAGCGGTGTCACTCAAGGAAGCAAATGAGTCTAGCAGCTTGGACTTCTATGAGGGGTTAGTAACCAGATTTGGTGTACCTGCTACTATCATATTAGATAATGCATTGTCCTTTCTTGGCACAAATGTCACTGAGTAGTTTTTTAGGAATGGAATTTATCTCATTAGTTCTTCTAACTATTACCCCTAGAGTAATGGGCAAGCAGAGTTTACAAACAATAACTCGTTGAGAATCATAGGAAGGACTCTTGATGAAAACTAGAGGAATTGGCATACAAAGCTTAAATCATCCTTGTGGTTTGATAGAATTATACCTAAGAGGTCTATGAGAAAATATCCATACAAAATAGTCTATGGAAAAGAGGCAAGTTTTCCCATATCACTCAAATTTATGGCATTAGAACTCATGAACCAATTGGAATTAGATGAGTTTGAACCCATGGAAGCTAAATACGATGAACTCATGGAGTTGGAAGAAAAAAGAGAACATGCAATGTAAACCATGGAGAAAGATAAATCATTGATCAAGAGGATATTTGGCAAGAAAACAAAGGAAAGAGAATTCTAAGAAGGAGACTTGGTATTAAAGTGGGATGCTGATCGAGAAAAACTAGGAAAACATTCCAAATTTTATGCAATATAGAGTGTACCATACATGATCACTAAATGTAAGAATAGTAATGATTTCTAATTGGCCAAGCTGGATGGTGAGGAGCTACAGATTCCAATTAATGGAATCTATCTCAAGCACTGCTATTAGAAGGAAGATTTCTAACCCTTGTATATATTAGTTTAGGATTTTAATTCCTCCAAGTGCTTGTGGACATTGCATTGTTGTAGATTAGTTTTCATTTTCCCTAAGTGATGGTGCACATGTTCTATTACTTCTTGTGTATGCCTTGTATACAGTTCATCATGCTTCTATAAAAATAAATTACAACAAATAAATTGAGAGTTACAAGAAATAATTGTCATCTTCAAGAGAACTCAAATGCAGAGCAACTAAAAACAAGTCAAGAGGTAGATTTCAGATCTTCATTCTTTTTCTCCTTCATGTCAAAAACTAAGTTTCTTGTTCCCTTCACCAAGTAAAGAAAACAATATTGGGGCCACATTTGATATTGCAGTAGATGACAACCTTCAAGATGTATTTGAGCAGTGAACTGTAGCACCATGCATATCTATAAGGCTTGATAACAATCTTTACAACCTTAAAAGTATCCCAGGTAATGGGTAGCATTGGAGATTTAGAAGAAGAAAGAAAATTAGAACTTAATAGAGTTCCATGATGTCAAAGCTGACAGGTGTTCACATTTCAACCTCAATGGATTGCAGTTGCAAGAAAGGAAAATTTCAAGTTAAAATAATTGTCCTTTTTAATAAATTCCTAAGATTTTCTTATGAAGATTGGGATGATATGAGTAGTGAGAGGTGGTTCCGGATTCAAAAACAATGTTCTAGGGTTATGATTTTCAAAATTTGGGTCATTTCATAACAAGCATATAGACTACATGCCCAATGGATAACAATAGGAAGTTGGCCATGCTCCATTTAGTAGGCAAACGGCCCCACAAATCACCAAATTGTTATCAATTTCCACCCTCGGAGAAAATTTGGACAACGGAGCTAGATTGCACTAGGGGATTCCCATAAGAAATAGTTCCCCGGTATCTCCATAGAGATCTAGGGCACCCAAAGAATCCTTAAAGAGGGTGAAGATTTTTTATGGATATTTTTCAGCTTTAGGGACAACTCATTAAGCTAATCAAGTCCATAATTGAGTTGTTTAAACTAATACTGAGCCACTTACACATGGCCAAGCCCATTCCTATGTGAACCGAGCCGATTTAATACTAACTGAGCTATTATAATAAAATGAGCCATCAGGATGTCATAACAGGTCCGAGATCTTGATGGACCAAGCCAATGCATTTCAACAAAGAGCCAAGAAAATTTGATCTCAAAGAAGGGATGAGTTAGCCTATTTTCAGAGGACTAAGATACCCTTTGAGTGGTTAAGTTGCTTGCATCATGAAATGAGATATAATGACTATGAACACAAGCCAAGATAGTTTAGTGACTCAGGTCTAACATGGTGAGTTAGCTTGGCTATGGTTGAATTACAAAATCTTGATGAACTGAGCCTGTACTTTGGGTGGCCAAGTTAGGAAAATGAATGGAGGCTTGTGGGTGAGATTATAGCAATCATGGTGGCCAATTAATTGGGGACTAAGTGAGCCAAGTTCCATGTAAGAGGAAAAATACTGAACTATACAATATAGTAGCTGAGTTAGTGTGGATAGGTAAACAAGCATGACCGAGTTGCAGGATCATCAAAAAAATTTAGCGGATGGAGTTTGGAGACAAGAGAATGAGCCTGCATCTTAGTTAAATTGAACTAAGTTTGAGCTTGGGTGATGGAATATTGTGGTGAAGGTGGAACTTTGGTGTTCAGAAGACCTGAACTCATCACAGAGACTCAAGCTGTGAGGAGAAAGTTGAAACAGGGGAATTGACACTTAGCACATTGTAAAAATGAAGGTTAGAGTGGCTCATTGAGCTGAATCAATGAGTCCCAAGCTGAGATCAAGGTGACAAAACTCCTCGTGGGCCCGCGGGTGAGGGTGGAGTAGCGCAGTGTCACCATGTGGCCCTTTAGTGCAGCTCAAGAGATTAAATGTAAAGTGGATACCCCAAAGTTGTGCGGGGTCTCTATGTGTTATAATGCATTGTGCACAGAGGAGCTGAATACCCACATTGTATTGGTGGGACAACAAGCATGTCAAGATGGTGGGAAAATATAAGGTGGACAACTCAGAATTCGATAAGTGAGCTAGCACATGATTCCAGACTCGTGGAGGTCGACGGTAACTCAACGCTTATGGATATAAGGCGAGTTGGGCATATGGAAAGGAGTCATCTGAAATCCAATGTGGAAAGACATTAAACGCAAGATCACCAACAAGTAATAATCTGTCAATGAAAAATATAAAACCCATCATGCAATTGGAGGTCGGTAGAGATAAGTGGTCGACGTCTGAAAGGGAAGCTCAACGTGGAGGAAAGAAGGGCCAACTTAGCCAAGCTGGCCGAGATGGAAATATAATGTTTTAAGACTAGATCCACTCCCCTCTACCAAATGGAAATGACATTAATTAAATGATATCCCTACTAAATTAAATGAAAAATCATTTCAAATCAAGCGAGAAACATTGGAGGAAGGGGAAAAGTTATTTAATTGTATTTTTTAGAAAATAATTAAATGCACAGTCCCATGATAGTCAAGAGATTCCTTAAAAATCTAAAATACCTACCTACACTTAGGAGCTCACAACTTGAGCATTTATCAATGAAATAACACAAAATTGGTCTTATTTCGTGGTTCTGATATATACGTACAAAATTTAAAAAGTCAGAGATTGATGAAGTTTTAGGGGTGTATTTTGCAGAAAAATACCTGTTATTTAAATTTTTGTGGCTAAGAGAAACCCATTTGAAGCCAAATCTTCGCTGAGAGAGAGGGGACTTCACCAAATTATAAAGAAAACCAAATGGCTTATAGACACTACCAAGTTTCAAGCATGCACAACTTCATAAATCAAAGGAAGGAGTAGGACAGTGAGCCCACGGATAGTGCCAAGTGTCCACCCAACACTTTCCCAGGAGCCTTAAATAAAGAAAAGTCTTAAGAATTCCCAAACCTTCCACGTGGATCTCGCAACAAATTGATTCCATATTTGAACTAGGCCATAAATATGACAAGCCAGATGTCACGTATAAGTGATTTTGGGTCTGATCTATAAGATTTAATGCTCGAGGACTTTTTAAAAAATATCGGAGGCAAAGGGTCATTTCATTACAAAATACGCACCGTTAGAATCAAGAACAAAAACCAATGCATAAAGGGTCAAAATATCTAGTTATGTAATAAATAGTTGGATGAGTTTCTTCTCAAAAGGTGAGTCCATATCAAGGGAGTTAGTTGCAGGATAATTAATATGCATTAAATGGGCATGGCTTTCCCTTTTCTGAAGGGGTCAAATGGTGAGAAATATTTGAGGAAATATATTCTTATCACTTCATCTCATTTATCATAATTAAGGGGTAGATGGGAAGGACTTGTTAGGTAATAAGGGATAAAATATGCAGAATAATCCCTCACAGAATCACAACAGTAGAAACTAATATGCAGAAATTATTACAAATCTCAAATAAAATTGCAGAATAAAATAACACAACACTAAGAGACAGTATTTAACGTGGTTCACCCAATTTGGGCTACGTCCACCAAGAATCACTTGCTCAGATTTTATTACAAGCCACCTCTCTCTCAATACAATACCTAGATCTGTTTGGAGCTATGCTCAACAAACTCTACAGAATTCACAGCTGAATTCAAAACACATCTGCAATACATTTACTTGTACATCTATCATATGCATAAGACCATATAAATAGACAACTGCTTAAGCAGTTTTACAAAACCGTGGGTATCAAAACCATAGGCAAAACCCGTCCCATAAACCTATGGGTCAAAAAACTCTCCCATATGAGAAAAGCACGTTTCCCGATATGTCGGTGCATTTTTCGAGGCCAAAAAATTTTACGCCTAAAAAAAAAAAAATTGGGGGCTGCCGCCCCCGGACCCTCGCTCGAGGCTTGGCCCGGCCCCGAACCCCAGCGAGGATACATGAAAAGTGTATAGTACTCTTAGTGTACAGTCTTCAACACTTTCACACATGAAAATAGGCTCCGCAACCTAACAGGACTTTGAAAGTTCTTTCTTACCTCCTCCTCACCCTATAAATTGTAATCAAAGTCAAAAGAGAAAAGAGGAGGATAATTTTAGTTAGGTACTAGGAGTCTTAATCTTTTCCTCTCTGTTTCCAAGCTTCTCTTTTGTTAGGAAAAGGAGATCTTGAAACTCCATCCTTCTACCTGGGATTTGTAACAACAATCTTTCCTCTCTTCTATATGTAATACTATGCACAACCACTGGAGTAATATATATGTTTTGTGAAGTTTTTGGTTCATCATTCACATATATTTATTGTCTATGATCACCTTTATTTTCATTTAGAAACTATGCATCTTTGGGTGTTGTTGCAATCTTTGGTACTGTGCTTAAGTAGTTTGAGATGATTGTGTATTCGGTTGGCTTCCTAGTGTATTCTTTTTGGTGCATCGCCTTAGTTTGTTTTATGTTTTTCTTTCCATTTATTCTCACCCTTATCTCCCCTGTAGAGAAGATCCAACTTATTTAAAATATAGAGGTCTCCTTAGGATGCACGTCCCACCAACCTAAGGATTCCTACGAATCTGACAAAAGTGTCCGCCAAGGATGTCTGTAAAAATTTTTCCTAGCACGCCCGGTGGGATGACTCAAAGTGATAACTTATTATGGCATCAACTTGGTCGATTCTTGAAAAGGTTCAAGATTCAATGAAGATAGTTACGGAGTACATCTAACAACTCCACAGGGTCCAACCAAATCATTACAAAGGCTCACAGAGCTCTCTCTCATCCATTTTTCATTCATCTACCTTTCCACTCCTTCTGTTTCTCTTCATTCTATGAGGTCGTGCAACCATTACTTCATTACCACTAAGGTATCCTCCTCATGTTCATATACAAAGCAAAGTTTTTTCACTACCACCATCTTCGAGCAGCTATACCTCTCACACTAGCAAGTAATGGCTCTAAATCCAAAAGAAGAGGAGCATATGGTGAGAGGTGATATGAGCTTAGGAATTTTGTGTCACCAGTTGAGAAGAAATAAGGTTGCAGAGGTTACCTCTATTTATCCTCCCCAAAAAGTATCTCCCCTGAAAATATCCTTATCAATGGGTTTCATTCTACAAAATGAAGCCACATATGATGGAGAATTTGTAGATTCAAAAACCATTGCATCAAAGTATAAAGATTTGAAAGAGGAGGAAGAAGATAAGCTCTAGTGATTATCAGATTTGGGGGGATGGATCAATGAGGAAGGGCTTGTAAAAATAACACTCTTCACTGCTTCATCGACTCTACAACAAAGGCAGCCTTCCACTCACAAAAACTCCCCTTAGACTAATCCTAGGACTCTAGAAGAAATAATTATTGAGATTTTTTTGCTTTCAATCGAAGAGCCTAGATTCACCGGTGAAGTTGTTAAAAAGGGAGAGCAGAAAGAAGGTGAACAAGATGAAACCCTTCACAGAGATCTGCAAGGGAGCCTCGATCTAAAAGATACAAGCTAGATGATAGATGTAAGTAGAAGGTAGGACCAATCCCTACCTTAGGTTGTATCTCATCAAACAAGATGCCAGCACTAGTCATGCTCATTACAAGGAATGAGGATGATTTTCAAGGCCCCAAGGGTTAGCCACAACACCACTAACCAAAAGATGAACAAGAGGAGGTGTTCATACTGTTCACTAATACTACAGGTGGAAGAGTGAAGGTTAATTTTTCACTCTTACTACATGCCATGTCAATAGCCAAATTGATTGCATGGCCATGTTTTATAAGGAAGGGAAGCTATTTTTCCTTTCCTGTTTTAGGTTTCATTTAGCATGCATTAATCTAATTAGACTAGGATTAGGAGTAGATTTTCTTTCAGCATAATAAGTGCTTAGGCACACACTGCATGACTTATTTGAGACATGTATGTTTTGTCTTTGGTATAGGTCCATGCTTATATTACTCTATTATAAAGGCATCAAATCTGATGAAGAATCCGACTCGATTAAGAATCAACAGTAAAATTGAGGTGGTTACAAACTTCGCACCAAGATAATACAGAGCAACTAAAATCAGCCAAAGGTTTCCATTAGCCATATTTTCAATTTTCTACTCTCAGAAAAATTAAAAACTTACTGAGTTTCATTATGAGAGTGGGAAGGATCTATAGTTAAAAAACAATTATGAATACTCCATAGAAATCTTAAAGGACCACAAGCTCCAATTTGGAGTAGCTTCAAAACACAAGTTCATAGTAGAAGACTATGGGTTATTTTCATTTAGCATGCTAAATGGTCCCAGTGAGTTGCCAGACTGTTATTTAAATTTTTGCAGCTAAGAGAAAACCATTTGAAGCCAAATATTTGCCGAGAGAGAGGGGAATTAACCAAATTATAAATAGAACCAAACGGCTTGTGGACGCTGCCAAGTGTCAAGTAGGCGTAACTTCAGAAATCAAAGGAAGGAGTAGGAAAGCAAGCCCATGGAAAGTGCCAAGTGTCCAACCAACACTTTCCCAGGAGCCTTAAAGAAAGCAGACTCTTAAGAATGAGTGAACCTTCCACGTGGATCTCACAACAAATGGAATCCATATTTGAAGAAATCCATAAGGATGTCAAGCCAATCGACATATATAAGTGATTTTGGGTCTAATCTATAAGATTTAATGCTCAAGGAATTTTTAGAAAAGATCAGAGGCAAAGGGTCATTTTATTACAAAATATGCACCATTTGAATAAAGAACATAAACCAATGCATAAAGGGTCAAAATATCTGGTTATGTAATAAATAGCTAGATGATTTTCTTCTCAAAAGGTGAGTCCATCTCAAGGGAGTTGGTTGTAGGATAATTAAGATGCATTAAATGGGCATGGCTCTCACTTTTCCAAAGGGGTCAAATCGTGAGAAAGATTTTAGGAAATTTGTTTATTTCACTTCATCTCATTTATCATAATTAAGGGGCAGATGGGAAGGAGTTTGAAATTTCTTTCTTACCTCCTCCTCACCCTATAAATTGTAATCAAAGTCAAAAGAGAAAAGAGGAGGATAATTTAAGTTAGGTACTATGATTCTTAATCTTTTCCTCTCTATTTCTAACCTTCTCTTTTGTTAGGAAAAGAAGATCTTGAAACTCCAGCCTTTTTCCTGGGCTTTGTAAAGGAAATCTTGCCTCTCTTATATATGTAATAATGTGCACAACCATTGGAGTAATATATATATTTTGTGGTGCTTCTAGTTCATCATTCGCATATCTTTATTGTCTTGGATCTCCTTTATTTTCATTTAGAAACTATGCATCTTTGGGTGTTGTTGCAATCTTTGGTGTTGTGCTTAAGGAGTTTGAGATGATTGTATATTCGGTTGGGTTCCTGGTGTTTTCTTTTTGGCACATTGCCTTAGTTTTTTTTATGTTTTTCTTTCTATTTTTTCTGACCCCTATCTCCCCCTGTAGAGAAGAGCCAGCTTCTTTAAAATTTGGAGGTCTCCTTAGGATGCATGTCCCACCAACCTAAGGATTCCCATGACTCTGATGGAAGTGTCTGCCAATGATGTCCATTAACACTAACCAAGTTTGAAAGGGAATTTTGATGGTGGGTGAAGTTACAATTAATGGGCATGGATGGACATTTTTCCACTGCTAAAAGTTATGGACAATATGGGGAGGCTCTTGTAGGTTATAAATCATAATTTTCACCTACTTTATGTACTTTGAAATTGATGCAAAATCTAGATCTGATACTTCTTATTCCCCTTTCCTCTTATCCACTTCTCTATAAATTGGGGATTTTCTCTTATTTTGGGAGGAGGATGACTTGAGTAGTAAAACTCTACCCCTTTTTTTGTGAAGTCGATGTGTTGCATTCCTTTGTAGTGGAATCTTTGCATGGTGATCTAGGCCTTTACTTTGTAAAATTTTAAACTGTGCATTTCATGAAGTAATAGATGCAATTTTGTAGATGTATCTTCCAATGTTGTACGTATTTGTTTTCTTTTTTCCTCTTCAATATTATTGTAGGTGTATTATGTCCTATATATGCCCTTGCAGGGTTTCATTATTATTGCGTATGTATGGAAATGTTAATGTGAATATTGTTGTTAGATTGTTGAGAACTGTTATCACCCTTTCTAAAATGTATTTTGCTTCCATTTTCACATATTGGATAGTTATTCGCATACCCTTATTTTGGTGTATAACCTCTGTAGAGTAATTTTCCTTTACTCACAAGTTATTTCTCTCTTACTGGGTCTTGGAAATTGTAGGATAGAGATAGTAGTTTTCTTTCATTAGGTTTAGTTTGTACTAGGAGTAGGAAGAAGAACCAACTTTCTCTAGAGGTCTATCTCAAGCAGCAAGTCCCACACTTGGAGATATTACCCATGTTACCCACTCACACTACTTTCCTTAACGCATCCACATGGTAAGCAATCAGAGGGTGTTATGATTTGGTGATAACAGGTTAGATGGATGACTTGAGGGCTTCAAAGGGATAGGAATTTTTTTCTTGTCCCTCATGTCCATTTGCAAAAGGGGACAAAGGGGACTTCATTTTTCACATCACAATTCCATGTGAAACTTGGCGATCATCCGTACAGTGAGAGGTAAGACTCCAACTAGCTCTCGAGGGCTTAACTGACAATGTGGGAGGTCATATTAGGGTCTAGGAAGCTAAAACATGACTGGGAGAATTTTTGTGTCCCCTATGTCCCTTTGCTAAAGGGACGAAATGGACATGAAATCCCATCAAGATTTTGGTGCTTACACATGTCCTCTTGAAAAATTGGTTAAGTGTCGAACCTTGAGAGCGAACTTGTGAAGGCTATATCTAGAGTTCTAGATAGATATTTTTCGAAGAAATTGTATATGAACTTGACTTAAAATGGCCTTATAAATCCAATGGTGGGGGTATCATCTCTTGTTTCCTCCATTTACACCTTAAAAAGAGGGATTTTTTATTTCACTCCTATTGGTTACTCAAACGTGCACCCGTGTCTTGGATCTTGGAAAGGGCCAAGGTGTTTGAGACCACAATGGAACCATCCTCAAGTTGTGGGACATTGCGAGCTTGGGATGGATATCTGGTGAGGGCTGGTTCCTCTATCTATTTTTGCTACTACTATTACTCCTAGTGCTGAAAGGGGAAACTAAGCTAAGAATTCCAAGGGACCAGGGAAAGAAGGATAACATGAAGTAAACTATATTAAAAGGTGATAGCACTAGAAAAGGGGGATGGACACTATCTATTCTGATCAAGAATGACAGGGAATGTGTGAAAGGAGGATAGGCATAAGTAGAAAAAAAAAAACATGCATTCACCAAATCGTTCTCATAGAACACAACCAAATATGGAATTGCAAGGGACATGAAGTAACACAACCAGCACACAATGTAAAAGAAAAGTCAAGAAGAAGGAATGGAAACATGTTAGGATAGAGAATAGTAACAAAAAAATGGTTCTATTACTTCTAGAAATGCACAGAACTATTACAATGATGAAGGAGGCTGATATCCACTTGTAAGAGCCATACATAGAGGTCTACAACTCAAAATACAGAAAATATGGTATCCTTAGAAAAATGCATAAGTATCCAAAGTTTCCAATATAACAAATGAGCCTTGCTCTTACATTTATAGATGAATCCATGGAGGAATAAGGTAAAAGGAGGGAAAACCTGAATTTGAAACACAACCACCAAAAAGAAGCACTCAATGTCTACAAATCCACTTGGATATCTATGAAGTACGCATCCCCATGCCTATTTGACGTGTTAAAGATAAAGAGGGTGGATCATACCAAATTGGGTGGTTGAAGCAATCATATCTACTCATCAATGTTCATAGAGACATTTTCCCATTTCTTACCTACCAAATCCACCAAAATTTGAATTTTGAATTTTTGGTACTGTAGCTGATGTTAGCAGCTCTCTGACAAGTATAGGCATGCACCAATCTAAGATTTGGAGTAGAAGATATGGTTGTTAGAGGATGTAAGATTCATTAGCGTATGTAAGAACACATGTCATGTGTCAATTGGATGAGATGGTGGAAAAATGTACAACTATTTATCATTTCTACCACATGGCAATCATTCATTTATTGTAAGGATTTGGTGCCTTGTTGGCACGCTTTGAATGGTTGCGCGTGGCACACGTAAGCATGTCAAAAGATGATCTGGCACAGAAGAGTATAAGGGAAGGGCATGTGGAGAAAAAAAAGGAAGGCATGCGTGATGTGCATGGGGAGATGAAGCAAAATGGTGAGCAGAGAATGTATGGTTAAGGCAAAACTATTACAAAGTAACGGTTGCAGCGCACAAAGGGCCAATCAATTATTAGTAAGTGTGATGCACATGGGATGGGAAGAAACTGACTAGGAAGAAGGTTAATGTGTGGAAGGTGGGTGCAAGGGGAAGTGGAAGAAAAAAGGGAAAGAGCTGCCTAGGTAAACTATAACCAAGGGAATGTGCCAAATGATTTTGAGTGTGCATAGTTCTTTAATAGATTACTTAGGGCCAGAATGTGTATGCAAGTTATCCAAATCACTAGGGGAGATATTTGGATAAAAGTTTTGGTGACTTTCGAGGCCATCTGCCTACTAGATGAAATAGATCAGTAGCCTGAAGCATCCATTGGGCATGGAGTCTGCTTGTTCAATTATGAAAATTCCCTTGTGATCACTTGATAATCATTTCTACGCTCTGTTCTGAATCTCATAACTGTTGAGAAAAGCTCTATACTCTAGAAGTAACAAAAGAGCACACATAGGAAGCACGCGAGAGGAAAGAACTATGTATAAATAAACAATGTGCGTGGAGCACACTTGGAGGAATTAAAACTACTTAATATATACAACATGATGTAGCAAGCCTAATGGAATGATTTGAGATAGATCTCGTTTACTGGGATTTGCAGCATGCTTCCATCTAGATGAGTTAACTCGAAAGAGTTATCTTCCTTGTAGGATTTGATGATGTACGGGCCATTCCAAAGTGCATTAAACTTTGAATGGCACCCTATTTTAGCTCTGTCAGCATCCCATTTTAGAACCAGGTCTCTAACTTTGAAATCTTGAGGCCCATCCTTTTTGTCAAACCATTTCTTTATTTCTTGCTGATGTTGTTCTAGCCTGGTTATGGCAGAGTTTCTGAGTTCTTCAAGATGAACCAGCTCTGCCATCCTGATTTCTCTTTGATTTGCGTCCTCAAATTCAAGTTGTTGGGAAAGCACTAATGAATTTAGTTCTAGTGTCAAAGGAAGGGAAGAATCATTGGCATATATAAGTTTGTAAGGAGAAGTTCCTACTACCTTTTTTACTGTGATTCTATCTTCCTAGAGCACGTGCAAGACCTTCATATGCCACTATCTTTGGTTGATGTTCATTGTGTATTTTATGATTTTGATTAGGTTCTTGTTTGTTGTTTCTGACAAACCATTTCCCTGAGAGTAATAGTAGGAAGAGGTTTTTAGGTAAATGCCTAGACTTAGAGCCCAATAAGTGATTTTAGCACTAATAAAGGCCTTTGCATTATCAGAGATAATGGTTTGAGGAATGCCAAACCTTGTGACTAAACCTTCAAGAAAGTCAAGGATGATTACCTCAGTTGATTCCTTAAGCGCGACAACTTCTGTCTATCTAGTGAAGTAATCTATAGCTGTCAGCACCCATTTATGTCCAATGCTTGAAGGTAGATTGATCATGCCTATGAAGTCAAGACCCCATTGTGCAAAGGGTTGATCCATTTGGATTGGTCGGAGGGGAAGTGTTGTCAATATTTTCTTTCTTGCAAAGAAAGTGCATTCCTTGCATTTTGTGACCCACCTATGTGCATATGCAAACAGGGTAGGCCAAAAGATACTTGCCATTGTGATCTTTATTGCTATAGTTTTGACAGAGATGCATCCACCAGAGAATCCATCATGAAATTCTGCTAACACTTTTTCATTTTGCATGTCGTTGATACATCTCAACAATACGCCATCAATATTCCTTTTGAAGAGAAGTCCATCAATCAACACATAAGGGACAAATTGTAACCTCAGATGTCTTCTCTTTGTTTTATTTAACCCAAGAGGGTATGCACCCTTGGAAAGGAATATGATCATGTCCTTCATCTAGTCACATGTACCACGGTCTATATTCTGTTCAATTTATGCATGTGGTAGGTCTTCACCTAGAAATAATGAAGCCTTAGGTTCACTCTGCGCATCCTCAACAATTTGCTTGTAGAGTGCACTACCTCTTACTAGATTTATGGCCTTAATAGTTAGTTCATATTCCATGATTTTGGTCACCCATCACACTCTCTTCTCACTAATTTCTACTCCCATGATGAATTCTATGACATATGAGTGGGAGACTAACACCTTGATGTGATTTGTGGTGAGCATGCTCTTGAATTTCTTGAGCGTGCGCATGATGGTGAAGACCTACTTCTCCAAGTGAGTGTATTTCAATTCATAATCCTTTAGCATCTGGATAAAGAAGGCCATTGGCTGTTCTAGTCCTTATTTATTCCCTTGTGTTAGGATAGTAGCAATGCTTGCATCCGCGCCATAAGCATAAAGGATAAAATCCTTTGAATAATTTGGATTGATGAGTGTTATCACACAAGAAATCTCTTTCTTGATTTTGTTGAAGCTTTGTTTTCCTTCTGTTGTCCATCTGAAGGCTATGTCCTTCTTGAGCATAAGGGTGATGGGATAAACTAGTCCTACAAAGTTAGGGATAAAACACCTAACAAAATTGATCTTTCCAAGGAAGGACTATAGGGAATTTTTATGTGTTGGCAAGGAAAGGGCTAGGATGGATGAAATGCACTCAGGATCAATTGAAATGTCATCCTTCAAAACCACATGGCCCAAGAGCTTTCCCTATGCCACCTCAAAATTACACTTCTTGGGGTTAAGAGATACCCCAAATTCCTTGCATCTCTCAAATACCTTTTCTAGGTTCGCCATGTGATCCATGCTCTACTTTGAGAAGACAAATATATCATCTAGGTAAACCAAGATGATCTCATTAATGTATCCCTTAAAGGCAATATCCATAGCATGCTGAAATGTGGTGGCCGCATTCGATAGACCAAAGGGCATTTTCTAATATGCATATGTTCCCCATTTAGTTGTAAATGTTGTTTTGAATTGATCCTCTTCCTTGACTAGGATTTGATTGAAACCTGAATACCCATCTAACATGGAGAATATCTGTGTGCCAGACACATTCTGCAGAATCTGTTCCATTAAAGGCAAAGGATAATAATCCTTTAGAGATACCTTATTCAAATATCTGAAATCAACAAAGAGTTTTATTTTGCCATTTTTTTAGCACTAGAACAAGCTTTGTGACCCAAGTGGAATATTTGATGGGAAAGATAATTTTTTCCTCAATGAGTTTGTATAAATCCTTTCTCATGAGGGGCTCTATTTTTGGATTGAATAGCTGCTACTTCTGTCTGACAGGATTTATACCAGGATCAATGTCAATGGAATGTTGAGAAACACTTGGATCAAAACCTTTGAGGTCTTCATACTCCCATGAGAAAATATCACTATATTTTTTACAATGTTCTCTATTCTAAATAAAACATCATTTAAAACACACATTCCATGCCAATCAATCTCATAACAGATAACCATATGCAACTATAATGACTCGGTAAGTTATCGATCTCTCATTCCATGACTCGATTACCAACTAATCTCTCATGTTTGTCTTAAAGTATAGAATACTTTATGTATATAATTTATACTTTGTTTTCTTACCCTATTCTAGGAATTGAGTGATCTATTGAAAGAACGTATCTGAATATTTGTTACCAATATTCATCTGACATCACATTTCTTTAAACTAGGTGACATAAGACAATGCAACCAGCAGCTTGCGATACTTTGGCCAAATATTTTTAACATATTGTTCATGTTATTATTCCTAGACGACATACTCGTCAATTCAAAATACATCCTTCACCTCACTCTCCTGGTATCTAGAATGGTCTTTACTGACTAGTATCAGTCCACTTACCCAAGGTTTGACCCTAGCCCAGGTTAGTAACATAATTTTTTATAGGAAGATGCTCATGATGACTTAGGGTATATGGGCATACTCGATCAACTTAAGTCGACTGAATGTGCTAAGGTACCCTAAGTCATAGAAAGCTACTCCCTACTCTAAACATGCTACTAACTTGACCTAGAGAGAAACTAAATTCAAGTCCAGATGTGTGTAGATCTAAATGAAAAAATACGGAAGGGTGTTTCCACATGTCAACTTCAACACTGTATCCTTGAGAATTCCTTGGACTTCTCGAAGGTACAGTCCTGCAGTTGGTGTGTGACAACATCCGTTAGAATTGATTCATCGCAATGTACATACCCCTTAGTGGTCATTTATTCTTAATTAAATTGGACTAACCCTAATTCCAATATTCATTAAGCTATTTATCCACAATTAATCTTATTTGATATTAATAACTTCATTGACTCATGCTTGCATTTATGTTTAATAGCTCATCATAACAAGTAGTTATCCCAAAATAGGGTAGCAAACATAAAACGTTTAATTTTTAATGCAACCTAGCTATCCAAAGAAGGTGTATCATCCACCTATGTTCAGCTAGCATTTACTCTGTATAAACGAGGTACAAAGATTAAAGATCATAACCACCATTCCATTTATTTTTCATTCTTTTGAGAGAGGAAGAGTCTTCCTCTACATGGTTAGATGTTAGGGTTAACATAACCTTTTTATCATTCATTACTCATATAGTTTATTTGTATGTCCAATACATATTTCATTATTAAACTATAGTTTTTTAGTAAGAGAACGACATCTTTTGCAACTTAGTAAGTTTCACTACAGTAAGGGAGATTGTACTATCCCCTTAATCCAACTTATAATCGATAACAATAAAAGTACACAAACCAATATAAAAAATATCGAAAAGATATCATTACTATTTCCTTCATATAAAGTATAAGAGAATTTACATCACAATTTGGAGTCAGTCTCCAAACCGTTCAATTCATCATGATAAAATATACATTTACAAAACTATGTATTTTAGGTATACCACATGTCGATCAACATTAAGATCATAAAAGAACATCAGTTTTCTTTTTCAATACAACTCCAAAAATGAATCGAAATTCTTTACAAAAGATCCAGACTTAAATAAGCCAATACATCATAAAAATTTTGGCCTTCTTTTATCACTTACGAAGTCCATCTACAAAAATTGCTAGCACGGGTCAGTTCATTGAACTGAGCATGATAAGCACTAAGCATTAAAATGAAGTGCATTCCACTAATTGTTTCATTTAAAAAACTCTGCTTTAATGAAACAATTAATAAGTATCATACAAATAAGCATAAGTAACAACAACCAGAAAAGGAATACAATAATGAGTCTGAATTCACTTTTTAATAAAAGAGTGTAATATAATTAGTAACATCTGCATTATAACATATAGTTTAATTGATTCAATCAATTAATTTTTAAACTAACAACAGATCTTGTCGTCTAATTATTTCATAATTCATTCTAAATTGAAATACAGAATTTATCTTACTATGTAACAAAAAAAGAGTTACTTTCAACATAGTATATAATTATGATGATTCATCCTACAACTTAAATAAATAAGAAGAAGATTAAATACAAACTATCCACCATTCACTAATCATCTGAAAGACAAAACTGGTTCAAAAAGTACTCAACTGATCACCCACATAAATGCTTCAGTTCAAGGAAACCAATATAAGGATTCAACATTAAACAGACAACATCTAAAACAAGAATCCCAAATCAATCTGAGAAGGGATAGAGAATCAAAGCAGTCTACCTATAAGTCTTAACTAACTTCTACATATTAGAAGGTATCATTCAAAGATCTAAAACCATACGTTCCAAAAATCAAAGCAAGACTCACATAAGGTTAATATCTTCTCATGTACATCCAAGAAGGATTCATAGCATGCTAGAGTGCTAATAGAGGATTCCTTCCAATAAAAAAATATAAATGGAGCATGAATCAGTAAAATAAATCAATCGATGTAACATGATTACATTTTCCCTTCAACAGGGAAAACTCAGTTGTTCACTTTCCACATCAATACCACAATCGACTTAGTACAAAATAGACTAAACAATTCACAAGAAAGTTTTCATTATAGAAGAGTGAGTTCCCACTATTTCCTACAAGATAGAAAGGACGAAAAATCCAAACCCAAGAAGTCGAATAGGCCTAAAAAAGTAATCACTCTACAACCAAGAAGAGGGTTGAGCTACATAGAAGTTTGATCGAATGAACTTATCTTTACAAAAGTTAAAGGCTCTCAAATAGAAAAGATCCAACCAAGAATTCATTTCTTTTGCACTACCAAATGAATTCTTATTTCTATTTCAAACTCAGAAGTTATTTTTCTAGTTTTGAAAAGAGAACACAAAATCAAACACACAGTTTATAGAAAGCAACCCTTCTAGTTTTCCTTATGAATTCAAACTTTGTTGAGCAACTATATCAACACTAACCTAATTCATCTAATCCATGTTGTTTAACACAAGTTCAAATTCATTTCATAGAGATAATTATATAGTACAATCCCAAGATACAAGTACAAATTTGGATTAAAAAAAATACAGTCCACAAGAGAAATCTATTCCTTTCTCCTTTTAAATACCCATAAATTCATTCAATGAATCTAAAAAAACTACAAAACCCCACACAATATTAAGCTAAACAAGTTTCTATAATACTCATGAACTCAATAGAGATTGAAATCCCAACTACCAGGTCTTAGACAACTCCATACAAAAGAAACATAAAGTTCATGAGCATAACAAAGAACAAATTATACGAAACAATCCCTAGCCAGAGGTATTAAATCCTACCAACAAGATTCAGTATATGAGATTATTCAACTCTTATTTCTTTAAAAAAACCCAGAAATCAATTAAAAAGGATCTGAAAGAGAGTAAGAAATCCCAACACATGTTTAAGTCAAGAAAGGTCTCAACTTCACCCTTGAAAATGACTGAAATAGAAATCACAACAAAATGACTTTCATAGCTCCATCTAGTACATAAATATTTAGATAGAGAATGTATTCATTCCAATCAACTAACACAAGAATAATTATGTACACTGCATTTCCATAAAATTCAAAAACCATTATCAAATTTTTCAAATGAGCTCTAATTCATATCAAATAGTAAGTAAGATTATAGTATCGAACTAGAGGTTCCTTATTCCCACAACAAGACACAGTTCCATAAAAGGTCCATCATCCTTCAAACGAAATAGTCAATACTTTCAAACAAGATGTGGGTTACCTAGAGCAGAGGAGAGTAGAATATCCTCAACGTTTACAAGCCATCACATACTCAAGGTAAATGGTATAGTCTGGGATAGAAGTATCACAACCATTCCAAACTCAAGGAGCATCAAGGATAAGATCTAAAAAGAGATTACTGGATCAACCCAAATCAAAAACCATTCTCACAAACTTTTTCAAGTAGACAATCCCATATATAAGTTCTAAGCAACACAAAGCCTTGAATACAAGTTCAAATTGACACATAGCCACAAAAATGAGTTCAAAGAAGAAACAAGCCTCAAGTTCCAGAAAAAACACAGATCCTAGAATACGAATTCAAAACCAAACACAATGCTTCGAATACAAGTTTAGAGCACACAAGCCTCGAATACAAGTTCCACATGCATATCACCATTGAACTTTCGTAGAGAGAGAACATCCAAATACTACCATCATCATGAAATGCATTCATATCCAAAAATTGCAAGAATTCATACAACCAAGAAAGTAAATAACCAGAAAAAACATGCAAACATTAATATAATGAGAGAAGAATTGTTTTAATGAATCATTTAGAAGAAAGCAAGAAATATTAATGGTAGAGCCTATCATAGTTGATAGTGCTCTTGCCAATTCAAAGGATACTTCCAGACGAGCTACTAACTCTTTTTCTCCTCCACGAAAGATCAACAACCAAACATCTTTCTCTCCAATGCCTCATATACTTTCCTTGGATCAAAAATAGACCAGAGAAACCAAAAATAGCCACAAAGTAAAATTCAAACTGCTGGTTTGAAGAACCAGACAGCTCTATGTAGAGAAAAAATTGCAAGGCATGCAAGAATAAACAACCTCCAACAAATCCACCTTCCTTGTTTCTAAGATGGTTTTCATGTAAAAAATGAGGTTCATTAATGTAATTACTCCCCAATATCCCACCTATCTCTCCTTTCCATTGCCTCCTAAAACTAGTGAATGTTATTTCCACTTCAGCATGCATTTCCAACTTTATAGAAGACTCCACGTATGCTTCCACTAAGTTTACTTGCCTTTTCCAAAACTGAAAGTACTTCCCATATATTCAAGCAAATCAAATCAAATAAATGTCATTGGAACTATTTCCAAAATGCCATGCGACCCTAGGTTCCCTTTCAATAGTTTAGTTAGATTTACACAACTTAGGTTACAACCTCAGGTTTAATCAAAATCATAACCAATTAATATTAGGTAATAGGTTAAAAAAAATAGCCTAGCATTACCTTAGTAATTTCTCCCTTATTCCATTTAGTACATCAACTTAGGTTAGGATGCCATCCCAAAAAAATAGAATATGAAGCTTAGGTTAGATTGCAACTTGAATAAGTAGACATAGCTAGGAATTAGGTGCATTTACCTAGTTTAGAATTCCGTTAGGATCATCCCTTAGGTTTAGGATTTATATTCCCTTCATAATCGTGAAGTAAGCTTCATTTCTCTTACGCCATTAAATGTTCTGAAGAGATCAATCCCAAAGATCCAAGCACAAACATACAACCAAATGAAGGCACGTTCTTACAAAAGTTTAGTCCGCTATGTCTCTCAAGCTTATGAATGTCAATTTTACCATTCAATCTGGTAAGGAGATTTAAAACATTCTTTGGATCACTGGAATTGATCCAAGGATGAGGCAGTTAAAAGAGATAAGTTTGCAACCCTCAAAACTAGATTGCAACTCACCTATCATAAGTGAAAATGGATTCTTGCAAGCCATATCATTTCAGTCTAATGAATCCAAGAGTAGAAATTATTTATCCATAACAAGCATGATTTATAACAATCAAGGAAACACACCTCATTTAAGAAAATCACATGCCAATGCTTGAAATGAAAAAGAGAAATATAACAGTTTGTCAAAGGTGTTATAAGTCAGCTTACATACTTGATGAAAATTTAGCTTCATTTTGGATAAAATAGATGATCTGTGTGTCACTGTCAAACATGTTCCAGCTAGTGTTATTGTCTGGGATGGATGGTATAATTACCATCTTAATGTGCCGAGTGTTTCCTTTGAAAAATTCCTCAGCAGGAGAAAACTATGAACCGAGCGCGGCCATTTGGTTAACTTCTTTGTTCATTATGCGCAAGACTACCTGCAGATTAAGGGCATCAAATCTCTCAAGTAGGTCCCAAACTCTATGTTTATAAGCTTTAAGAATCTTATTATTTGTCTAGAATTTGTTGGTGACCTGGTGATGATCAATTTTGTGTCCCCAAAGATCTACAACACTTTAATTTTATTCTTTTCAGCAATGAGAAAGCCATACATCAGTGCTTCATACTCTGCCACATTATTAGAGCATGTAAACTGTAACCTATGCATGAAGAAGAATTTCTCATCCTTAGGATAAATGAGAACCACTCTTGCTCTTGCACCATTTCTGCTTCTGGATCCATCAAAGTATAAGTTCCATAGAATAGTTTGAACTTTGTCTCCCATGAGTGCATGCAGAAGCATAGCATCTTCTTCTAGAATGCAATAAGTACCAAGACCAGTTTCATAGGCTTCTAGTTCTTTAGCATAGGGATAAAATTTGTGATTCCTTTCCACCCATTTATCAAGTACTAGGTCTAGAACAAAGGGTGGAAGAGACTACTCTTCAGAAACTAAAACGTATTCTTCTTGGATAAGACAATTGGATTGGAGAGGGGATGTGACATATGGCTCTACATGATAAGAAAATAGAGGCTCATCTTGTATGGTAAATCGGGTACCAAACCTTGTCTTGAGTAACATATGAGACCAATTAGAAGAGAATTAACCACCCACCATAGCAGTAAATTCTCTCGATAGACATAGGGAAAACAAAGGAGGCAAGTCAATGATTGACACATCTTGAGTAATTGTTAGGCTTGGACATGCATGGAGGGTTAACTCAATATCCTTGATGAATCCTAAGGTGATTATAATCGATCCATCAAGTTGGAGGACTCCTTTAGACAAAGGGCTATATTTCAAACCTAATACATCAGCTATCTTTTTTGGCATAACAAAAGTACTAGTGCCTGAGTCGATTAAGCAGTTATGCACTAGGTGTTTTCCTATAATCAAGGACATATAGAAGGATGGGGTTTTAACAACTTTACTTACTTGTTTCTCCTCTTCTTGGAAGATTCTGACAGAAGTGCGTGTCTTGTGCATAACCAGGTCAGTGTATGGGATTTTCACTAGAGCTTCATGCAATAGGTCCCAATGAGATGGAATGGTCAAGGCATCCCACATTGTGACATTTATGTTTGTTCTCTTCATCTGGTCAACAATACTAAACGAAATCCCCCCCATCTTGTGTATTTTGGGAACAACATCCCTTCTTGATTGTTTAGGTGCGGAAGCTTGAATTTTAGTGGGTAAAAGATTGGCCTACCAAAAGAGGAGCGCATGTTGTTTCAGATGGAACTTTATAAGGATCCTCCTGCGTAGGGATTTGATAATTTTTACTACACGATACCTTGTCTGATTCTTTCTTCTTCTAAGGATCTGCTTGCATTGTCAGGGGTATAACCTATGCGCCTGATTCTATTATTCTTTTCTTGTATCTTGTGTTGTCCATAACTTGAGTGCGTGCTCTATTTTTATCTTCTGCAGCATGGTTGATTGCACATAATTCCTCTACACCAAATATCATCAAGTTTTTTTTGGAGGAACTTCTTGTTCTTCTTGGTTATCTGCTTCAAGAGTGCTTGTTGAAGGCTCATAGGTCGAAGCATTTTGGATCATCAAGGCTTGGACATGCACAACATTAACACAATGATTTTGACTATGAGGTATGTTGCAAGGGAAGTACTATTCTGAATCTTGTGCCAAGTTGTTCTTAACTCGAACATGCACCCAACTCACACTGGGTACTGGGAGAGAAGGCACAGGAGAAACAACTTGTAAGGGAATATGTGCATTAAGCTTCCATTTGTCATTCTGCTGATTATGTGTGTATCTTTGATTTCCATATTAATTCTACTAGGGATGATTGCTTTGGTCATGCACCTGACCGTAATTTCCTCTATAGGCTTATGCCTACTACTTTTCTAATGATATGAACTTGTTTGGTAAATTTCTAATTAAGGCCTTCAATTCTTCATCTTCCTTTTGTTGTTCTAGAGAATACGATGTTGAGGAAACTAGTTGTGCACTTTTCTCAGGAATAGGAATAGGGGCCATAAATGGCCAGGGTGCCTATGAAATTTCTAGGAATAAGGGCATGGGTGGTCTAGGAGCCAACTTTACCATCTGAATGAGACTATTTTCTATCCTTACTACAATGCTATAAGCATCTGGTAAACTCCTACCTCCCATAGATTGGATCATAACTGAAATGTCACTATTGAGTTCCTTCAGATAATAAAGGAAATCATGTTGGACTATAGGTCTTACCACAAGAGGAATTCTATCCCAAGTCTTATGAAATCTGATGTTTAAATTAGTCATCTTCTTATTGGGCGTCCTCTTTTTTGTTGTCAGTTGCTCCACCAAATATGGGTGATCTAAATTTTCTTATAAATAGCTACATATATTTGTTCCCAACTCATCCCAGGTGTTAATAGATCTAAGTCTCAAGCCTCTATACCAATGAAGTGCTTTACCTTTAAAAGAGGTTGCAAGCAGCCTGAATGCTACATCATTATGTGTGATCAGATAGAGTGAACACACATTTTCTACATCCTAGATATGCTCCTGAGGCGTGACTCGATTCTCACCAGTAAAGTAAGGAATACTCTTGAGCATGCCATTTGGCATATCATGCTGCATGGCCAAGAGTAAGGGACTCCCTCTGTCAAAGTTTACAAAGCTTCTTAATGGAGGATGTTGTTGATGCACCATTACAGGATGCACAGGTTGTGTTTTTTGAGGAGAAGTTGAATGGGCGCGACACGCTGGAGATAGAGACTTGCACATGGGATTTCTGAAATGAACTCTTCTCAGGGATAGTTGGAGGTATTTAAAAGAATCTTCATCTACTGCAATTCTTCTTGTCTGCACCATTCTCATAAAAGGTGCTTAGGACTGCTGAAATAGAGATCTTAAAATTTTGGGAGTCACCGGATGTGTTTGAAATGAATCTCTAAAGGCTGAAACACTAAGTTCACACACTAGAACTTAGAGATATGAAATTTGAGCTTTTAATGCTGGTTCCACCGGGCATGCCAGAAACTGTTGGTTACTCAAACATGCACCCACATCTTGGATCTCAAAAAGGGAAAAGGTGTTTAATACCACAATGGAATCATCCACAAGTTGTGGGACCTTGCGAGCTTAGGATGGATCTTCAGAGAGGGCTGGTTCCTCTATCTATTTTTGCTACTACTTCTACTCCTAGTGCTGAAATGGGAAACTAAGCTAAGAATTCTAAGGGACCAGGGAAAGAAGGATAACATGAAGTAAACTATACTAAAAGGTGATAGCACTAGAAAATGGGGACGGACATTATCTGGTCTGAGTAAAAATCGTAGGGAATGTGTGAAAGGAGGCTAGGCACTAGTAGCACAACAAAACACACATTCAACAAATTGTTCTCATGGAATACAACCAAATATGGAACTGCAGGGGACATGAAGTAGCACAACCATCACATAACGTAAAAAAAAAGTCAAGAAGAAGGAATGCAAACAAGTTAGGATAGAGAATATTCACAAAATGATGCTTCTATTACTTCCAAAAATGTACAGAACTATTACAATGATGAAGGAGGTTGATATCCACCTACAAGAACCATACATAGAGGTCTACAACTCAAAATATAGAAAATATGGTATCCTTAACAAAAATGTGTAAGGATCCAGCGTCCAACATAACAAATGAGCCTTGCTCTTAAATTTATAGATGAATCCATGGAGGAAGAATGGAAAAAGAGGGAAAACCCGAATTTGAAACACAACCACCAACAAGAAGCATTCAATGTCTACAAATCCACTTGGATATCTATGAAGTATGCTTCCCCATGCCTATTTGATGTGTTAAAGAAAAAGGAGGTTGGATCATACCAAATTGGGTGGCTGAAGCAATCATATCTACTCATCAATGTTCAGAGAGACATTTTCCCATTTCTTACCTACTAGATCCACTAGAATTTGAATTTTGAATTTTTGGCACTGTAGTTGATGTTAGCAGCTCTCTGACAAGTCTAGGTGAGTTCCGATCTGAGCTCTGTAGTAGAAGATATGGATGTCAGAGTCATTGGCATACAAAAAAACACGTGGCACACACCGATTGGCTGAGACGGTGGCCAAATGTACAACTATTTATCATTTCTACCACATGTCAATCATTCATTTGTTATAAGGATTTGGTGCCTTGTTGGCACGCTTTGAATGGTTATGCATGGCACACTTAAGAGTGTCAAAATATGATTTGGCATAGAAGATTATGAGGGAAGGGTGCACAGAGAAAATAGAGGAAGGCGTGGAAGGGGTGCACGCGATGTGCGCGGGGAGATGAAGAAAACTGGTGAGAATAGAATATATGGTTAAGGTGTAAATATTACAAAGTAATGGGTGTGGTGTGCAAAGGGCCAAGGAATATTTAGTAAGTGTGATGTGTGTGGGATGGGAAGAAACTGACCAAGAAGAAGGTGAACGCATGGAAGGCGAGTGCGACGGGAAGTGGAAGGAAAACAAGAAAGGGGCGTGCAAGTAAATTTTAATAAAGGGAATGTGCCAAATGATTTTGAGGATTCAAAATTATTTAATAGATAACTTAGGGCAATAATGTGTATGCAATTTACCCAAATTTCTAAGGGAGCTATTTGGATAACATCTCCCTAGTTGAACATGGAAAAAACTAGATATAAACCTATTGCGCTAATTTTTTGTGAAATATATGATTTTAGCATATTATTTCTTTGAATTCCATTTCTAACAATGTATTTTTTGAATCCTAATGCCATCTAGAGTGCTTAGAATCACTTCCTAAAGTTTAGTACATTTTCTGGCCTTGTGCACTACCTAGGTTTGTGAACCCTTTTTTTGATGAAACTACCCCATCTCCTCAAAATATTTCATGAATCTTCCAAAATCAATTCCATAATGTTATTAAACCTTTAATTCATCTCCAGTTTGGATCTGGATCTTTCGTTCTTCTCCATGGGGTTGCGTTGGTCTTGGGAAGGCCAGTGGTAGCCATTCCCACAACTGTCCAAAAACAACAATCTTCAAGAACTCCTAAAATCACTTAGGGGGATTGAGTTGAATTTCATAATTCACCTAGGGGACTAGGTTAACATCCACTTAGAGGTAATTGGACTGAATGGGTAGACCTGGGGTGCCTTAGAAGGGTAAAAATTGAAAGCTTCGACACAAGGGTATCATTTTCATGATAATAAATTTTCAAATTTCCTGTTGCACATTTGTATGACAACATATTTAAGACAGGTGCCTATTTTTTGATATGTCATAGGTCTAGTTATATATCTTACTTCCTATCCTAGAAAATATTTAACCATGAATATGGTTATAGCTGACTACCCTGCTAAATGGGGTATATTTCTATCAAGAGAATGGGCTTCTAGTGTGGGAGGAAGTATTCAGATGGACATTTCCCATGACTCCATACCATTGGAAGGGAAACTAGTTGAATTACATAGAGAAAATAAAATTCTCCATCTTATTAAGGATCTTGTGCATGCCTCTTATGAGGCATTGTTTGTTGATATAGATCTGGGTAACTTCATAGGTAGTATAGATTTTTAAGATCATTACATGGATGCTAATGCACACCTTGAATATGTCATTGTCCCCTAGAGCATGAATTTTAATGGAGCATGTTCCAACATTGGAAATGGAACTAGAGTGGTTCTAACTTATCTAAATCAAGGCTCTTTTAATTTCTCTTCCAAATTGAAATTTGAATGTACTAACAACATTACTGAATATGAGGTATTGATCCTTGGTTTATGAGTTGCATGGAAGCATGTAATTAAGAACATAATTGTCAAAGGATATTCTGAATTAGTTATAAATAAAGTTAGGAAATTATATGCAACTAAAAACTAGAGGCTAAGACAATATAAACATGCAGTTTGGGATCTCATAGAATTGTTTGATTCCTTCGATATTATTTATCATGAAAGATCTCAAAATGTAATAACTAACAAATTGGTTGTCTTATCCTCTTAGTATGATAATGAGATAGTGTCCCCTTACTGAAATTATGAATTAGAATTACTAGTCAAACCTTTAGTTCCTAACAACATTCAACATTGGAAGGTTTTTGAGGATGATGCCTAGATTCAAAGGTTTTTAAATTGTAAAGATGAGTTCACAAATCATATCATTGAATTAGAACCCATGGTGGTGTTATGTGAAGGAAAGGAGACCCTATTTAGGAAATATGTAATATAGTTAAAGACCTATATTATCCCGAGAGGACTAGTTAGTCTTGAATCAAAATTTGATAATACTGACCGAGTTATAAAAAATCCTATCCATGAACCCATGGATGTTGAAGAATGAAACTTGGGAAATGATCAAAAAATCATAAAGGTTTGGTTGGGATGTAGCATGAGAAAATAATAAAATAAAGCTTATGCAAAATTTCCAAAGAAATACCAAGATTTCCTAACATGGTATTATCTAGAGCTGAAAGATTACAAAGAAGACATCAGGATTTGAGAACATACTTTCTTCCTGAAGGACTTGGAAGGAAATTTTATATGTTTCTTGTCAATGGAAAACATCTCAAACACTTCTTAGACTAAGCCAAATGATTAGGTATGATCATTATACAATACACATTTTTTTTTGTGTTGTTTTGTGGGTTTTCCTTTGTTTGTGTTATTTTGAGATATGTTAGTATTTTGGCATGAATTTTATGTATCTTTTCAGAAATCCTTGAGTGTTTTATCTCCTGAAATCCTTACCCAATGGATCATGCATATGGTATTTGTTCTTGTGGTACCCACAGGGGGTGTCCATCCTTGAGCAGGAGCCATTATTGGTACTCACTATAGGTCCATCGATTAAGTTGGTCCTTTTTCCTCAAATATTTGTAAATGTAATTTTTATGTGTACTTCATATTGTTTCCCTTGCTTCAAATTTTAGTCTCAGTAAAGGATACTTATAAATTTGTAAGAAATTTTATGCCTTGTTAAAGAAAACATAAAGTATTGCAACAGAAATTTTGGAGGACTGAAATGAAATCAAATATTTTAACGACGTCCATGAGACTGAATAGTCTATGGGGACCAATATCTGAGACTTTAAGATGAATTCAGTCTCTTTTCAATATTAGATATTCTATTGTGAATCTTGAGCATGAAAATTTGTGATATTTTCATGCCTTGTTTCTTTGACTAGCACCATAAGAATTCCCCAGGAACTAGTCAACAGACTGGTTGATCAAAGTATTAAATCTTAAGACCTGGGGGGTGATCAAAATATGTTTACATATTTCACAAAGGAAAAGAACATACAGTAAACATTGAATGATAGATTGAAAATGGACTTAGACGTTTAAAAAATCTTGGCATGTTTAAATGTTTTTCAAATATCTACATCACCAAGAAATTTAAATTCCCGCGAAGTAGAGGAAATTGTTCTCTAAATAACTCTCCCGATTATTTTGATAACTTGTATACACTTTCTAACTTTGAGATCTTCATTACAAGGTTGCACATGTTTAAATTCACTTATCACATTCCCTTATTTTCCTTAAGTGACCTTGCATGCTTCCCCTTATTCCCTTCCTTTCCTTTTCTTCTTTGTTCCATCTCCCCTTATGCACATCTTTTGCACATTCACATTCTTCCTGGAGGCGTTCACCCTCGCACCGCACTTGCACATCATCTTGTAATGGTTGTGCCTTGACCATGTATTCTTTTCTCACCAATTTACCTCATTTCCCCTCACATGTTGCGCATGCGTTCCTCTGCACCCTTCTTTGTTTACTTCCACGTGTCCTTCCCTCATGCCCTCCTTTACACTCTTTTATGCCACGTCATCTTATGACATGATTGAGTGTGCCATATGTAACCAGTCAAAGCATGCCAACAAGGCACCAAATTTTTGCAATAAATTAGTGAGTGACATGTGGCAGAAATGACAAATATTTTACATAGTTGGCCATCCTTTCAGTTGATCCGTGCATGCCACATGTTTTGCATGTGCCGATGACTTTGAAAACATATGATATCCATATATTTTTCTACAAATCTCCAATCAGTGTGTGCCTGGACTTATTAGAAAGATGTTTACATCAGCTATAGTGCTAGACATTCAAATTCAAATTCTTGGTGGACCCGAAAAGTGAGAAATGGGAAAAAAATATTTTTGGGCATTAATGAACAAATCTAATTTCTTCAACCACCCGATTTGATATGATCTGCTCTCCTTCCTTCTCTAAAACACCAAACCTAAGGAAGTGCATTCAACATATTTACATGCATTTAATGATTCTTGTTGGTGGTTGTATTTCAAATTTGGGTTTTCCCTCCTTCTATTCTCCTTCCACAAATTCATCTATAAATGTAAGATATGGGCTCATTATTAAGGTTAGACACTTTGGATCCTTATGCACCTTGCTAAGGACTTCATATTTTCTGCATTTTGAGTTGTAGACCTCTAAGTCTAGCTTTGCAGGTGGATATCGACCTCTTTTTCCATTGTTACAACTCTGTGCATTTCTAGAAGTAATACAAGCATCATTTTGTGACTATTCTCTATCATAAGGTGTTTGCATTCCTTCTTCTTGCTTTTTCCTTACATTGTGTGCCTGTTGTGCCATTTCACATCCCTTGTGGCTCCTTATTTAGTTGTGTTCCATGAAACTGAATTGGTTAATACGTCTTAAGTCATGCTACATGTGCCTAGCCTTCTTTCATGAATTTCCCTTAATTTTCACCCAGAAAAGATAGTGTTCATCCCTCTTTTATGATGTTATCGCATTTTAATTTAGTTTCGTTTCATGTTATCCTTATATCCATGGTCCCTTGGGGTTATTAGCTTAGTTTCCCTTTTAGCACTAGGAGTAGCAGTAGTAGTAGAATTAGACAAAGGAACTGGCTTCTCTTGATATCCTTCCCAATTGCGCAAGGTCACACAACTTGGGAATGGTTCCATTGTGAACTCAAATAGATTTTCTCTTCCAAATCCGAGACATGGGTGTAATTTTGAATACCAATAGAAACATGGTGATATTTCATGATTCTCTAAGAGATTTAGGTTTCATGACTTCAAGTTAGAGGAATATACCAAATTTAATACGGTTTTGATTTTGTAGTGGGGTAGGAAAAGTCAACAACGTTAGAAAGAAATGTGGAAAATTTAGGGGCTATCAAGATGACAAAAGATAAATGGCCGACGGTGGACACACATCACCATTCTAGTGTAAGGTGAGAAGATGGGCTCCAATAGACCTCAAGTCTATGGAATGAACCAAGTTTCATAAGGCTTTAGGTCTAGGTGGTCTGACTGGTCGAGGCACTATACATGACAACATTTCTATGAAGCCAAAAATGAAGTCTGCCAAGATAAAAGTAGTGATGCGAAGGCTCAACCCCATAACCAATGAAAGGAAAACAAAAAAGCAAGAGAAATTGACACTAACAAGTTGCAAAGGTGCATGGAGATTTCTCATTGGTTTATGATTAAAACTATAATAAGGTTTTTGTAAATGAAAGTAAATTGAGAAGTAAACATGGAGCTTACTTATTGGCTCACATTTCTTGGCTATCAATTGAGGTTATCAAACATTATGAAAATGCAAGGAGTGCGCATCTTGTTGGTACCCTTATCTATTTCTATCTTATTTTTCCTTGTTATTATGCTCACCAAATCCTTTTTTTAAGAGGATAACTCAATGAGGGTTTGATTTTGGAAATTATTTCTCCTATATGATCTTATGTTCTACAGTGAGATGGTTAAATATGAAAATGGTCCTATTTCTATTATAAGGGTTTTTGAATTTTCACATAATTTAATGAGCATGAAAGAGTGTGTTTTGATGTTAGGTATGAATTTCTAGATCTTTATGCTAAGTGTGAGTATTGTGTGGATAAGGAATTTTTTCCCCAAGGCCTGTGGGCTAGGCATCTCTAGAGCTACATGCTTAACTTGAGAATATATTCTATTTTACTTTGGAGTTCACTTTGGGTTTCCACTTCCATATTAATAAGGGATGGGTGTTATTGAATTTCAGTTCATTCCTAGTAAATGTTCAAAAAGGATTTTTGTCCCTGACATCCAAGGAAATGTACTTACTTGGCTTATAAAGTAAAAAAACACTTTGGGGCCCAGGGTCTAATCTAATTTTTCCTTACTTTGACGTAGTTTGTGCATTTTTTTTGTAAGTCCAACCATCAAATTTAAACAAAGAAACTTAGTATTTTCAAATATTTGAAGGGGCCAAGGGTAAACAAGGTAATGAATGCCCATTTTTCCTCTCTCATGATGATGTGCAGCTATGTATGATACAAGAAAGTATGGCAACAAGGTGGAATGTTTTGTTTTCTGGGGTTGTTCTTGTTGCAAGAAAGGAAAATAAGGAAGTGCAACGACATGCCTGAATGATTTTAACGAAAGAATATTTACAAATATCATACATATACAAAACAAAAAGGAAATTCAGAACAAAAAATACTATGAACAAAAATGGGGTTCTATTTTAGGGGCCCCTTCCCTTGAAGATTTTATATGCATACATATATAATATTAAAAATACAAATTGATTTATAAATGTATAATATAGTATTCAATCTTATGAAGAAATATTTTCACCCGAGAGTATTGGAGTGCATTGTAATAGGTTGTCCCTGCATTGGATAAAATCCTCATGATCCATTGTGATGAAAACAAATTGGATACCTCTAACCAATCCCCACGACATACTCTTATCTATCATTTCTTGAAATCCCACCCATCACCCATTCAACATTTTGGTGAACTCTCTTTTCCTTTTAAGCTAGTTCACCCACTAAGAAATGGAGAGTCCCCCTCTTACGTATGATTTGGTTTTCTTACCTAAGGAAATTTGAGTTGTAGAGAAATGAGGAATTATGCTAGAAGAGATCTCCCTCACGACCTTTCATCTCTTGAGAGGAAAGGTTTGGGTGCTTATCATGGACCATATTTTTGAAAGAGCATATTCTAAAGTTGTAAACAACTTCTCTGTTTCATCTCCTAGAAAATTTGGGGTTTTTATCTCCCTGTTGGGCCGGGTAGCAAGCCTATCATTGAGATCTCTATGGTCAATAAGGAAGGTTGGTATTAATATTTATTCATAAACCATTGATCGTTAGAGACACAGGGGTAGTGGCATAACCAATGGTACTTTAATTGTCTAGTGTTCATATGATACTCTAGGTGAATCAAGTGGAAATGGAGAGCTTGAAAAATAAGAAATGAAGGGCATAACTCAAACATGCTATACAAAAAATATAAAATCATTTCCTCGAGAGAGGAAAGCTTAGAAGGGCCAATCGTGGTGTCCTCTATGCTGAGAATGTGGTAGATAACATCTTCATTTGACCCTTTTATTTGGAAACACTCACTAAAATGGGTAATTTTTCCATCAAGAGCATGAAATTTTGGAGATGAAGAATACATGGAAGCAAAATGATTGATTTTGAATAGATGGTGAATGATGCTCAGAGAATTAGGTGATGAATGGGAGGATTGGTGAACCGTTTAAATATGCATGACACTTATGTTGATCTGGCTAAAGACATTATTATACTATTAATACCATATCCCATTCCGATTGATAGGTACACGTGAAGTTTAAATAAGGATCAAATATTTATATGGAATGTGTCACAAGAGAATGATGAAAGGCCAACAAATTTCAATAATTTCTTGTCATATTAAGTGTTTTGACCAAGTAATGCTTATACACATGTGGAAATTCTAATATTAATTGTGGCATGACCTAGAAAAAAATTGGCTGTGTCATGATGACGTATGAGTGACACGGTGGCAATAAATAAAGTTGGTAGCCATTTGTGAGGAATCATCTACATTATTCCATGGTGGCCCCGAGTAGTTATGGTTAGTAATAGTTTGTTGGAAATTTGAATAATATTTTATAAAACCCTAAGTGGATAAGGCAATATAAGAAGTAAAGGTTTAGATTAAGGTGGTGGCCCTTAGACAAGTCTTGATAGAAAGGAGGAAGGAAGCTATTCAAGGGAAAATTGGGGGGAATTTATGGATGCATCATCAACCAGGAGAAGACACAATGTTCTGATGAAGGTTTTTTTTGCTGCGTAACCCACTTACCAAGATTTCATGTTAAGGTGATTACATGTGTATAGTCATTAACAGGATGTGATAGCATTAATATATGTCTCCCTTGCTTTTTCCTAAGATTTATGGGTTTGCCCTGGATAATTTACTAGGATTTGTAGTGTCTTGTGTTTTTTTTTGAAATAACATTGAGGATGGATTAATATGTGTCTTTTGTTGTGATTTGATTTAAAAACACCATGTGTCTACTTGAGTCTTGTCTAGGAATGATGTAAGATATCGATGCCTTTTGGGTGTACCTGGAGATTTCATTTCTAAAAACCTATAAAAAATTTACTTGCGGACTAAGTAGGATCAGGTGATATGCTTATAAATCTTGGGGGTCCCTTGATCTAGATTATTCAACATAATTTACATGGGATGATCTAGCCTTATATGTACTAAGCTAGGTTATCAGGAATCTAGATATCGTTCTTACCTGGAGCCTTCCCTACAAATCGATATCCTATGAAAGGCCCATTTGATTTCCCCCTCACCTTCATCTAATAACAGAAACATGCAATGGTTGGAATTCTATCCATGAATCTTCCCAGTTACTTATAAATTTTTCGCTTCCACTTCCCTTTTTGTTTCTAGTTTCTCTTTACCCCCAAAAAATTGATTAACCTTATTCTTATCATTCAAAAATCTTGTGCAGATCTCATCCTCCATGTTTATCTCATTTGATTCCACATGTGAGAGAACCATATTAGCACATGAACCTTCAGTTATTTCACTTATAATCCAAAATCTTCATCATTAACATGAAACAAGTTATGTAAAACCTTCGATTTAATGTGTAGATCATACTAGAACTACTCTAGTGGTCTATATCGAGTTCTTGGGCATCTGCAACACTTAATGACCACTCTTTCAAGAGAACATTGCATTCGGTGGATATAATCGGTTTTGATTGGTTTATTTTTGAGTTTTTGGATCATCACCCTAACTTCTAGCTTAACTGTTTGTTCCCTTGACTACATCTCGGGTCCTCTCACTCTGACTAAGGTAGAGTCGAAATTTGGAGGGACATCAACCACATCCTCTATTTAGGTGCCTCCCCATCACTCCATGGGAAGAGTGAATGGGAAAGTGGTGGAAGATCCCATTCCTAACTACAAAATGACACTTCATGTGGGTAACTTTCCCTTGCCCCGTCTCCCTTTTGCATTTGCATCTCCTCCCTCTTCTTTAGGGGGTAAATATGGGAGCCAACACCTTTTTGGCACTATTTCTAGGGAAAATTTTAATGTTTTGATCATCTAAGTTTTATTTTGTTTTATCCTTTCATCTCATTTTATTTGACATTGGAAACTTGGCATCTTGATTTTGGATTCCTTTTGGGACCTCATATGATTAATATTTCTAGGGTAGTGAATCTAGTGGTGATTCCATTGTCCTTTTGGTTGTAGTAAATCAATGCTCTTCATTTGATGTATTACAGTTGATTTTATGTGTTTCAATGCTTACCATTTTGTACCTTAAAAGCTTCATAAGATGTGGAATTATTGGTAGAAGTTAGTTCTTTGTGAGGTCACCTATTGGTACCTGGGATAGTGGTGAGGTATGTTTTCCTTCTAAAGTATCTTTTAATTCTTTGAAAGTGACGAAACAGATAGGGTAATGGGCATAAGAGGAATACCTGTTAAAATGTTGGTTGATAGGTTGTTGTGCGTGTATGACTTCTGAATCCATAGCTGATCGTGAGAGCTTCCTTTTGGCTAGGAGGAACTACCTGAAATGGAACACAAGACCACCAAATAAAAGTTAAACAATATGTGCAGTGAACTACCTAGCATGTGCTAGATCCGGGAAGTGTGATACTTCCTTAGATGGTTGTCAATCCACTGTTTAAAACAATTTAATGCTGGTAATAAAGTAAATCCTATTGTAATTAAAATGATTTAGGTATCTCATTCAAAACACAATAAGAAAGATCTAATCTAACAGGCTAGGTTAAAATAAGATCCGAAGGTCAAGTAACTGGTTCTATGGATCTCTGCAGGTCTGACAGAGGTCTTAGGCAGGTCACAGGTGATTAAGGGTGATGTGGGGATAGGTGGGTAGGTCACTATTCTAGGTTGTATTGTAAATACAGAGACCGATGCCAGTTAAGGGTGACCGATTCCAGTTGGGGAGAACCAGTGCTGATTACTGTGGAAAATTGGGAATGCCACAGAATGAGCTTTGGATCTCCCTTATGATTGCACAAAGGACTAGGCTGGTCGAAATGAGGTATTAAGCTGTTTGGATGGGATTTGGCGAGGGTTTAATGGGGATATGGAGGGGTGAGTATTGAAGGAGGTCAATGGGTGGCTAGGAGAACAAAGGATGAAGATACAATGATTAAATGAATGAACCAGAGGAGTAAACTATTCTACTTACTTGAAATCTAGTTCTGGACATGCCTGTGAGTGAGGAATGAAGGTGTTGGTAAGAGGTTGAATGTTGCGGAGGATCACCAAACATTGGAGAGCTCCTGCATGGGCTGCATGTGCATCTCCTTTTTGCTTGGTTGGATCAAATCTATGTTGGGTGGTTTCTGGATGGTTTGGGTGAATGTTGGATGTTTGTGCAAGAGAAAATGCTTGATCTCCTTCCTTGCATGCGTGTTCTCATGCTGAAACTTGTTCTCAAAAGATGTGATATCTCTCTAGGAATCTTCCAACCTTTTTCCAACCTTGAAAATAAGGTTGTTTTGGGGGTTAAAAGGTGACTGATGGTGGTTCTGAGCTTAACCGATGGTGAGTTAAGGGTAACCGGCGTCGGTTAGGGCAGGATTTCCTAGGTTTACTAAACTAGGAAGATCCCCTTGATTTTCTGGGATCTTGTGTCATTAACTCATGGATTAGGGTGGAAGCTTCTTTTAAGCATGTGGGAATGTGGTTAGAGGGAATGTAGGCATTGATTTTTAGGGTTTGGGTAAGTCTTAGTTAGTTATGGCAACTTACTAAGAATAGGTCTTAGGGTGAGGTGGCTTGATGAGGTGTCTAGGTGAGGTGGATATGTGGGCATTATCCCAATTAGGATATTTAAATAATAAATATGGTGAGGATAATGAATTAATTTAATTTAAATAATTAAATTAATATTATAGTGAGGTGAAGGGGGGCCATGGCTAGGTGAATGTGATGAAGGTGTTTATTTGTCGAGGGACTAAGGGGAGTGTGACCCAATTTTGGTGTCTACATTTTGCCCCTTTTTGTTGCATAGCTTGTATTGGTAAGTGATGCTGAACAAAAATAAGATGTGGTTGCCCCATGTGTGGATGGAGGTGATCCCCCTCAAACCAGGAACTGATGAGGCAGAAGGTAGAATCGGTGAGTGGTTTGATAAAAGGTAAATGTGATGAAAAGGAAGGTGGGTAACAGGGGAAAAAGGAGCAAGGTCTACTCGGGTAATCTAGGTAATGGGTCAGGGTCAAAGGTAGTAATAGTCGAATGCACACACATGTATAAACTACAGCATGCTACCAGGTTGAAGAGCAGGAAAACTCTACATTTTCTAAGGTCAATAGGTTTATCCAAACAAGGTTGAAGTGATTCCAGTATCCAAGGTATCGGATATGGTCAGGAAACATGAATGCAGGTCAGGTGTAGGAACATTTAGGTGTGTTCTGGTACACCAAAGGTAGGGTCAGGATAAATGGTCATGACAAGAGGCAAGGTAAGGTCATTAGGTCAATCAACACAGGTAATAGTTCCGCAAGGTATAGTGAACACATGAGGTCAAAGGTCACTAGTGATGTTCCAGGTATAAGTATCTAGGTCACGACATGGGTAGGGCCAAGGTATGGGTAAAATAATGAGTCCCAAAGGAGGATGAGATTAGGTAGTAAATGATGAGGTCAAGAGGGTGAGGTAAATGGTTTGGGTAAAGGTGGGGTGGGGTAAATGATCAGGGTAAGGGTTAGGTGTGGAAAAAAGAGTGATGGGCAGGGTAATAGGGTAAAATTTAGGGAAATGTGCAAGAGAGGGTGACCGATGCCGGTCAAGGGTAACTGACATCGGTAGAGTGTAACTGACCATGGTTAGGTAGGGCATGTAACCGATGCTGGTGAAGTAAAACTGGCATCGGTTAGGTCAGTTTTATTATAAAAACAAAAAATCCATGTTTTTGTTATTCATTTGTCTTCTAGTGAATTGAGAAAATGACACAAGAGAGAGAGAAAAGGGAAAAATTGTCTAGATGGAATGGAGAGTTGAGTTGGCAAGCCGAACGGTGGGTGATTGGTTGGTGAGAGGCGGGTCCACGGGATCAGTGTGGGTGATTTGATTGGTTGGAGGCATGGGTAGTGATTTGGTGATGGTAGAGGCCTAGAAAGGGATCAGGTGGGCCACTGGTGTAGTGGCCAGACATGCCACCACAATGACAGAAACATGATGAGGTAAACATCTAACTTTTGTTGTATTTGGTTAGATAGATTAGTCAAATTGGGTTTTTGTTTTTTAGTTTGGGTGGGGGAAAATAAAATTTGGAAATGGGGGGTAAATTGGGTAGAAGAGGAGCGGGGAGAGAGATAAGTGGGAGAAGAGGGGAGGGGATGAGGTGTAGGTGATTAGGTAGGTAGGGGTAGAAGTGTCAGGGTGGAAAATGTTTTGAGAAGGGAGGGTTTGGGGGTCGTGGGTTTTCACCGCAATAGTGACCAGCATCGATCGGGTGTAGTCGGTCGGGTGTAGCCGGCGTCAGTAGGTGAAACTGGTATTGGTCACGAAATAGGTGACCGATGCCAGTTTAGGGGTGACCGGGGTCAGTTGGAGGTAACCAACACCGGTCGGGCTTTGGAGAGGAAGGGGCCAAAAGTGCCACAGGTTGGCAGGTTGAGATGGGTAGGGGTAAAATAGGCTGTGGGAAAATTATAGGGGGAAAGTATGGGTATGATAAATGTAGATTAATTTGTTGTTTATTAGATGCAGGGGAGAGATCAGCTATGCATACGAGACAAGGTTCCACCCCTGCTCATGATAGTTCATGGCACAATGACCCCTGAGGAGCTGCGACATGTGGAGGAGGTGGGCCTGAGTGGGGTCTGGCACTTACCAGCATGTAGTCTGGCAAGCCTAGTCTGATGGTCGCTCTCATCGATAGATGGGATTCTGTGACCAACACGTTCCACCTGCCAATGGGTGAGATCATAGTCACCCTAGAGGACATGTTTTGAATACTGCAGCTACCCATATTGGGTACATAGGTCTATTCGATCTCCTCCGAGGCCTCAGAGGAGCTGATGCTGATGGTGTTTAGAGAGGGGATGGCCGAGCTGACATTCCATAGTGCCAGCGTGTGCTATGGAGAGATGTACCTAGCCCGTCTGGAGGAGATGAGGCTATATTTCTATTGATGGAGGTAGTGTGCTACTTTTCACTGCCAGATGCAGAGGGTGGGTGGTTTCCCTGATCGTTGATGGGGGTATTACATGACATGATGATAGATCAGACCCGCTTTTCCTTGGGTGCCAACATTCCTGGTGCAGTTATACAGGAGATTTGGGCATATGGATGGCTACGCAGGTTTAGCCTGTGTTGTACCTTTTTACTTCACTGTTGGGCATATGAGCACATTATCTGTGTGTGTCCAGTGGGTATGCCCCGGTCTGATGCCTTTCCACCAGGCTATGTACAAGTGGGGTATAGGTGATGGGTGCTAGCTATTGGAGAGCGGAGATCAGACAGGCCCACACATGATGTGGCCTATTTTTGGTGTTTATTGGAGGGGTTTTCTGGATTGGACATCATACAAAGGCTGTATGTGGGATTCCCATCATATAGGCATATGCGTGATGAGCTAGCTGAGCTCCAGCTATTGAGATGGATTTAGGGTTTCCGTACTAGGGAGAACGAGATGATCCCAGTTGACAGAGTTAGGTGATAGTTTGGGCTACTATAAGACATACCTCTGACCTTCCCATAGTATAGGAGAGATGATGTGGAGAGGCCCTTACCTTTACCATAGCCAACAGTGCCCACACGGTAGGAGGAGTAGGCAGTGGACTAGTGGATTGATGATGTCGGGGTCACAGATAGATATAGACAGTGGTGGGTGGCTCATTTACAAGTGATACCACCCAGGCCAGGGAAGCTGGATCTAGCCACCATCATGGTGTAGAGAGATTCCCTACAGGGGCAGGTGGCTACTCTGATTACCCAGTTGGGTATGGTGTAGACATAGCTTGCTAGCTCAGAGGTGCAGAGGTAGTGGAGTTACATGTACAGGTGGCTAGTCTTCAGGCCCAGATGGCCCAGGGTGGGGATGGAGATGGAGATGGGGAGGATGGTAGGGTGGCATACCCTATAGGCATAGGTGACAGGGTTACAAGGCAAGTTGGCCACAACACAGGCACAGATTGGGGATTTACAGGCCCATATACATACACAAGTATAGGGGCCAATGGTACCACCATAAGCATTGGGACAAGGTTTTAGTTCATAGGTAGGGGCGAGATAGGGCTCCGCAAGATAGGTACAGGGGTTGAGGCCTATGGGGCCACCACATATCGTGCCTATATCTAGGTTACGAGATGCCCTAGGTGAGGCCATATACTACCAAGATTAGTTGATGGTGGCCGCGATAGACTTTTTATCCTATGGAGAGTACAGGGCACAACAGGTCTCGAGTGAGAGGATGAGATCTCACACTCATAGTGTAGAGAGAACAGGGGGCCATCGAGCTCCTAGACAGGATCAAGGAGAGGCCACTAGCTCTAGGTGATGCACTAGTAGGTACTGAGCCACCAACCATGATGGGTGGGGAGATGTTAGCAGGTCTCTAGACTGGGGCTGAGAAGGTAGAGGGTACATGCAACACAGATATGGAGGATGTCCACAAAGATGCCTTACATTTGGCTCCTAATTTTGAAATTTTTGATTTTTGATATATACTGGCCTGCGTGCCAAGAGATTTTCATATTTTTTATCACATTTCGGCTTGTGTGCCGAAGAGAGATAGAGGATGTATGAGAGTTTTTGTATATTTTGAGCATATACCGGCCTATGTGCTAAAGAGATTTTGTATTGGTTTATTATTTTATTATATATGAGACTGACCTATGTGCTGATGAAATTTTGTATTGAGTATCGGCCTACATGTTGATGATTTTTTTGAGATAGACATGATGGGATAGTTGTACATATTGTATTAAGACACACTTATTTATGTATATGATGAGATGGATGATATTCTTGATTTGGTGGTGTTTTATGAGACTTTTAATTTGTTTTTTGTGATATGGATAGAATCTAGGTGAGTTAGGCATGGATCAAGTGAGGTTTGTTTAGGCATGGATCGAGTCAAGTCATAGGCATGGATTGAGTCAGGTTATAGGCATGGTTGAGTTAGGTTTTAGGCATGGATCAAGTTAGGTCTTAGGAATGGATCGAGTCAAGTCTTAGGCATGGTTGATTCAGGTCTTAGGCATGAATTTAGTTAGGTCTTAGGCATGGTTGAGTCAGGTTTGTGGTCTAGGTGTGATTGATTTTAAATTGGTTGGGGTTGTGATTCATTATTTTGTGCAATGAATGATGATATGGGTCATGTTTTAAGATTTTTTATAGTATACATATGATGATGGTAGAGAAATGGTAGTTATAATAAATGTATGTTGTGATGATGATAAAAATGTTAAGCAACTTGTTGTTCAGCTTAATATCCAATTTGTGACATGAGAAGGAAACCAAGGGATGTAGAATACAAGTTTAGGAAGATGAAAGATGAATTGTATAGGGTAGAGAGTGGCCAAGCTAACCTCCAAGGGCCCCATGCCCTTGGAGTGCTTCCTACATAGTTCCAGAGAAAAGGGACCTTAGGCCAATGTAGTTCTCCCATAAGCTAGGGAAGAATATGAGGAGGTATGAGAATGAGTTGGTAGGTTTTAGGCATGATGGGTTTAGGTCTGTTAGGTGCGAGTGGGCCATAGGAAAAATGGTATAGGTGATTCGATTATGGAAAAAGAAGAAGATTACCCTAAAGGTACGCATTGAGGACCAAGTCCTATATAAGGTAATCAAAAAGTAAATATAGACGGTTTAAAAGATAAAAGGGCACAATAAAGCCAACAAATTGGTTAGGATCATACCAAGTAGATCATACCTCAGAGAAGGTGATGAACGTAAGACCCTAAAAACATTGCATGATTGATTGTTCTAAGGGTGAAAAGTAGTCACATGATCACCAAATGTCTCATTTCCAAGATTTCCCTTGAGGTAGTAGGAAAATGGGGGTAAAAATGGTGAGAGGGGTGAAAGGTGGGTAATTTTGATATGGTATGAGGTAGCATTCTCTTTGGGCAAGAGATCTAAGGTCACAATGGGCAAGTCCATGACTAAAAAGTTTTCTATTTTGACTTGTATTTGAGATATATTGATCGATGTGGGAAGTCTATATGGGATGAGGAAATGAACTCCTTGAGGTCTTCATGAAGTTGATTGATGTGGAAAGCTTCAGATTCTCTCATGTTTTTTTTTTGAAAGAGCTTTACATACCTATCCTTCAAGGGAGAAATCTATTTATAGCAGTGATTGCAAAGAGGAAGATGTCCTTTTGAGGGAGTCATCTTTTTCTTAGAAGTTTGACTCAAGGAGTTGGGTCCCATGTGAGGGATTCGGAGTCATGGAGGTGAAAAGGAAGATTCTTGTTTAGTAGGAAGGGTGAAATGACCATGGGATCTTGTCTAAAGGTAGAAAAAAAGTATCCATGAGAATCATGCTATGTGTAGTGCCGTGGTACACATATTCAAGTGAAGATAACAAGTGATGGGTACTCACATGATTTCGGTTTAATCATTGGTGAGGTGTAAGAAGTGGAGAGCACTCAAGGGACGAGCATGGTAGGAGAAAAAAAGTGATGTAGGACTAAAATTCAACAATCGAATGGTTGAAGATGTAAGGCATTAAGGGGTTTGGGTTTGGGTTTACCATTGAGGAAAGATAAAGGATAAGCACCTAATCTGTAAGTATGGGTCACAATGTATGGTCCAAGACAATTAGGAGAAAATTTTCCCCGTTTACTTTTTTTTGCTTTGGTTACATGTTGATTTTCTTTCAGGACAAGGTCACTGACTTGGAAGGTTTGTTCATGGACACGTTTGTCGTGGGCACATTTTATATGTTTTTGGTAAACTTGAAGGTGGTTAAGAGCGCTAAGACGACGTTCATCTAATAACTCCAGTTGTGTCAAACGGTCTTGACAAAAGTCATCATCATTGAGCATGTCATGGAGAGAAAAGCGGAGTGAGGGAATCTGGACTTTGAGAGGTAGAACAACCTCAGTACTGTAGACCAAAGAAAATTTTGTGGCAGTAGTGGAAGTGTGAATACTAGTGCGGTATGCCCATAGGGAAAAAGGAATGTGCGTATGTCAATCCTTCCCAATATCGTTAACCACTTTCATGAGAATTTTTTTAGGATTTTATTAGTGGATTCAACTTAGTCATTGGTCTGTGGGTAATAAGGTGACGAGAAACTTAGCTGAATGCCGAAGGCATCACACAGTTTTTGTAATGTTTTATTTTTGAATTGTTTTCCATTATCAGTGATGAGGAACACCAAAGTGACAAATGATGTGATGATTGATGAAATCACATATTTTCTCAGCTTTTGTGGAGATGAGTGGTATGGATTCAACCCATTTTTTGTAGTATTCAGTATTGGTGATGATCCATTGATGTCATTGGGAAGAATGGGGGTTTATCCCTCTGACAAGATCTAAACCCCATTGAGAGAAGGGCCAAAGGTCACAGGAAACCTGTAAGGCATGACTAGGTGTATGATGAAGGTTTGTGTGTTGTTGGAATTTTACACAACATTTGATGTAGTCACAACAATCATGATTAAGGGTTGGCCAGTAATATCCTAGGTGAAGAATACACTTAGCAAAAACAAGGCCACTAAAGTGACCTCCACATATGCCATCATGAACCTCCTTAATGGTATATGGAGTTTCAGAACTTGTGAGGCATCATAAGAGAATACCATCAAAGCCACGCTTATAGAGAAGGCCCCCCATGATGACATAATGAAAGACCCTTTTAAGGAAGGCACATTGTCCATTACGGGTGAGATCAGGAGGTAAGATGGAGAGAGAAAGATAGTCGGAATATTGTGTATACCAAAGTTTTCTCGGGTCAGGGGTGACAATTTTGATGGAGTAAATGTCATGAGGTAAGTAATAGGGTGATTGGAGTTGTTTTACAGTGACAAAGATTTTAAAATTGGTGGAAAGGCGGGTATTTGAGAAGCCAAGCAAGCCACGGTATCTGTAAATTTGTTGGTTGAACGGGTGATGGTTTGAAGGGTGTAATAGTCAAAGGTGGTCAAAAGTATGTCTACATGATGTTTATACTTTTGAAATAACTCATTATGACTTTGGTATATAACATTGACCTGGTTTATGACCAATTAAGAATCACCAAAGATGTTGATTGATTTGACATCTAGGGCATACGCGGCTTGGAGACCTAATACAAGTGCTTTGTATTTGGCAATATTGTTTGTACAATCAAAATTGAGTTTGAAAGAAAAAGGAATGGGTTCACCATCAAGTGGAATGAGGATAACACCAACCCCACCCCCATGCTAACACTTGGAACCATAGAAGAAGAGTGTCATTTGGTAAGAGGGTTCGTCCAGGGAAAGGGTAGCGATTGACTCATCTGGAAAGTCAAAATTAGAGGGTTGATACCTGGAAATAGGTGCATCAACCAATTTTTTGGTGATGGCTTGGTATTTGATGGAATTTTGATGAATAAATTCAAGGTCGAGGTTAGCTAAAATCATAAGCCATCATGCGGCACGCTGATTTTAATAAGGTTTGGCATACATGAAGTGTAAGGGGTTAGTGTTGGTTACAACATAGGTTTTGTGGTTGAGTAGGTAATGGTGGAGTTATGTGGCAACAAAAACTAAGGATAAGCAAAGTTTTTCAGGATGGGTGTATTGGATTTCATATCCAAAAGAGTATGACTTATGTAATAAACCACCTGCTCCCTGTGTTGTTCATCGCAATGAGCGAGCATGGCTCCCAAGGAGTGATTGGTAGCTGAGATATATAGGTAGAAAGGTTGATCATATTTAGTTGGAATGAGTATGGGTGGTTAGAGAAGGTATTGTTTTAAGGTCTCAAAAGCTTTATGGAAGTCATCATCCCATTTAAAGGAGATATCCTTCTTGAGTAGATGATGAAATGGTTATTACCGATCAGATAATTATGAAATGAAATCGTGAATAGACTGCAACTTACCTTACAGGCTATGGATTTGTCTACGGTTAGTGGATGGAGGAATTTAGAGAATGGCCTTGACTTTATCAGGGTCCACTTGTATACCACGCAAGGAAATGATAAATCCTAGGAGCTTTCCTGAGCGAATCGCGAAGACACACTTCTTGGGCTAAAGGCAAATGCAATATCTATTGAGGTGGTCAATAATGGTTTTGAGGACAGAAAGGTGCTTAGAGCAGCATTTAGATTTGGTGAGGAGGTCATCCATGTAATATTCCAATATACGATGCATGATATCATGGAAGATATAATTCATAGCCTGCTAATAGGTAGCACCATCATTTTTAAGGCCGAAAGGCATGACTCGGTAGTAGAAGGACCCCCAAGGGGTGATGAATGAGGTTTTATGTTGATTCTCTAGGGAAAGTAGGATTTGTTTATAACCCGAGAAGCCATCCATGAGTGATAGAATCTTGTGACCAGTAGTAAGGTCAACCAGTTGTTCAATACTGGGTAGAGGGAAGTCATCCTTTAGGCATGCAAGGTTGAGGTCATGGAAGTTCGTGCAAATATGGATTCCCCCTGTCACCTTAGTGATAGAAATAATGTTAAAAATACAATGAGGATAATTAATAGGTAATATGAAGGAAACAGAAAGAAGGTGCTAAAGTTCTTCTTTAATGATAAGGGAAATGCAAGGGTGCATTTTCCTCAGCTTTTTTTTGATGGGTTTGGCATTGAGGACGGTTATGATATTGTGGATCACTATGGGGGGGTCAATACTGGGCATGTCTACGTAAGACCAAGTGAAGGCATGATTATGATCTTTGAGAAAAGAAGTGATGGCTTCCTATTCAACAGCATCTAAAGATTGACTAATCTTTAGGATGTGCAGGTCATCCTGAGTATAAATGTTGATCTTGATAGTCGATTCATTCAACATGGTTTGTGTCTCAGAGGGTAACGACTGATGAATATATGAGTATTCTACACCAAGGTAGGCGAGTATAGATTCGTCATCCTGAAATTGAATGATGTTAATGGAAGATGTATCCTCATTGATCATTTCAGAATACAGGAAGGGTGGAGAGGAAGGGACCTCGCCCTCGTGTTGATAAGTCAAAGGCCCCAAGGAAACAGTGTTTATGAAATTTTTTTTAGGAGGGATAGATTTAGGATCCATCGACTCTATCGGTGAAGGTGGTGATGAAGGCGAAGCGGGTGAAGAAGGTGGAGAAGGGTTGATGTCCTTGATGAGTTCAATGTGGGCTTATTTTGTAGGTAGTTCAGGAAAGCCAATACCACTATGGTTGTTATGTTTTCACGTGGTACATGGAATAACAGTATGGCGGCCTTTCTGGTAAAATACAAAACTAAAACCCTTCCACACACATTGGTGCAAGAAGGTGTGGGTTAAATGATGATTGGTGAGATACTAGAAGTCAGCAGAAAATAGGTGAGTTTGTGATGGCGATTCAGGTGTGTAAGTGGTAGTATCAAGTCCCCCATAGGTGAGACTAGTACAGAGATGAGGAGGACCATAAAGGAGGCATTCTCTTATGTGGTGATCATAGCAAAGATGTTGGTAAAGACTTCCATACTCTTGTGGAGTAAGGAATGTGTTGATACTATATAAGTGACATCCTCCCAGAGTGAGGCGTTGAAAAATTCCTTCCAAGGGATCGGTGGTTGGTATGTGGGTAGCTGGAATAGATGATGTGTTAGAGGTTGATATGGAGGTGGAGCTAATAGATTGGGAGGCCGATGGGTCAGCCGTGGAGGTTGTTGTAGTGGTAGGAATGGAGGAGATATGTGCAGGTGAGGTAGCAACTATACTGGTAAGCGGAGGTGTAGGTGAAGTGGTAGTGGTTGTGGAGGTAGACGTCTTAATGGGTATAAGCACATCATTGGGTCGGTAGAGCATGTTGCATGTTTTGAAAGGTGATGTATCAGCTAGAATAGTATAGGTGTGCCCTTCATGCTAAAAAATTACACAACAATGCAAAGTGGAAGGAACATAACCCACGACACGAATCCAGGGCATGCCAAGCAATAGGTTATATTGAAATTCCCCCTCCAAGAAGTAAAATAGCTCTGGAATAATGCAAGGGCCCACAAAAACATGGAGGATGATGATGCCTAGTGTAGAGGTGATAGCATCATTGAATGAATGCAACATGATGGGATGTTTATGCATGTAATTTTCAGGTATGCACATTTGAGCAAATGCATGGGATGAAATGATATTAATGCTAGCACCCCCATCGATCATTACATGTCATACATGTATATCATCAATGTGGATAGAGATGAAGAGGGATGGGTTAGGGTCATTGGTTTGGTGTGGCTTGATATATTCCTTTGAGAAGCTAAGGGAGGCTATTTGGTGAGCAGGGTGAGGTGTGGATAAAGGTGGTAATTTGGTGAGAGAGGCTACATGATGGGGTGTGATAATAGAGGCTACGGGTGTAGGGTCATTGGGTAAAACCTCAATAGATTGAAGAACCTCCATCAGAGCTTGACAATGGGATTCTGAGGTTTGGATGAGGCCATATAAGGACATCTTGAGGGGGGATTGGTGTAGTTTTTTGAGCATTATGTGATGTGTGACCCCATTAGAAATAGGGTATGTGGGGCCGCATATAGTAATCTTAGGTGTGGGTGTAGATGGTATGTTGGGTATAAGATTAGTTGGCAAGTCAATGGCCTTGTCCTTAACTTTGTCTTTCTGAGCATGGGTAGTAACGTGGATCATGTTGATCTAAGGGGAGTTGGAAAATGGAGAAGGTGTAGGGTGAGTGGTATAATGACATAATGGACAAAAACCTACCAAAGGGGAAAAACCTTGTGAGATGAGTTGGGTGCAATGACATTTAGGTAATAGTGTGGCAAGTTCTCTGATGTGAACCATGTTAATTTCAAATCTTGGGGATGGCTCTAAGAGCTGTGGGGGTGGATTTAATGGTTGTTGAGTAGGCAGTAAGGGAAGGATTGTGGGAATGGGTGTCAATGAAGCAAAGTCCTCATCAAGAAGGTCATCATCGTCAAAGTTGGCTTCAAGAGGAAATAACTGGATACAGACAGTTTTTAAAGCCTTATAGTTCTCCATATTGTTCCTTGGAACATGATGATAGGCACAAATTTTAGTATCATCAAACCCTTTTGGATTGGGTTTGAGGGGGTCATAAGGTCTGAGCAGTGGCAACGTGATGATAGAAGTCTCAAGGAGGTTGGTTAAAATTTTGGCATAGGATCCTGCTAGCGGGTCGTAATGGGAAGTGAAAGTAGGTTTGGGTGTAGATGCATCTGATTGTTGAGGAATAATCCTTATAGGAGGGGGAGTGGTTCAAGCCATGGTTTTGGGTTCTAGAGTAGTCTTGGGTGTTGGTTGTGTTTGTTTGGGTAACGGTATGGTAGATGAATGGAAAGGAGGCTGTATGTTTGTTTTGACTACCTTATTGGCAGGTAGCGGATTTTTGTTTTTGGGTTGCACCTTCTTGGGTAAATGTGATGTGGGTGTGCAAGATCTATAGGGAAAAGCAGACGGGGGAATAGGGTGAGTTACCTAGGGGATAACGAAGGTGCTGTGAAGGTAGAGGACGCGGGTCATGTAGGGGTTGTGAGGGATAGAGACTGAAGTGTAGTGGGTAGTGAAGAAGTTGCTGAGGGTATTAGAGGTATGGGTGGTAAAGATGCTATAGGTGTAGGTGTAAGTTGTGTCAGGCGCTGAGGTATGTTAGAGGTTTGCGAGGAAGTAGTGGGCTGTTGTGTTTTTGGTTTATTGACAGGTGGAGGTTGTTTGACCATGTTGGGGGGTTGAGGTCCTAAAATGGACGAAAGGGGTGAAGGTGATGCAAGTATGATTGGCATAGCTGGGGTATGAGTTCTATGGGTTTGGTTCTTTTTTTTGGGTGCCAAAGTAGGTTGGGTATTGACTGTGGAAGATGTATCTAAATCTAGTTTAATAGGTGGATGAGTAAGGTTGGTGGTTGGGGTTACCCCTAAGGTAGTAATAGGTTTAGTTAAGGAAGATGATGATGGTGTGGGTTTGGATTTAGATGTATGTTGGGTTATGGGTAAGGGAGTATGTTGAGTGGTGTGGAGGGTTAAGGAAGAAGTAGTGATAGAGGTGGTTGTGCTCGGTTTAACTGGTCGGAGTATTTTTGGGTAAATAGTGGAAGTATCAACAAGTGACATCTACATTTGTGTTCAAATAGGAAGCAGAAGATGCCCCCACAATAAGGATCTGTCCACAAAATCTAGGTGATCTGCCAAACATGAGAATGACACATTTGTAGGTGAAGTTGATGAGGACCCAATGGCTATTCCCATAAAATGTGTCTTAGAGATGGGAAATTTTTTAGATTCATCTTTCGTGGGTAAGAGATCCAAAAGTAGGTCTATAGGATCTTGGGTAACTGATGGAGAATGTTTACTAAAGGAAAAGGTATCTCTACTGGATCCATGATAGGTGGAGGAGAAAATGGATGTTCCTCTGTAGGTAGAGGAGATGATGGGTGATCCTATGTGGGTGGAGGAGATGATAGGTGCTCCTCTATGGACTGAAGAAGTATTGTGGGTAACAGTTCCCTAGGTAGAGAAGCCAAAGGGGAAATGGTCTCAATATTAGAAAAAGACTCCTCCACAGGTGAAGAAGGAGGTTAAAGGTGTTCCTAGGTGGGTGGAGGAATAGGTGAGGTAGGTTCCAATGTAGAAGGAGGATTTTGAGCTAGAATTTCCTCTATGGAAGGAATATGAGGTAATTCAGAAGTAAAAAGTGCGTTAATGAAAATAGCGTGGACCTCATGGGTATGGCTATCGTGAGTTGATGTCTTGCCTATTTGATTAGATGAAGGGGAATGATTGGGAAAGGGTTTTTTGAAGATGTGTCAGTTTTGATTGGTAGGTGCGTTAGGATTATCCCACGTGAATATCTTGATGAGTTTTTTGTGGTAGTTGGAATGTGATTTGATTGATTAGGCTATGCTAACGAGTGACAAAATCTATGATAGATTTTTCCTCATACTAACCTGTGGAATATAGATCAGTCATGGTAACCTTCCTAACAATGTTAATGGATAAATGATCTAAGAAGGCTTGGGCTACCTGATTAAATGAAAATATAGAGTGCCTGAGTAGCCCACTATACCAATCTAATGCAGGTCTAGTCAAAGACATGGAAAAATTCCTCAAGAGAAAAGCATCATCATGGGCGATTAGGTAGCACCTGTGTTTGAACAACCACAAATGTTGTTATGGGTATTCCTTACTTTTGAAACGGTTGAATTTAGGCATCTCCCAATGCATGGGGTATGGATGGATAGGAATGAATGGGTGGATAGGCTCGTTACAAATCTCATCGTAGGTGAGAGTGTTGCGGGAGCTAGAAACTGATGCCTCCAATGTTTGCATCTTGTCCATAATTAATTTGATTAGGTCATTGGTAGGTTATGATTATTGGGTGCCTCTTGTAGTGTAAGAGGGTTAGTGTTGGGCATGTAACAAGGGTGGCGTTCTAGTATATGGTGCTTCTGTGTAGGTAGATTGAGGACGTAGTGATATAGGGCGTACATACTTGGAATGAATAACAGATGAAACATGAGGTTGCTAATAGTACATATATGGAGGTGGAAGGGTCATGGTGACCCTAGTGGTAATGGGGGATAAGGACTGTGGAATAGAAAAGACCATGTTTTGGAAAGAGGTAGGGGTCACCAATACCAGAGGTGGTTTTGTAGCTATGTGTATATGCGAGATAATAGGGGTGAATGAGGTTGTGTTTTGAGTGGTTGTAAAAGGTATGGTGGATGTGGCGGGTGCAACAGATGTAGCAGACCCTGCAGTCATAGCGGGTATAGGACCTAGCTATGAAAATACTAGGTGTAATATAGATGTGGGAAGCACAGAAACAGATGGGGCTGACGTAGGAGTGGGCGCGAGAGTCAGGGGGATAGATATAGTCATGTTGTATATCAACTGACCCAAGGCATCTCAAGTGGATGAATGGGAAAGATAAAATTGCAAGGTGGCAGGGTTTTGGTAAAGGATTTGTGTGAACTCCTCATCTCCAATAGTAATAGTGATAGGTTGGATAGGATCCATGGTGGGTGATAAAATGGAAGGAAGTGAAGGGATAGTTGGGAGTGGTTGATAACTAGCATGGAATAAGAGGGTGCTAGCTTATCAATGTGTTAGTACCATGTGAACATGTACTGATTAGGTTGGGCTACCTTTCTGTAAATGACACAGAAATACAACAGGAATAGGAAGAAAAGGTGGTAATAAGTGGATTAGGTACCAAATGTTATCTAGAATGTGGCACATGATAACTGATGCTAGTCAGGATAAACCGATGCTGGTTAGGGGTAACCATTTCCGGTCACTATGGGAAATGGATAGTTGGTCAAAAACAAGCTATAAGGTCAAATATGACAGGCATGCCAAATCTGATGATTTTTACAAGGTCAAATGGGAATGATAGTAGTGACAGGGACTTTGAATAGTTGAAGAAGGTGAATAAATGTCCTTTTTGGTAGGTTAACCAAAAGGACTTGGAACCAAAACTGGTTGGGTATAACCAATGATGGTCAGAGGGTAACCGATGATAGTCGCTAGACCAACACTGATCACTGTCAAATTGAAACAATGATGAAATAAAAGTGGTTGTGAATTAAAATCTAATGTGGAATTAGACCCAGAATTTTGAGAATGATGAGAATATGGTCCAAGCACACTCAGATGAATCTGGAATACACTAGCTATGATGAGGAGTGTGCAAGGAGAAATAAGAAAAATGAAGAACATGACATCTCACCTCAAAATGCAAGCCAAGCAGAAACACTAAGAAAAATGCAATCCTAAGAGTGCATTTTCTATTATGTTTGTTTAGCTTATGCTATTTAAGGAATGACCCATGAACTATAGAATATAATTTTTTGGTGAGGATGGCTTCCTACAAAGAAGGATATCTAAAAGGTGAGGTTTCAGGAATGTTATGGCGGGGGCGGGATTTTCTCTAAATTATGACTCGATGGAGCAGTGAGTTAGGGAGTACCTGCCAATCCTTATATCAGTGTGATTGTTGACAGGTGTTCCTAGGAAAGATGTTGTTTAAGAATATGAATTTGTTTTGAATTTTTGCAATTTGGAAAGACTTAGAGAGAGAGAGAGATGTGTTTTCTACGATTCATTTATCAACCATCAGCTGAGAATGACTTCCAGCGTATAGGTTGCCCTTAATTAATGTGAGCTAATATGATAACTCATAATAAAATGCAATGATTTTTAAGCCCAAATAGAAATATGAAGTTCAATGACACAAATAGATGAAGATAAAGAGGGATGCTCTTTCACTAAAATGTAGGAAACAAGAAGAAATGGTTCTTTTTTAAGTACACCAAAAGAAAGGTTTCTTTTAGAGCAAGTAGAAATAAAAAGAATGTTACCAAGGAAGAAAATTAATGTGTATGTTTTCCGGAAGGGAAAAAAACACACAACTTTTCCTAAGAATGAATAAAAATGCAAGGAACCCCAGATGGGTCCCACCAAGTGTGCCAAAATGTTTCACCTGATTCTTAGATGTTTCTTTGAAAGTGATGAAACAGATAGGGTAATGGGCGTAGGAGGAATACTTGTTGAAATGTTGGTTGATAGGTTGTTGCATGCATATTGACTCCTTGATCCATAGCTGATCGTGAGAGATTCCTTTTGGTTGGGAGGAGCTACCTAAAATGGAACACAAGACCACCAAATAAAAGTTAAATGATATGTGCAGTGAACTGCCTAGCATGTGCTAGATCTAGGAAGTGTGATACTTCCTAGATGGATGTCATTCCACTGTTTAAAACAATTTAATGATGGTAATAAAGTAAATCCTATTGTAATTAAAATGATTTAGGTATCTCATTCAAAACACAATAAGAAAGATCTAATCTAACAAGCTAGGTTAAAATAAGATCTGAAGGTCAAGTAACTGGTTCTAGGTCTTTGCTAGTATGACAGATGTCTTAGGCAAGTCACATGTGAGTAAGGGTGATGTGGGAATATGTAGGTAGATTACTGTTCTAGGTTGTATTGGTAAATACAGAGACTGATTCCAGTTAAGGGTGACTGATGCCAATTGGGGAGAACTAGTGTTGGTTACTATGGAAAACTGGGAATGACACATAATGAGCTTTGGATCTCCCTTATGAGTACACAAAAGACTAGGCTTGTCGGAGTGACGTATTAAGTCATTTGGATGGGATTTGGTGAGGGTTTAATGGAGATATGGATGGGTGAGTATTGAATAAGTTCAATGGGTGGCTAGGAGAATAAAGGATGAAGGTACAATGATTAAATGATTGAACCGGAGGAGTAAAATGTTTCACTTACTTGGAATCTAGTTCTGGACATTTGTGACTGGGGAATGAAGGTGTTGATAAGAGGTTGAATGCTATAGAGGATCACTGAATGTTGGGGAGTTCTTGCATGGGTTGCATGTGGTCTCCTTCTTTCCTGGTTGCATCAAATCTATGCTAGGTGGTTATTGAATGAATGATGGATGTCTATGCAAGAGAAAATGCTTAATCTCCTTCCTTGCATGCATGTTGTCACGAAAACTTTCTCTCAAAAGATGTGATATATCTCTGGAATGTGCCAACCTTCTACCAACCTCAAAAATAAGGTTGTTTTGGGGGTTAAAAGGTGACCGATGGTGGTTCTGGCTTAACCGGCGGCGGTTAAGGGTAACCAAAATCGGTTAGGGTAGGATTTCCTAGGTTTACTAAACTTGGTAGTTCCCCTTGATTTTTTGGGATCTCATGTCGTTAACTCACGGATTAGGGTGGAATATTTTCATAAGCATGCAAGAATATGGTTAGAGGGAATGTAGGCATTGAGTTTTAGGGTTTGGGTAAGTCTTAGTTAGTTATGGCAACTTACTAAGGAAAAGGTGTTAGGGTGAGGTGGCTTGATGAGGTGTCTAGGTGAGGTGGATATGTGGGCATTATCCCAATTAGGATATTTAAATAATAAATATAGTGAGGATAATGAATTAATTTAATTTAAATAATTAAATTAATATTATAGTGGGGTGAAAGGTGCCATGGTTAGGTGAGTGTGTTCAAGGTATTTATTTGTCGAGGGACCAAGGGGAGTGTGACCCAATTTTTATGTCTACAATTTATTGTGTAAACAATTCAAGAGGATGCTAGGGATTGGTTTAATCCTTTGCCTTAGGGATCTATCTAGTCATGGATGGAAATGATAATAATGTTTGGAAATAAATTCAGTGATGACCTTGCTTCCCTTCTTTGTGACCATGGTGAATATGCCATGGGTTCAGTTGAAGGAAGAAGGTTCATGTTTTTTAAGAATGAAGAAAGTGACACTTCAAAGCATGTATCAATTGTTAAGACATTGGTTGAATATTATATTGAGCAGAATGATCAGGTCGAATATGATTTTGTGTGGTGCAATCAATGCTTTATGCCCCATGCCACTTGTGATTTTGATAGTGTGTTTAATATTGAAAGATCAAAACTAGGTACTAAAGGAAAAAATGTGCCACATGACCCTACAGACCATGACAACCTGGTGTCTTCCACTGACCTTTTGTGTGCCCAAAAAATAGATGAGTTTTGGAATGTCTTTGCTAGAATATGTCATTTTCTCATTAGAAGTCTTGATATAGTGGGTGTAGGCTCTGGTTGTATTTATTCTACTCACAACTTTACTCGATTAAAGGATGAAATGATTATCAAGTATAATGGGAGTACCCCCTTAGTAGAAGATAGATGCATATTTCTAAATGCAATTGTGGAGTAGGAAAAAAAATCTAGAGTCTGACATGAAATGTCAGATAAGTCTAGAATTTAGAAATCTAGGATAGATTATGCACACCGTGTATACTTGGATAATGAGGGATATCACTCTAGTGTTGATTATATTAAGAATTATGTATCATTTAATACAAAATATGGGGATGGTGATTTGGATTTGGTTCCAAGAGGTGTTAGTGCTAGATTTCCTATGAAGTTGGGCATGGATGTTTTTGATCCCTTGTTTTCTGATCAAGTGGGTGAGAACTCCTTACTTCCTAAACCTTTAGGGATGCAGAAAGTTACTTCACTTAAGTATTGTGATTTTCAAATGTAGATTAATCCCTTTCCTTCAAAGTGTAAGATCGATGTGTGTGTGAAGTTTAGTATCGGTTCCTCACCTATTAAGAAGGATACAATGAGAATAGATAATCTCCTCTCAAAAATGGGTATGGAAAATGCAAGTAGAGGTGAGTATGTTGATTGTTCCCTTAATTCCTACATTGAATTTAAAGGGGATTTGATGAATGAAGATTCATCTACTCTGGAAAGGGAGAAATTTTTTAAACACCTTAAGGAACACATGCAGATCCTAAGGTTTTTATATCATATGGTGTGTTGTGAAAAGGGGATTATTTATGAATGGATTGTACCGTTTGATCAAAGTGGATATGTAAGTGTGAATAAAAATGTTTTTTTGCCTCTACAAAATGAGGGGGTTCTCGGGGATGGCATCCAGTTGATAGTCTATGTTTCATTTGAAATGGTTAGGATCAATACCTCTGAAATTTGGAGTGCCAACTTATATATCCTATTTAGAAACATACATGTTGTTTGTAATCTATGTGGATTCTAATGGAATCTCGTGGGTCCTCTAGACCCTGGTCATTTGTTTGTACAATGTACAGTTGCATGCTTTTCCCTTTCCATTCCTATGTTGGTTTTTGTTGGTGTTTGGTTATTGGTTTTGTATGCTCTCATTGTGATGACTGATAGTTGTCTTCATCTTTTTACTCCATTTCCCAATGGATAGGCATCTGATATTTTTTTCTTGTAGTGTTTCTGGTGTTCTTCAGACACCCACTGGGGGAGTCCATCCCCAAGCTAGAGATGATGTTGGTACCCATATCTGTGTCTCTCTTCTTTTTTCATGTTATTCTGCTCATTGAATCCTTTTTTAGGAGGACAACTTGATGAGGGTTGGATTTTGGGGAGTATTTATCCTATCTAATCTTATCTTCTATAGTCATATGATTAAGTATGCAAATACACCTATTTATATTAGAAGGGTTTTTTAATTTTCACATAATTTAATGAACGAGATAGATTGTGTTTTGATGCTATGTTGGGAATTCGAGCTCTTTATGTTAAGTGTGAGTATCATGTCGATAAGGAAATTTTTCTCTAAGGCCTGGGGGATAGGTATCTCTGGAGTTGCAGGCTTAAATTGAAAATATATTCTAGTTTCCTTTGGAGTTCAGTGTAAGTTTTCACTTCCATATTAATAAGAGACGAGCATTATTGATTTTCAGTTCATGCCCAGTAAATGTTCAAAAAGGTGGTTTATCCCCAACATTCGAGGAAATGTACTTACTCGACTTATAAAGTAAAAAACACTTTGGGGCCCAAGGTATGATATAATTTTACCTTACTTTGATGTAGTTCACACATTTTTTTGTGAGCTTGGATATCAAATTGAAAATAAGAGGAATGAATAAACTTATTCTTTTCAAATATTTGAAGGGGATAAGGGTAAACAAGGTAATAAATGCCCATTTTTCCTCTCATGATGATGTGCAGTTGTGTATGATACAGGAAAGTACAACAGTAAGGTGGAATGTTTTGTTTTTTGGGGTTGTTCTCATTGCAAGAAAGGAAAACAAGGAATTACATAACACCTCTAAATGATTTTAATGAAATAATATTTATACATTTACAAAAAAAAGGAAATTTAGAATAATAAATATTACGAATGAAAAATGGGGTTCTATTTTAGGGGCCCCTTCCTTGAAGAGCATACATGTATACATACACAATATTATAAAATATATATTAATTTATAAAGGTAAAATAGAGTATTGGACCATGTTTTAATAGGTTATCCCTATGTTGGATAAACTCCTCATGAGCCATCGTGTTGAAAAAAAATTGGATATCTCCCACTAAGCCCCATGAAATACCTTTATCTAGCAACTCCTGAACTCCCACCCAGGTCCCATTCAGCATTTGGGTGAACTCCATTTTCCTTTCAAGTGAGTTCACCCACTCAGAAAGGGATAGTCCCCCTCTTACATATACTTTGGTATTCTTACTTGAAGAAATTTGAGTTATAGGGAAAAGAGGAATTCTGCTAGAATATCTCTCCCTCATGATATTTCGTTTCTTGAGAGGAAAGGTGCACGTGCTTATCATGGACCATATTTTGGCAAGAGTTGTTTCTAAAGCTATCAACCGCTTCTCTGTTTCATCTGCTAACAAATTTGGGGTTTTTTTTTCCCTGTGTTGGGTAGGCATCAAGTTTAGCATTGGGAGATATGTGGTCAATAATGAAGGTTGGTAGTAATCTTCATTCATACACCATTGATCATCAAAGACATGTGGGAATTGGCATATCCGATGGTACTCTAATTTTCTAGTGTTCATACGATACTCTAGGTGAATCAAGTGGAAATGGAGATCTTGAAAAATAGGAAATGAAGGACATAACTCAGAAAAGCAATGCAAGAAAGATAAAATCATGTCCTCAAAAGAGGAAACCTTGGGAGGGCTGACCCTAGTGTCCTGTATGCTCAGAATGTGGTAGATGAAAGCCTCATTCAATCATGTCAAGTCAAAACACTCACCCAATTTGGTAATTTTTCCATCAAGAGGATATAATTATTGAGATAAAGAAGACATGAAATCAAAACAATTGATTGTGAATAGATGGTGAAGGACACTCGGAGAATTAGGTGATGAATGGAAGGATTGGTGAACCATTTAAATAGGCATGACACTTATGCTTATGTGACCAAAGACATTATTTCGCTATTAATTCCATATCCCATTTTGATTGACAAGTACATGTGAAGTTTAAATAAGGATTGATTATTTATATGGAATGTGTTACTGGAGAATGATTAAATTCCCACACATTTCAAGAATTTATTATCATATTAAGTATTTTGGCCAAGTCATGCTTATACATGTGGAAATTCTAATATTAAATGTGACATGACTTGGAAAAAAAATTTGGTTGCATTGTGATGATGTATGAGTGACATGGTGGCAATAAGTAAAGTTGGTAGACGTTTGTGGGGAATCATTTGCATTATTCCATGACAGTCCTGAGTATTTTTTGATAGTAAGAATTCATTGGAAATATGAACAATATTCTCTAAAACCCTAATAAAATAATGCAATATAATAAGGAAGGTTTAGGGAAGGAGGTGGCCCTTAGAGATGTCTTGATGGAAAAGAAGTAGGAAGCTATTTAGGGAAATTTTGGGGGAATTTGTGGATGGATCGTCAACCATGAGAAGAAAAAGTGTTTTGATGAACATTTTTTCTACTGCGTAACCCACTTACCATGATTTCATGTCAAGGTGATTGCATGTGTACATTCAGTAACATGATCTAAGAGCTTTAATATATGTCTCCCTTTTTTTCCTAAGATTTATAGATTTGCCCTGGATAATTTAATAGGATTTTTAGTTTCTTGTGTTATTGTTGTGAAATGACATTAAGGATGGAATGATATGTGTCTTTTGTTGTGATTTTGTGTGAATTATAGTTGTGATTTGATTTGAAAATGCCCTATTTACTTAGGTCTCATCTAGGAATGATGTAAGATATCGATGCCTTTTGGGTGTACTTAGAGATTTCATTTCTAAAAACCTACAAAAATTTTCCCTACGGAATAAGTAGGATCTATTGGTATGATTATAAATCTTGGGGGTCCCTTGATCTAGATTTTTCAACATAATTTTCATGGGATGATCTAGCCTTAGGTGTAATGAGCTAGGTTATTAGGAATCTAGAGTTTGTGCTTACCCAAATCCTTCCCTGCAAACAAGTATCCTATGAAATTTTCATTTGATGTCCCCATCACCTTCATGTAATAGTAGAAACATGTGATGGTTGACATCCTATCCATGAATCTTCCTAGTTACTTTTGAATTTTTGGTTCCACTTCCCTTTTTGTTTCTACTTTCTCTTCAACCCAAAAAATTTGATTAACCTTTTTATAAGCAATCTAAATTCTTGGGTGGATCTCATCCTCCTTGTTTATCTCATTTGAGTACATATATGAGAGCAATATATTAAAATATGCACCTTAAGTTCTTTCACTTATAATCCATAATCTTAATCATTAACATGAAACAAGTAATGAAAAATCCTGGAGTTAATGTGTAGATCATACTAGAACTACCTCTAGTGGTCCATATTGAGTTCTCGGGTCTCTGTAACGATTAGTGACCACTATTTTAAGTGGATGTTGTATTTAGTGGCTGTACCCAGTTCTAATTTGTTTATTTTTGAGTTTTCATCTCATCACTCTGACTCCTGGCCCAACCGTTTGTTCCCCTGACCGCATCTCGGGTCCTCTCACCATGAATAAGGAAAATTCAAAAGCAACAGGGACATCAATCACACCCTCTATCTAGGTTCCTCCCCATCACTCTATGGGAAGACTAGGCAGGCAAGTGAAGGAAGACCCCATCCCTAGCTACAAAATGACATTTCATGTGGGTCAATTTCCCTTGCCCCGTCCTCCTTTTGCATTCATGTCTCCTCCCTCTCCTACAAGGAGAAAATCCGGGAACCAACATATATTTTTCATTGGCTCATGTTTCATGGTAACCGGTAAAACTAAGAGTAAATGGTGAAACTATAAAGAAGCATGGGGCTTTTTCATTGGTTCATGTTTCATGGTGACCAGTACAAGTAAGAGTATTCTGAGAAGGTGAAGGTGCGTGGATATTTCTTATTGGCTCAAATTTCATAATGGAACATACCTACATGTAAATCCACTTAAAAAATAAAATAAAAGGGAAGAAGGAACTTACGAAATTCCTGAAGCCAATCAAATGCTCTCACGTGTAACTCTCCTGTTCATCTCGACATGCAAAAATTAAAATGGCCATAACTTTCGATCTAAATCTCCAAATAAAAAAAAATTGGTCTCATTGTAAATGTCTCCTCAAGCCCTAAAAATTGGCATCATTTGATTCATAAATTGACAATATTTGGTGTGAGAAAAATATAAAAAAGGAACACAAGTGAAACTATAGTATCAACTAACTATGTTGCACATATGGTACTGAAGGCATGTAATCAATCGTAAAATACTAACAGAAAATTGTATATTTTCAATTATACAAATGTACATTCCCGCTTTGATTAAAGATATTTATTTATGAATAAGGTGGCGATTCACTTGCTATTTTGGGGAAGGAAATCAAATTGTAAGAATTCATAAAAAATTGTATAAAGATGGTATTAGTTAGTTTTTCTATTCACCAAATATGAGTTAGTTTTGGTATTATGATCAAAGGGGGTTAGTTTTTCTATTTTTGAAAAAGGTACAGAGATATAATTACGAATATTGCATGTTTCCTTTTTGAAATGCATATGGATTTTAGTTTCCCAAACTTCCATGTCAAGGTGGTTAAAATGTACAGCCATTTAAAAATATTGAGAGAATTTTCTTTATGTTCCCCTATTAATAAATTCAAGATCTAGATGAAATATGTCTGCCTTTGAGTTTAATTTCGATGTTCTTGGTTCTATATGTCGAATTATTGATTGATGAGTTATATTTTCTACTACAAACTTGTGTTTGTTAGTTCTCTGTGTAGTACACTAGATCAGCCCTCAATGGTTGTGCTTTGGTCATTAGTTAAATATTGTGTTGTGAGCATTTACTATGCAATATTGGAAATAATTATAAAATCCTTACTCTAACCATTTTTTCGAAGTGATTCTTGTTAGCCTTTGAGTATATCTTGGATGTACTATTGTAGAAGCAATAAATAATTTATTAGAATGCTTGCACAAGATTCTGTGTCATGTATTTTAGATATTGTGTTAAAACTTTGCATATGTTGGCTATCAATGAACGTGAATCTTTCTTTGTAGAAACTGTCACTACTTAATCAAATTTTTCTGTACTTTCTAGAATTACAGGCTTCTCTAAGTGTTAAATGCTTTGATACAAGGAATATATCATCATATAAATTCCCCCTTTGTGAAGTTACAAATACCATAGTTGATCCCACCGCCTCATATTAAATTCAATTTGTCCATTTCCTACTTTTTTTTCTCTAAATATAACTGAAGGTGCCTTCTAGCCTTAATTTTCTAATCAAGAGAATGCAAGAGCAAGTGAAATTTTCTATCTATAGTAACTGTTGATGAAAAATCACAGCACCCCTGGATGCAGATCAAGTTTCTAGGTTGATCTCTTAGGCATCCAGTGTGATTGCATAACATTGAATCCTTTCTCCAAGTGTGGGACTTGAAAAATGAGAAGGATTCTCCAGAGAAAGGCTGGTTCCTATTCCTATGTTCAAATGCACCAATGAAACGCAGAGGTTTACCCAAAAACTAATCTAACTACCAAGGAGACAGGGAGGGAGAAATGCATAAAAATAAACCTAAGCTAGGGAGGTGATGCACCGAGGAATGAAGAACATAAGCTTTGCAAAAATAATCACAGACCATATAGACGCAATACCACACCACGCACAGGTAACCGAAATGCAATGAGAGATCAAAATGACAACAATGAATACATGAGAGGATTTAAATTTAATCACAGACATATATATTGCTCAAAGAATCGATTCAATACATTGCAGTGGCCAAGAGGCAATAGTGGCATTACAGTCCTTGTGGGAGGCTTGAAAACTCCACGAATTCTCTTGCAAGCAGGAGAGAAGGGAGGGATTGCAAAACAAGAATGTCCAACGTTAGAAAGAAGCCCCTCCTTACAATTTATAAGAAGAATGGGAGAGAAAAGAGAGAGGAATTTGAAATCTACCCCAACCACCTCCAGAATGCACTTAACTCATCTCATTATGGCAGAAGCGGTGGATCATGTCAAAACGGCGGGCTGCCTAGCAGAAGCGGCGAACTGTCTGCTGCATTAAAGTTGTTCGTTGAAGCATTACTTCTGCTTATTATTTCATGCCAGAGGCGTCTTCTTGATTTTCATCCTCCACACTAAACCAAAATGCAATATTGACCTTGGAAACGTGTAGATAATTTTACCAGCTTTCCATTGATATAAAGAACGCGCAAATCCGAGCTCTGGATCAAAAGTTATGGCGATCTGAAGATTTAGGACACAGAACAGGCGAAAACAGATTTTTGAAATTCTTCCCGCGCTCTGCCACCTGGATGACACGTGGTAGGCTCTGATTCACTGAATAATTCTCTCTCCTTTGCTTTTCGGCGAGCTTTCCTTTGAAATTTCCTCGTGGGCCCTTAAATGGGACACGTGGCATGATCCTATTGGTTTGGCTCGGTGCTCGAAAACTCCCCCTCTGAATTTTTGACTTTTCTCTTGTGAGGACACGTGGCAGCTTCTGGTTGGTCGACGGGTCTGTCGGCGATCCGCGTCCTGCGTGTCCCTTTGTCCCATTTTGCTTTGTGCTCTTTGTGCTGATTTCGGGTGAACCGACCGGTTCGCATCCATTTTTCCCGCTTGTCTCGGATTGCTTTGGACTGTGTGGACCTTTTTCGCCTGGTTCGGTCGGTTCGCACCTTTTTGGCCCACTTGTCCCAGTTTGCTTTGGACTGTCTGGACCTTTTTCGCCCAGTTCGGCCGGTTTGGCCGGTTCGCTCCTTTTTGGCCCACTTGTCCCAGTTTGCGTCCCTCTCAGCAGTTGGCCAATTTTTTCTCTCTGTCGGCCGGATCGGCTTTTCGCGCCCTCCGTGTACCTTTGTTCCAAATGTCCCGACTACCCCTAGGACTAGGACTTAGCCGATTTTCACGATTTTTCCTGGATTGACCTATTTTCCTTTCTGCAACTTTTGATGCATGTTATCAAAATTTACCCTGGGGGGTGAAATTTTGACAACAGTTTTGACGACTCAGCGGGGTTACCTAGCTGCTAGGTAGAAGATCAGTGGCCTTTTAGTGATCCATTGGGCATGGGGTTATAAGCGATAACCTGAAACGAGCCTGATACTACAACTTCTTCTCCAGCAACACTCCGAACTGTAGAAAACGACCCGAGAGCAGCGAAACCTGTGCCAAAGCACTTAGGGAAATAGAAACCTAACTACAACAGGACAATGTGCATACGCACTTAGAGGAATTAAGGGAAATCTAAACTAATATTTACAAGGGCAAACCTTTCTTAGTAGCAATGTTTAAGATAGACTCCGTTAACCGGAATCTGAAGTTCCTCTCCATCCAATGCAGACAATTGGAAGGCATTACTATTTTTGCATCCCGTGACCATGTAGGGACCACTCCAGATGGCATCAAACTTGGAATGCCTTCCTGGTTTTGCCCGATCTGCATCCCATTTCAGAACTAGGTCCCCTTCCTGGAAGGTCCTTGCTCTAGCTGTCTTATCAAACCATCTTTTTACTACGGCCTGATCCTTCTCAATCATCTGAACTGCATGTTCTCTGATTTCTTCTATTTCTATCAATTCTGCATACATGACCTCCATTGGTTTGAACTCAGATAACTCAAACTGCTTCATGAGCTCCAAGGCTGGCAATTCTAATGATATAGGCAATACTGCCTCCTTCCCATAGACCAACTTGTAGGGAGAATTACCTGTATACCTTTTTGGCGTTATTCTGTCAGCCCATAACGCTGATTTTAGCCTCGTATGCCATGTTCTTTGATTCTCATCCAGAGTCCTTATGATGTTTTTTAGCAAATTCTTATTTGTGGACTCTGCCTGTCCATTACCCTGCGGGTAATAATTTGAAGAGGTGCTCAAATAGATTCCATTCTTGACAGCCCATTCTGTAATTTTTGAACCTATGAATGCTAATGCATTATCTGATATGATGGTGGCCGGTACACTGAACCTGGTTACTATACCTTCATAAAAGTTTAGTATGTTAGATTCACTTGCCTCTTTGAGCGCTACTGCTTCGGTCCACTTGGTGAAATAGTCTGTCGCTGTAAGAATCCACTTGTGGCCTTGACTCGAGTTGGGATTGATGACTCCAATGAAGTCCAATCCCCACTGCATAAATGGATGATCTACTAAAATTGGACGAAGGGGCAGTGCTGCTAACCTTCCCTTCCCTGTGAAGAATGCACATTTCTTGCATTTTTTGACCCATGAATAGTAATCATTGAATATAGTAGGCCAATAGTAACCAGCTTTCATGGTTTTGAGAGCTGTTACTCGTGAGGTGAAATGGCCTCCTGCCTCCCCGTCATGGAACTCTTGTAAGATCCTCTCAATCTAACCTGTCCTAACACATCTCAATAGAACACCGTTGATGTCTTTTTTAAACAAAATACCATCAACAAGCACATAAGGAACTGCTTGTAGTCTGAAGTACCTTCTTTTTGCTTTGCTCATTTCTAGAGGGCACATGCCTGTCTATAGGAAATGTATCATATTCTGAGTCCAACAGGGAGTAGACACATCATTATTTTCCTGTTTTTGATCATCTTGTAACAGCAAGACAACTTCTTTTTCATTACCTGTTTCAACTTGTTGACTTAAGGCTAGCTGCTCACATAGTCCCTTCCCACGTACTAGTTTGGTAACCTTGATCTCGATGTCATATTCCATGACACGGGTTATCCATCCTGTATGTTTCTCATTCAGATCCTTGTTCAGAAGGAAGTCCTTAACCCCAGCATGTGAGACTAATAATTGAATCTTGTTGTTTGAGACTAGGTGCTTGAATTTCTTTAAGCTTCTGATTACCGCAAGGACATGATTTTCAATGAAAGAGTACCTAGTTTCAGATTCCTCCAAGCCTTGACTGAAGAAAGCAACTGGTTGTTCTAATCCTCCTTTGTTTTGTTGTACCAGGATTGCAGAAATCGTTTCCCCACCACCAAAGGCATATAGCATGAAGTCTTTGGAGAAGTCTGGATTGACGAGAGTCGGAGCTTGAGATATAGCCTCTTTTATTGCCTCAAAACTTGCTTTGCTTTCAGATGTCCACTTAAATGCCATGCTCTTCTTTAACATCAGCGTTATTGGCTTCACAAGAGCAGCAAAATTTGGGACAAATCTACGGACAAAATTGATCCTTCCCAAGAAGCTTTGAAGAGCCTTCTTGTGACTTGGCAATGGCAATGCTCGAATTGCTTCAACTCTTTCTGGGTCAATCGTCAACCCCTCCTTTGAAACAATATGGCCTAGAAGTTTTCCCTCGTGAGCCAAGAATATGCATTTTTTGGGATTCAATGATACCCCAAATCTTCTACATCTCTGGAATACTTGCCTCAAATGATAAATGTGATCCGCTGCATTTTTTGAGAATACAGTGATATCGTCAAGATATATCAAAACTATTTTATTGATCAACCCCTTGAATGCCATATCCATTGCCCTTTGGAAGGTGGCTCCAGCATTTGATAGCCCAAATGGCATTTTCTTGTAGGCATAGGTCCCCCATTTAGTGGTGAAAGCCGTCTTGAATTGGTCATCTTCTTTCACCATCACCTGATTATACCCTGAGTAGCCGTCTAGGAGAGAGAATCTCTCTGAACCGGATACTACTTGCAATATTTGTTCCATTGAAGGAAGTGGGTAATGGTCTTTGAGGGATGCCCTGTTTAGGTCTCGGAAATCCACACACAACCTAATTTCTCCACTCTTTTTTCTGACCGGAACCAAGTTTGCAACCCAGCTTGAGTGCTTGATCGGGAATATAATACTCGCCTCTATTAGCTTGTTAAGCTCTTTCTTCATTAGAGGCTCAATGTGAGGGTTAACTGGTCTCTGCTTCTGCCTGATGGGCTTAGCATCTGGATCAAATTCTATGGTATGTTGTGCCAAATTTGGATCGAATCCTCTTAAGTCTTCGTAGCTCCAAGCGAAGACGTCTGGAAATTCTTGGCAAAGTTGTATGAAATCTGATTTCTCTCACTCAGTGGCCACTCTACCAATTTGAAGTGTCTTGCTTTCCCCAACTAGAATTGACTCTGAATCTTCTCTCTTGACCTGTATATTGGCCTTTTCTTTATGGAATTGGTCATTAGGGTTAAAGATAGACTCCAATGTTACCAAACCATTAGGAAGCTTGTTTGTCCACAGCTATACTACTTGATCCCCATACTGCTGCTCTAATCTGTCCTGATTCCTAGCCGAAAATTTAGCTTCTTCTTGCAAGAAATTGACGATCTGTTGATCGTTCTCAAACACCTGCCAGCTTGTGTTATTATCTGGAACTGTTGGCCTTACAACCACATGGATGTGTGGCTGTGTTTTTTCTCTTCTGATGTTGTCAACCACATCAAACGTTGCTCCAACTGCTGCGAGCCTATCTGCGGCTTAATTTCCTTTCTTGGGTATGGACACAATGTTGAAAGCTTCGAAATCCTCAATGAGGTCCCATACCCTATTCTTGTAGCTCCTCAGCAAGTCGTTTTTTGTAGCATGTTGCCCCCTAACTTGGTTGACAATTAGCTCGCTATCGCCAAACACCTGCAAGTTCTTTATGTCCTTTTTCCTGGCCCAATGAAGTCCATGAATCAATGCTTCATATTCAGCTGTGTTGTTCGAACAGGAAAACTGGAAACGGAAAGCTGAAAAATATTTGATGTCCTGTGGTGAAATCAACACTGCGCCACCTCCAGCACCTTGTCTGCTTCTCGAACCATCGAAGAATAATCTCCAGACTTTGTTTTTATCTCTTTGTTTAGGCTGGATGATGTCAGGAATGGGTGAATTTTCCTTGTGTATACAATACATGCCTAATTCAGATTCTTCAATTTCTTTGTATGGGTCAAATTCATGACTTTTGTTTACCCATTCATCCAAAGTTAAATCAGGAATTCCCTCGACCTTAGTACCTATTTCTAGATCACTTGAACATTCCTCCTGATCAAAAGCTAAGCAATTTGCATTGATAGGGCCTGGTACATAAGGCTCAATATGGAAATGGGCAATTGGTTCTGACTTGATTGTTGCTTTGGTTCCATACCTTGTCCTAAAAATCATGTGTGACCAATCTACAGATAAATATCCACCGATTTTCGCAGTGAAGTCTCTTGATAGACACAACGCAAAGAGGGGCGGAAGGTCAATCACAGACACGTCTTGCAAAACTGTAACATTAGGACAGGAATGTAGTGTTAGGCTTAACCCCTTGATGACCCCAACAGTCTCTACTGCCGTTCCATCTAGCTGTACTACTCCTTTCAGCACTGGCTCATATTTCAAACCCAGCTGATCCGCTATTTGCTTCGGCATTACTGAACTACTGGCCCCTGAATCTAACATGCAGTTGTGCACCAAGTGGTTTCCAACAATCAATGAAACATAGAAAGGCGAAGGCTTCAAATATTTCCTTGTCTGGTCCCCATCATGTTGCACTGCATTAGTGAGAACTTTCTCATGTCCCTAGTTTGATACATTTGTGGCAGACCAATTAGTCATTGCAGCCTGTAATAAATCTCGTTGTCCTGGGATCGCCAGTGATTCCCACATGGAAATGTTCACATGTGTCTTCTTCATTTGATCGATGATGTTGAAAGGGGATGAACTGTCCTTTTGCTGCCCCTTACTTGGTACAACCTTTTTTGGGACTTGAACAGGTGCATGTATTGCTGCAACAGGTACCTTAAGTTGATTTTGCACATTTGGAGCTATGTTTGGTCTGCTGCCCCCTTGTTGCGTAAGAGTGGGTTGAGAAACAACTAGATTAGACTGTTGTCCCTCTTCTATGCTTCTCTTCTTTGACCGTGTATGGGCAGCCACGCCTTGAAAAGGCTGTTGGTTAACTCCACAGAAGTCTTCCGTTTGCCAATTTGCCAATGTGGTTTCTGTTGGAGGTCCTTCTAGTTGCATTTGTTGCTGTTGATTCTCCTCCTGGCTTGGATTTTGAGAAACACCAATGGTTTGCACCATCAAGGCCTGATTTAGTGCACCATTGAAACATGCTGACTGATTGTGAGGTAGATTGCAAGGGTAACACCAGTCGTACTCCTGTGCCATATTATTTTGTGCTGGTACTAATGCCTTAGAGGCAGATATGGCATTTGGATTATAGGGCTGGAAAGGTCTATTGACAAGAAGCCTCGTTTGATTCATATTTGCGGCTGGATTAGGTGGTCTTTGAGGCTGATATGGCTGCCTATTAGGTTGGGCTTGAGGCTGATACGAAGGTCTAAAACCTTGAGCTTGCTGTCTCTTGAGTGTGACCAGCTCATTACCTAAATTTTGCAGTTGTTTCATGACTTCTTGCAGTTCATTTGGGGCACTTGGAGATGAAGTGGAAGCTTCATTTGAACTCTGATTCCTAGGAGTGGGAATAGGGGCTAGGATAGGTGCTTGACTAGTACTTGGGCTCTCTATACTTGGATATAACAGCATTGGAGGCCTAGGAGCTAGCTTGCCAGCTTGAATCAGACAATTTTCAGCTCTAATGGCAATACTATATGCAGCAGGGATAGTTGTGCCTCCCATAGATTGAACCAACATAGAAATATCAGAATTTAAAGCTTTAAGGTAGTATAGAAAAGCACCTTCTGCTGTTGGCCTGACTGCTACTGGAATTCTATCCCAAGATCTTTGAAATCTGAAGTTGAAGTCAGTTAGCTACTCATTGGAAGCTCTCTTGATGGCTGTCAGCTGCTCCAAAAGAGACAAGTTGTCTCCCTTCTCTCCAAATTGATCATGAAGTGCAATACATAGATGATTCCAGTTTGTGATAGAGCCAGCTCCAAGGCTCCTAAACCATTGCAATGCTTTCCCCTTGAATGAAGACGCCAGCAATTTGACAGCTACTTGCATCTCATTAATCTCATGGATTGCACAAATATTAGCAATGTCCTTGACATGATCACCAGGAGTGGTCTAATTTTCTCCAGTGAAGTATGGAATGTTCTTCAGTGCTGCAACTGGGATTGGATTTTGTGCATTGAGAGCAAGTGGGCTGCTGCCTGTGAAGTTGACATAGGGGTTCACTGGTTGCGCCATTCTGATTGGTCTTAAAACCCTTGTATACTGAAAGAAAGGCCACTCAGGTGGAGGAGTTGAAAGAGTTCTGTTTGGTGGAGATGGAGACCTTTGAATCCTTCTTCCTCTTTGCCTTCTTCTTGGAGATAATTGCAGGTATTCAAACAGCACTTCTTCCTCTCCAACTCTTGACCTTGTGATTCTTCTCATAAGCTTTTAGGCCTGTACTGCTGAAATTCTATTGATTCTTCCCCTTGGAGTCGCTAGATATGCAAATAATAGCTCTTTTAAGCAAGAAAATTGCAGCAGATGCATATCAACCTTGCTGCAGTAAAAATGAGACGTCTAGGTCCCACCGGGCGTGCCAAAACTGTTGATGCAAAATCACAGCACCCCTGGATGCAGATCAAGTTTCTAGGTTGATCTCTTAGGCATCCAGTGTGATTGCATAACATTGAATCCTTTCTCCAAGTGTGGGACTTGAAAAATGAGAAGGATTCTCCAGAGAAAGGCTAGTTCCTATTCCTCTGTTCAGATGCACCAATGAAACGCAGAGATTTACCCAAAAACTAATCTAACTACCAAGGAGACGGAGGGAGAAATGCATAAAAATAAACCTAAGCTAGGGAGGTGATGCACCGAGGAATGAAGAACATAATCTTTGCAAAAATAAACACAAACCATATAGACGCAATACCACACCACGCACAGGTAACCGAAATGCAATGAGAGATCAAAATGACAACAATGAATACATGAGAGGATTTAAATTTAATCACAGACATATATATTGCTCAGAGAATCGATTCAATACATTGCAGTGGCCAAGAGGCAACAGTGGCATTACAGTCCATGTGGGAGGCTTGAAAACTCCACGAATTCTCTTGCAAGCAGGAGAGAAGGGAGGGATTGCAAAACAAGAATGTCCAACATTAGAAAGAAGCCCCTCCTTACAATTTATAAGAAGAATGGGAGAGAAAAGAGAGAGGAATTCAAAATCTGCCCCAACCACCTCCAGAATGCACTTAACTCATCTCATTATGGTAGAAGCAGTGGATCATGTCAAAACGGTGGGCTGCCTAGCAGAAGCGGCGAACTATCTGCTGCATTAAAGTTGTTCGTTGAAGCATTACTTCTGCTTATTATTTCGTGCCAGAGGCATCTTCTTGATTTTCATCCTCCACACTGAACCAAAATGCAAGATTGACCTTGGAAACGTGTAGAGAATTTTACCATCTTTCCATTGATATAAAGAACGCGCAAATCCGAGCTCTGGATCAAAAGTTATGGCTATCTAAAGATTTAGGACACGGAACAGGTGAAAACAGATTTTTGAAATTCTTCCCGTGCTCTGCCACCTGGATGACACGTGGTAGGCTCTGATTCACTAAATAATTCTCTCTCCTTTTCTTTTCAGCGGGCTTTCCTTTGAAATTTCCTCGTGGGCCCTTAAATGGGACACGTGGCACGATCCTATTGGTTCGGCTCGGTGCTCGAAAACTCCCCCTCTGAATTTTTGACTTTTCTCTTGTGAGGACACGTGGCAGCTTCTGGTTGGTCAATGGGTCTGTCGGTGATCTGCGTCTTGCGCATCCCTTTGTCCCATTTTGGTTTGTGCTCTTTGTGATGATTTCGGGTGAACCAGCCGGTTCGCGTCCATTTGTCCCGCTTGTCTCGGATTGCTTTGGACTGTGTGGACCTTTTCCACTTGGTTCGGCCGGTTCGCGCCTTTTTGGCCCGCTTGTCCCAGTTTTCTTTGGACTGTCTAGACCTTTTTCACCCGATTCAGCCGGTTTGCGCCTTTTTGGCCCGCTTGTCCCAGTTTGCTTTGGACTATCTGGACCTTTTTCGCCCGGTTCGGCCGGTTCGCGCCTTTTTGGCCTGCTTGTCCTAGTTTGCGTCCCTCTCAGCAGTTGGCTAATTTTTTCTCTCTTTCAGCTGGATCAGCTTTTCACGCCCTCCGCGTACCTTTGTTCCAAATGTCCCGACTGCCCCTAGGACTAGGACTTAGCTGATTTTCATGATTTTTCCTGGATTCACCTATTTGCCTTTCTGCAAATTTTGATGCATGTTATCGAAATTTACCATGGGGGGGGGTGAATTTTTGACAACAGTAACCTATGTCTGGTGCATTAATAATATCTAATGTTTTTGACAACTCATGAGAGTGAGTGTTGTATTCATGGTCATGCTTATATGAGATTGATCCATCATTGAAATGTATTAAGAGCCTTCTCAAAGCATTGTTTCCAAGACCATGTCTTCACCATTGGGCATCAAGACCACCAAAGAAAAAATAAAATATGGCATGTGATAAATCATTGGAATATTCATGACCTTTCGATCACATCCATGCATGTTATATCTCATGAAACATCCATATGTGCAAACAACACCAACTTTCCTCTTCACCAAATCAAGTTGACTAGAAAGTATTTTTACAAACTCAACCAGTTTGCACCCTTGTTGTCACTTAAAATAACTCCAAAGGCTTCAATAAGAAAACAATTCCCCCTATTAACTCTCCAAATAATATCAAACATAATCTAATCCATATCATGTCTCATTCACCTCATTCTTTCAGCTTGAGCAATACTATCCTTAAAACAAAACAACCTTCTTCTTCACAAAATGACCTGGAGGACCTACAAAAAAATATAAATAAAGAGACAATAAAAGTAAAAATATAAATACCTAAGAGTAATATTTCTAGAAAATATTAGATACACATCCAACTCTAAGTGGAAGGCCTTCAACTTAGTCCATCTCTGCAACTGCTCCTTTAGCCTTCTCAGACTCAAGAACCAAGTTTGAGCTCAACTTTCTCCATCACCTCGAAACTCACTTCCAAACTTGACCAAATAATGTAACACCCTTATAAGTTATGTATAAGCACTCATCAACCTTCAAAAATAATGAACAAATAAGAAATACCACTTTACCTTATAAAGCTACTTGACACCCTGATTAACTAGGCATCCTCTAGATTTGACCCTCAAAGAATAGGTCATAACTTATTCAAACCATATAAAAAACAAAAGTTTTATATTTCAATAGAAATATCTCTGAACTAGGATAATGATTTTTTTTTAATGGAGTCCAAACTCTTCCTATAGATCCTAAAATTCAACATTTACCACAAGCTACTCCAAACTGCCCCAAAAACTAGTCTTCATAAATAGTGCACACTTTGCAATTTATAACTTCAACCATGATCTGAAACTATCATGGATATGTAGAAAAAATCCAAGGATAAAATATGTCAATTTATTTTTCAACTCCTTTGGAAAATTTTGCATTAAATTGAACTTCTTCAGACAAAAGAGTTTTTAGGTGGGGCCCACATACTATCACATGCACTAATACACATTTACAGAAATATGGAAGATTCATATACAACATAAAATCAAGAATTTTAAAAAAATAAATCAAGATAGGATCAATATACTCACTTTTATCCAATTCGCTTTTTGCTAGGGTTTAGCTAGGGTTTCAAAGCAACTTATCTTCTTAACGACCGTTAATAAAAATGTGAAGATAAAACCACCTAATTTTTTTTTGAAACCTTAATAACTCACCAAATAATCTATACCAAATATCTTAGGTCTCCATGCAAATCACATAGCTCACAACGAGCAATAGAAGTTCAACTTTTAAATCAAAAACACACTCTAGATTACCTAATTTTACCAAAATTGACATACCTTGCAAATAGTTTTTAACTTTGATCTGAAACTTGTGATGAAGAATAATAACAACATCCTATCTCTAAAAATCTCTATCCCTTAAGACTTACCTATGCTATCTTACTTATTTCTCACCTACTTGCTTCCCAAGGACCTCAAAAATGTATTGAAACTCTGAGAAATGACCTAAAACTCACCATATACATCATGTATATTATTACCATGCTTCTACCATGCTCCAAAATTACTGGTTAGCTCCAAATATCAAGACATCATACCATTCTACATGTTCTAGGGCTATGAATAAACCTGAAATGACCTGACTCAACACATATAACCCATGAACTAACCTTGCTAATGTCATGTAGACCCTTAGAAACTCTTAACACATCATACCAAACTTGTTTTACCTAATGATAACCTTCACTCAACTTAAGAGGCCTCATTCTGTGACTATACCTAACAAATCAAGATCCAGGACCTCTTAGAACATACCAAACTTGGACACTACCAATCAACCTTCATCTTTGACACTAAATGAAACCTCATGGAGACAAATACAACACCATGAAACCATTTTCAATCAATGGAATTGACATCAATGAAAACAATAACACATAATGAACAATAATGGGAAAAATATACATACCACTATAGTGATTGAATGTTCAAATACATTCATCTTGTCCTTATTGGAAAGATACACTTATATTGGGGAGAAATCATCAATAATTGTAATCAACAAAAGTTAATAAAAATGGAAGTGTAGATTAAAGAAGGCTTTATAAGAAAAATGGAATTTTACATGACCTCTTACATAGTGTATAACATTACTCATTATATGACACTCCCTAGATTCGAAAAATCAAAGGATTTTGGTAATTACATAGCCTATGATGTGTACCCACAATTAAACTAAGATAAGTACATTTATGGTTTCACATTGGTGTATGATACTTTCTTTGCTCCCATCATATTCTTATTCAAACCTGAGTGGGAAAATAAAAAATATCCTCACAAGAAAAGACAATAATCACTGGATATGGATGCTACTTAATCCAATCAATTTTTGTTTCTTATATCAATATAAGTAGATTTTATGATGCCCCTACATATTTCCAAAGTAATTGGATGACATATGAAAAATTTGGAGGTATAAAGGTAGTTGGTGGAAATAAAAAAAATGATTACAAGAAAACACAAGGAAAATATCAAGTTCCCAATCAACATTGGAAGGTACACCTACCTTATTTATATTAAAGCTATACTCTTGGAGGAAGAAATGGGGAGAATCACTTTTCAAAAGTTATCTCCTAGGCCTAATTATGACATTAGATGGATACTCTAGGGAGCTTTAGAGAATTATTATGAGCATGAGACTCATTACAAAGATTATGGGATGGATTGTAGGGATGAAGAAGATGTGAGATTAAGGGAATACTCTAGAATGACCCTCACCTAAGTGGTGGATGTTAGGATTTAAGGGATAAAATATGCAGAATAATACCTCATAGAATCACAACAGTAGAAACTAACATGCAAAAAATATTACAGATCTCAAATAAAATTGTAGAATAAAATAACACAACATAAAGAGATAGTATTTAACGTGGTTCACCCAATTTGGGCTATGTCCACCAAGAATCACTTGCTCAAATTTTATTACAAGCCACCTCTCTCTCAATACAATACCCAGATATGTTTAGAGCTATGCTCAACAAACTCTACATAATTCACATCCGAATTCAAAACACATCTGCAATGTTACATAATACCTACCATATGCACAAAACCATATAAATAGACAACTACTTAAGTATTTTTACAAAACCATGTGTATCAAAACCATGGGCCAAAACCGTCCCATAAACCTATGGGTCAAAATCCTTCCGATATGAGAAAAACATGTTTCCTGGTATATCGAGCACGTTTTAAGGCCAATTTTTTTTCTCGTCGGCTGCACCCCTATACCCCCACTCGAGGTCCAACCCGACCCTGAACCCTGGTGAGACAACTATGGAAAGTGTATAGTACTCCTAGTGTATAGTATTCAACACTTTCTCACATGAAAATAGGCTCCACAACCTAACAATGGCCTAAAATATTACATTCGTTCCTCAAGGACTAGAAGATGGATTAAGGATTTAGTAACCAAATTCTATTCTGACATAAAGATAGCCTCACAACCTATCCCAAGTGTTGATTAGACAAGGTTAGAGAGTAATATTAGTATTTTGTTTTCATTGATGTCAAATTATGATGTGGTTTTTTCATTGATGTATAAGGTATCATTGATGTCAAATGAAGTAAGAATCATGAAGGTTGATTGGTAGTGTCATTGATTATTGACATGTCATGTTGATATTGCATGGTTTATTGATTAGTATAATGGCTTGTAGGAGTGATGAAATGGTATATGGATTATGTAGTGATGTCATTAAGTGTGTTGAATGATCTTGTAGGTGTGAAAGAGTGATGTAGTCATGAAAAAGTTAGTTTGGTTGGTGCAAACATGTTTAAGGTGCTTGGTTATGAGGCCTAGTCAGTTGGATGAGGTATGTCATGATGGAGTACATGTATGTAGTAGATAAATAATATTGGTTAGAGTAGGGGAAACATGTAGATGAGTTGTAGAGACACTCACAAGTGTCTCATAGTGCAGGTACATGTCTATGTCATGTTTTCTGTGTCTACATTAGACCTATTCCTAAGATTTGGGTGTCCAAATGAGATAGGTTGGAAACATTTAAGAATTGTGATGAAAATTTTAACATTGGAGAAGGTGTATTAGGATGTTGTAGTGGTGTGGCAAAATTTTTAGGTGCTGGTTTAGACAAATAAGCAAAAACTTGAGTTTTTTCCTTTACCGAGTTTTTGAAAGTGAGAAACCAATGTCAATATGGATTGGTTGATTCTCGTTAGCATGTGTAAAATCTACACAGTGGCCCAATATCTTCATCATAGTTGGGGAAGGGTCCTAATATGGAATTATAGGCATTAGTTTGTGGATTGAGAGGAAAATATTTATGAACAATCATTAAGAAGGTAAACAACTTCTAAACCCTCCTAAAAACCTAGTTCAAAAGCAATGGAGAATAAATTTCTTGTAGTGTCATAGAATTGTTTATTTGTTTATTTTTATGATTTTAAATTCTATAAGACCCTCTTAAGTTTATCCAAGTGTAATTTAGGTGTCATGGCTGTGTGGACCCCACAGTAAAATACAAGTTTATGAATAAGTTTTGTTTTCTCCAAATTTTTGCACTATACTTATTGACCAAATTGGTGCTTGAGGAAGTTGGGAAGAAAAAATACATTTTTGGGGTGGGTTTATATCATGGTTGATCTAATTTGAGGTCTATGGAGGCCTATCTTGTAAGATTGATTTTAGGGTAGTTTTGGGTAGTTTCAAGAGACCTAGTTGCATAGGCATTTTGGGGATTCTATAGTCCAAGTGATGATGTTGTGAAATTTTTTCGATGACCCTAAGGTCATGATATTTTAATTGATATATCACAATTTCATGGTTGAGGTGATTTGATGAGGGTTTGAGCTTTATCTTTAAAGACTAGGTTTAAGGCAGCTTGGATGTCCTTGTCCTCGAGTGGGTTTCATGATGAAAGATAGTGATGCAAAGCTGATCAAGATTATAAGAGTCATGAAGTGGGACTAGAAAACATTTATAAGTGATTTATAAGGTTTTTTGATTGTCATTTTGGATCAATAACATTCATCTTTGGTGCGTGGACATACTTATGGCTTTAAGGCTCCTTGTGTCCTAATAAAGGATTTGGGGTGTGAAGATGATATTCCCGACCTAAGTGGTATTATGAATGTAATTTTAAATATATTATTAACTTATTTTAGTGTATTTTACCTATGATGACCAAACTAGGTGAGTTATGATCATGAGTCATATATATAAGCGTGTGTTAGTGTTTTATTTTGGGTGTGTGGAGTATGAGAAAGTGCGAGCTAGAGGGTTGATTTAAAAGGTAAAGGAGGTATTTGAGACCATCAAGAGAGTTAAGAGAGTGTTTGGTGATGTTATAGAGTGTGTGCATCTATTGGGGAGATAGTTCATTAGGCCTAATCATCTTGTTGAAAAACTACTTGAACGAGTTAGCCTAGAGAGAAAATTTGGGGAAGATAGAAGGAAAAAGAGCTTCATAGTGTTATCATCCACTATTGGTGTAACATTTTAGAGGTGATAAAAAAATTAGATGGATTTAGTTGGTTATGAGTCATAAAGGGGTTGGTGATCCTTGTAGGGTTGGTTCTTTACTAAATCTAGGGGTCAGTGCTCCTTGTGGGGTTGGTGCTCAACGAAACTTATTAATTTCTATAATAAATATTTCTTTCAATGGGTTTTAACCCCTTTGAAGGTTTCCCACTTATAATTTGTGTTTGTGTGTACTTTTGTTCTCATTTTCTCATCTAATGGTTATGTTTCTTAAGAATACATGCTTAATGGTCAAGTTGAATTGAATGGTTGATGGATATGAATGTTAAGTGAATGAAAGTTATTATTGCTCACTAATTCCACCCCTCTTAGTGATTTTGATTCCAAAACGTACTTCATTACATATTAGGACTACATATATCCTTAAAATGACCTTGATCTTGGTAAGCATGAAAGGAATTGACTTGACCATGTAAAACATAGTATTTTTAAGAGAATAAAGGGAAAATGAGATCATAAAATATATACTACCCATTTTCAAAAGGAAGCTACAAGATTGGACCCCTTTAAGGGAAAGTTCCCATATATTTCAATTAGAGGACCGAATTCAGGGGCTATAGAAGATCTCAGTACTACAACAAGCAAGACATGGACACTTGTGTAAAAATTGACACATATGGAAGAGGATATGTTGAAGAAAACTATGCAAGATACCCATATTATTGTAGATACACCTCTCCAAGTAGTCCCACACCCAATGTTAAGGTAAAAGGAATATGTGGAAAAAAAAACCACCCAAGTTGATGTGTCAACCTCCCTTTCAAAGGGTTCATACAAAAAGGGAAGTGAGTGAGAAGGAGTGTTTCCCTAACCCATTCATGGATAGTTCAAACAATTGAAATTATTCATGAAGAAGAAGAAGAAGAGGAAATGTGACCTTACATTTTGTAAGGACAAAAAAAAGAGATGAAAACACCTGTAATAGACGAAACTGTATGTAAAACAAATGAGGGGAAAATTTCACAATTCAGATTCCTGGTGCAGCCTCCCAAGTTCCAGAGGTTGTACTTACTACCTCACCTCATGTAAAGAGAGACCCCTATTACTTGTAGTAATTATTTTACCCTTAATAATTATTTCTAACCCAAAGCGTGCCGACCTATCATCCATCATACCCGAGGCACGCGCGGGTGTTGAGCCCCTCCTTTATGTGAGATTTGCAAGATATTTCTACCATTAATGGAGGCTTATTTGTAGAGACATAAGTAAATTCATTTACTTTGAAATTAATAGGTTATAACTAATAGATCTACACATTAACGCATCACAAAAGATAAATAACATTGTAAGAAGTAAAAGAAACCAAATCTGAGTCATGATAAGCCATATAACATGAGGGTTTACACCCATAAAAAATATGTACATAATAGATCCATGTATATTGATTTAATAGAGTATCTGATAGCCATACTACATTCAAAATGGTCATCTCAAACCATATACACTAAATGACAGAGACTTAACTCTTGTAAGCCTACCTGATCAGAGATCCTAACTATAATTTTTCCCATTATTTACCTTGTTATAGATCTTAGTACCCATGCATTTGTTTAATGGTATCCCTTATAACCCTCTAGCACTAAGTACACTAAACCTTGGCACCATGATTCTATAGCACTTCGTTACTCTCCTTCTCTTTCTTTGCATTCTCTATACATTCTCTTTGTATTCTCTTTGTCTATTCTCTCTTCTTTGTATATTTTCTCTTGTCCTAAGTACCTATTTAAATCATATCATCGACCACCACCATGAATTCTCTTTTGAGTAGATCACGTGCCAAGTTTTGATGTGGTCCTACATTGGTGAATGCTTATCCTCTTTCCAAACCTTTAACTAACTGTAATGATGTCTTTGAGAATATTCCCTTCATGGAATATCCTTTTCTTCACCTCCTAGGTTGATGGATGACACCTTATCTAATCATCACACCTATTTAGATCCTCATGTTTCTCTTCAAGTGATTCCATGATGTTGGATAAGAATAATTCCTTTAAACCCTTGTTCTGACTCTCGTGTGTGCTGTGGTTTCACTTAACCCCTTCTTAAACCCCTTTTCCTACATGCTTTTCCCTAAATTCCCTTCTATCTACTAATCCTACGCACACGAGCCTCTTGGTACTTAGCCAATATTTTAGGGTCCAAAGTCATCCCATATTATGTGTGTTCTCTATCCTCAGAAACATTTTGCTTCCTCAAAGAATAAAGAAAAGAGGTATTGAAACAATCAAAGAATGGAAGAATGAAATAAATGGAAGAATAGAAGAATGTGTTACTACTATATGAGGAGTGGTAATTCCTTCTTCACGGATGCCTCAATCTTCTCCCATGTGTTTACTTCTCCCTTTATCCTAGGATAGCTAATGAATCCCACATTGAGATGTTTACATTCATGTTCCTCATCTACTCAATAATATTGAATGGAGATGAGTTATCTCTTTGTTGCCCCTTACTTTGAACAATGTTTTCTTGCACATGGGTTGTTATAACCAGCACTTGAACTAGTCTAGAAAGTGGCTTGGGCTGACCTTGCACATTGGGAGATGCATTTTGGTTACTGATACCTTGTTCAGTGATAGAGGGATGTGGATCATTTGAATTGGATGATTGTCCCTCTCTAATATTTCTCTTCTTAGACTATGTATTGGCTGCTACACTTTGAGAAGGGGCTTGATTTATATCACATAAATCTTTAGCCTGCCAATTTACAAGTGTGGTCTCATTTATAGGTGCTTCCTGAGTTGCTTCCTGTTGTTTATTTCCTTCTTATTTTGTATCTTGTTCCACACCCGTTGTTTTCATTGTAAGAGTTTCATTCAAAGCACCATTGAAACACATTGAATGGTTATGAAGTTGATTACATAGGAAGCACCAATCATATTCTTGAGCCATGCTATTTTGATTTGGAACCAAAGCCCTAGATATTGAAATTACATTAGGGTTATAAGGCTGAAATGGCCTGGCAGTTTGATACTACCCTTGGTTTGGATTTTTCTTTGTTTCCTGAGTAGGAGGCCTGTTAGGCTGATATGGAGGCCTATTTATTTGAGCTTGAGGCTTGTAAGGTCTTGAGCTATGAGCTTGTTGCCTTTTGATTTTCACTAACTCATTCCCCAAATTCTACAATTGCTTGATGACTTCCTGGAGTTCCTTAGATGTACTAGAAGAAGTGAATGTTTCATTTGAACTCTGATTTCTAGGAGTAAGGATGGGGGCTATTGTAGGTGTTTGATTAGGATTAGGATTACCCATATCTAGATAGAGAGGCATGGGTGGCCTAGGTGTAAGTTTACCAACTTGAATCAACCTTTCCGTCCAACCTACCTGACTAACCTAGCCGTCCAACCCAACTGACCAACCCCCAGGCGTCTAACCTACCTGACCAACCCTAGGAGGCCAACTTTTGAAGGTGATATCTTGAGCTCCTGGATGAGTTGTGGGGTGAAATTTTATATGATTTCACATGGAAAAAAACCCATTGAATCTAATTGTGGTAGTCTCAAGATCTAATTTCTATGTTATGACCTCTAAATGGACTACCTTAAGAAGTGTATGATGCTTCAAGATGTCTCATCTTTTCACCATAAAGGGCATGTAAAATGAATTCCATAGGCACTTTGTTGGAATTATAATTCCTGACACAACTATCAAAATATTCCTTTGAAGCTCAGGTCCTATTTCACTCTACAAACTCCTTAAGGCCTGAAAGCCTACTTTTAATGGATGGCCCCAAGACCTCCAAAACTTCCCTGAATCACTTGCAATGCTTCCCGAACTTGAAATATCAGCTGTATCATTCCAGATTGCTCCATGAATTTCTTCCCAGTGCTAAAACCCATCCTCCCAAATTTCCTATTTTACCAGATGGTAAAAATATATAACACTAACCATCATTCTCTATGTGTATGTTGTGCATACTCATACACTATCTTCTATCAAAATATAGTCATAAAATATGATACATTTATTTATTTACTCAATATTTCACACCTCATGGCTTGTTTACCATATTTTGAAGTGTTTGTCAATGAATTTTATTTTCCAAAACTAACTAGTGCATTTCCAATTACATGTGAATTCTCTGTGTGTATAGAGCTATGCAAACCACCACAACTATCACAAGTTTCTTATAAACATGATTTCTTGTAAAAAAATTCCTTCTTATCTTGTACAAAAAACATTTGAGATGAAATATCTTGTTGACTTAGGTGGAACATTTATCATACATTCCTGTAAAATATTCTTAGTATGCAAATTAACACATATATGCTGGAAAACATCAGAATGCAAGGAAAATTCAAGAAGGATCCTATAACAACAATTTGTCCATAAGTGATTTATTCTAACATAAAAAGGTTTTTCCATTTTAAAATACCTTTTAATAATTTGTATTTTGGGATGAGTATATTAAACTTGTTAAAAAATAATGTTTGTGTCATATCCAAAAAACGATTAGGACATGATTCACGGTTTCGAGAACTAATTATTCTTTTTAAAACACCTTTTTCATTAGGTAAAACACTTTTATTATTTTTCCAAAATTTTAATTTTTTATTTATTTTAACTCTTCACCTATGTCTTTGTCTTTTCGTGGCAGTCTACTAGAGAATGCCCATAATTCATTGTTATTTGTATCTTTAATTCTTTCATGATGCCTGAGAGATTTTAATTGTGTTTTCCTACTTATTTTAAGTGCACTACTTGTTTTTATAATTATACATTTTTTTTTCTTTATTTACTATAGTTGATATAATAACACATCAGATAATATTACTATCTTTGGTTTGTGATGTTGGACCTATTGATTGGTATGCATTCATTAGGTTTTTTACAATATATTTTTCACTGTTGGTCTTAAATGTTCTTAGACCAAGGGTCTTCATAGTAGGTCTATAATTAATATTTTTCATCATTTCAACAAAAAATTGACATCTACCTATTTCATTTAAGTCATTAAAAAATGTTTTCCATTTTTTATTAGCTTTTCTTCTACAAGTACGTTGACTAATCTTATTAGTCATTGGGTTTAAAATATTTTCATTAATCTCAAGTAAAATTTTGGGTGTTTTACGTAAAATTTTAATAGGTGATTTAAATGGAAATGATTGTTTAATATCATATAAACATTATTCATATTCTATTTGTTGTTCATCTTCATAATTTGGTAAAGAGTGTGTTTTTAATAGGTTGGTCATTTGGTGTAACATCTATGTTTAAATTTGTCATTGCATCGTCATTTATTGAATATTCATTATTTATTGATTCAATTGGTGTTTAAGGATATCTTACACCATCAATTTCATTTGGAAGAGATGATATACCTTCATCTCCATTCATTGATTTTTTTTTTTCATGGTTTTTTTGCACTCGCTCTCTTGATTTTTATTCTTTCTTGCCTTTGTTGGATGATATATGGTCTTTGGAAACACCCCCAATCTCTGAGAAATACACGTTCAATCTATTTTTTTTCACACCCTTTTTTCATTTGTTCCCTTTATTTTTCAAATTGCTTGAGTGTTTTCCTTCGTGGTCTCCTCCCCATAATTCTAAAATATATTTATCACCACAAAAAATTTGACAAAATAATGTTAATGAGTGTTAACAATATATGAAAAAATCCAAACACGCTCCTATATTAAATAATTCTTAAACATTTCACAAAATAATATCTATATAAGAGAAAATATACAAAATTGTCAAGAAGAATAAAAAGGTGCAAGAATATGCAGGAGTTTGTAGACAACCCGTGACCATTGGAACCAAAATCATGAGTTCTTTATTTTTTTTGTGTTTGGATTTCAGTTTTAAGTGCATTATAATGTGAGCGTGTTTCATCTTCTATGGGTTATAAATTAGCAATCCATAGTCTTGGATTTCCCTTAGATATCCAACCCTAAGGTTTGGACTGTGTAATTTATCTATAAATCCATTTATTAGAAAAAACATTAAAATATCATGCGTACACCCTGATATATCCTACGTTATAACATAATATTCCAACAATATTTATAATATGACATCAAACTTGGTTTTACCCTAGTGACAATATACTTATTTCTAAAACACAAATAGTTTAAGGCTTTCATCCTTAATTTATTTTACTAGTGCCTTCTTATCTTGAAAAAACATATGCATCCATTTTTGTAGATAGTTTATGATTTTTCCACCAAAATTAAAATATATATATTCGTCTAAACTTTATTCTACACACATTAAAAAAAACAAAAAAAAAAAAACAATATTTTTCTCATAATTACGGGGGTGTACACACAAATATTTCATTTTTAGGATGTGTGGACTTTGAAAATTAGTAAAAAAATTATATATTCATCCACAAATTATGAAAAATTAGTGTGAGCTCGTACATGGTCCTAGATAACTTACTTTTGAAGGTACTTGAAAAGTAATTTATAGAAATAAAAAAATATGGGGCACACATACAATAGGTTTTTATAGTTTTGACACAAAAATAGACATAGTGTGTATGCGCACCACATTTTACCTTAATCTCCACCATTTAAAAAAATAGTAGTTTAGAAACTAGATTCTGAGCACTACGTTTCTTATTCTTATCACAATGTCAAATTTTGATAATATGCATGCCAAATTATTAGATGAAGTTCATGCTTTGTTGATTTCAGGAAAAATGAGTCCACGTTTGACCCCATTTTGATCCCCCATTTCCATGCACTTACTCCTAAGATAACATAGAGAAACAAGGAAGGGAAATGATCTAATCTATGCAAAATGACAAAGAGAGTTATAGAAATTACCTATGGGGTGGTCATTGATGCATATCTCTCTAAAGAATTAGCACATCAAGAGAGAATCTCTAATAGGTGGAGAAGGTGAACATTGTTCATGTCCTAGACTCACACTAGATGACCCAATAGTGCAAGAAATATAACCAATAAGAAGAGTTTCAAATCTAATCCAATCCAAGTGCAAGATGAACTAGGAGTCGAGCAAGAAGATGTAAATTTAGTGCAAAAGAGAAGAGAAGATAGTAGTTCCTAATATTTGGGATTCCTTCATGAATGTGAAGATGTGGTGAGTATATATACGATGCCATCACTTGATAGCGTTAGCTAGGGAAAAACATAACATCGAAAAAATTTCCCACGGGTGATGGGGTTAACTTAGGATGATAATATAAGGTAATGTGTCATCTAAATTGAAAAATAGGTGTTTTAGATCATGGACATGGATGAGCAAAGTTCCAAGTGGTGAAATGCAAGCAAGTTGTTAGGAATGTAATGTGTATGATACATAAAAGGAAAATGATAACTAATGTAAGGAAAACTAAGGTTAGGACCACTTAATGATACTCTCTATATGTACTATCTTTAACCCATAGTGATTATGTGAATAATCACTCCCTATTCCCGACAGACCCCTTAAGGCACCATATCAAGAAATAGATGTATTGGTGACCATTATCTACACAAAGGAAATTGTTAGCAAACGAAAAATGAAAAGTGACAAATTATCTATATAATTCCCTAGTTGTTGATCACAGTATGTCACAATAACAAAACATGGGATGGTCAATGGAATGAAATAGTCTGTAACATTGATATCAAAAGTAGATACTAAAATTTAAAAAGGACTAGCTGAAATGAAATATACCCACCAATGCGCACAAGATAGTGTCGCTCGTCCTGCCATGTGTAGGCACAATCAACACAGTATGAACCTTGAGGAAGTGAAACTGAAAGGAAACACTAGAGGATCATTAGTAAACTAATACATAAATCATATAGCTAAGGCCCCATGGGATGGATTTGTCATGTCATAGTGTTGAGATGTCTTGATGGTATGGTGGTGTAAAAAATAGGTGAAAATCAACTATCGTTGAAAGTATGCTTACAATAGGTTAAAATAAATAACATGAGAATACGAGAAAATCATAACAAATGACATGTGTTATGGAGTTTGTGACAAAAATGACAGTCATTTGAAGAATTTAATTTTACAGGCTTCTAATACTTGTTTTTTGTTATTTTATGTGTGCACAAGATTCATAGGATCTACATATAGAAAAATGTGGATGTATCATGGCTCAGTGGTTTGATTTCTAGACTGAGTTAAGAAAAGCTAACCCAATTACAGGGTTGGGGATTTGGGGGAATTATGAAGATACCTAGGATACCATTGGATTTGAATATATTACAGATGTTCTTAGATACATAGGATACTAGGTCCAACAACTTTCAGTAGTGGACGAGACACGATACCATGGAGATGGCATTGATATTAGAGGATGTTCATGAGATAATGGGGTTTCCCATTGGAGGGACCTATATGTATTGTGATCTTAGTTCATATGCTACAAAGCAGATATCCTTAGTTTTATGGGCTACCTAGAGTGACACATACAATGAGAGTATGTTGTTTATCTTATTCAACATAGTGTAGGCTATAGGGATTACAAATATCTAGAAGGTAGTCATGGGGATTATTGTAACAAAAATATTGTGCCATGAAGCATATGGATATATCTTGTTATTTTTTATCACAATATGCAGAGGTTTTGTAGATCATGGAATGTTTTTCAATTAGGGCACCACAATATGGGTATAATTTGTGCACAATATTTATAGGGTTAGGTGCAGAGGTCAGAGGGTCGTGGGACCCATCATATTATTGATTGCATGGATATATGAGATGTTCCCAATGTATAGGATGATAGGGACACCATTGGTAATAGCGGTGGAATCCTCGATAGTACTTCAATGGGAACAATGGATGGTAGTGAGATCACTTAGAGCATTCTCACCACTACCATATGTGGTTCAAGATTATGTTACATGACAACCCTATATAGGGAACATGGATGAGTGGCCCAATTTTCCTAGGACAGTCCTTGGATGCCATCACTAAAGTGATAGGGAATTATGTCTATTGGGTGGAGACCCATACGGTGAACAACATCCTGAGGTAGTTTGGGTGACTAATACCTATGGTGATAATACCATTGCCACACTACTAGAGTCATCATGCTAGAGAGTATGTAGGCACAAAGGTAAGGGTATCAACATTATGACACCATATGATACAAACAATCGGTGTACATGGTTAGTGGTAGCTTTGGAATGGAGGGGATGCTCAAGCCTATAAAAATCACAACATGTAGTGGTTCATAGGAGGTATCTGATCGAGGATCCCTTAATACAATGATATAGGTTGGGGATGCAGACAGAGCTAGTCCTAACACCAAAGGATTAGTAGAAGGAAATCCAACACCATGGATTAGGGAGTATAAGATATAATGTATTAGAGGAGGATATTTAACACTGATCAGGATTAAGATGGTCATGCATATGAGGTAGAGGCCAGTACCAAAACATATGGGATATGATATTAGTCCCCTAATAAAGTTAGAAATAATATGCAGGAGTGAGACCTCATCATGATGAAGATGAGGAAGAGATATTACATGGTTGTGGAGATGGAGATGCCATCGTGACAAGTCATAGGAAGCCAAGTGCATGTGATATGTTGTTATTTAGATGGGTTTGTGCCATATTGATATTGTAAGTAACACATGTCATTTTTTTTATAGATCGGATGGTGGAGGAATGAAACTCCCTAATTAAGAGTGCCAAAGGTGAAATTAAGGTTTTAGATTTCCCTAGGTAGTACTCAGAGAGTACACCCCCAACCCCCCCTCTAATCATAGTTTTGAGTAACCTTACCTTCTCCATGCAACTTAAAATATGAAAGCATGGAGAAGGTAGGGTTACAGATGGAATCAATGGTGGAGATTTTATTTGTACAGGTTCCCAACCAAAAAATATTTTAGGACAAGCTTTCCAGGATAATGCGTTTGTCGGTTGAAGAAAGATGCCTCCACTATAAATAATGTCATAACTTCCAGTTTTCCCCTTATACGGCCTGTAAAGTAAATTAGCAATCCTATCCCTGATTCATATCCATGGACTACCTGTGTATATGATAATATATTTGTAATTTGTAAATTGAATGATGCATTGGGAAAGTGCATTGGTTTGAAATTATACTATTATATTAGCAAATCTGACTCACTACTTAGACTGTTGAAAAGGAAACCTCAAAGCTGACGTTGAAATTTGATTTTTTTATAGAAATTAAGCCGCCCCTCCCTGTTCTGCACCCTAGGCAACTGCCTAAGTTTCCTAGGGCATGAAAGGCCCCTAAGAGTGCCCACCATGAGATTTAGGATACAGTATTAGATATCCAAGATACTACTATGATAGTGGCTCCAACAACACTGTTGGTTGGAGATTCAGTGAGCTCACTTATTTTAGTTGGAGAGGCATCCATGACACTATGAATATATCAGTATGCACATGCATTAGGAAATACTTAAATCATAGATGTGATATTACAGAGTCTATTAGGTGTAAAAAACCCTATTTCAAGAGTAGACAATACACCTATCGGATGCCCAGATAGTAGCAAAGAGGATTACTTAATTGGAGACATAGCTGGAAAGAGCACTATGAGAGGCCTCTGGAGCCTAATTTAGGGAAGTTTCCCTAGCTTGCATACAAGAAATACTAGTATGGCTCCATCAGCTCAAAGTATTCAAAGAATCCCCATAAGGGGTTAGGGTGTTTGATAAGATTTATAGACATGTCAGATTTGTGCACGTATTTTGCATGATTTATTTGATGTGTGATGTTATATGTTTTTTCAAAGGAAAAATTCAACTTGAAAACATGACAAGTATACCCTAGTGTCAAAAAATTTCATTGTAAAACTTTCTGGACACCCCTCTAGACCAGTTCATCCACTATGTTAGGCCTATCCCCATCCATGAAATTCTCATGTCTATGGTACTAACATTTCCCATGTGTTGATAAGAGGAAAATAATTTCTTAGGATTGTTTTCAGACAATGTCTTTCAAGGTGGATTATTCGCCAGACTTGGCAATGGCTATTTTTATCCTTTCTTAGGTGGGTGCACATTCTAAATAGATGATTTAAAGTCCTACATTCATCAAGAAAATTTATTCATGAGCCATGATCATTGTATAAGTGATTTAGGAAAATTTAGGGAATATTTGGAGATTCAAGAGCATGTTCAACAAAAGCAGGTTTTCAAGGTCAAAGGAGCATTCATAGTAAAAAAACACCTAAGCTTTCGAAGATGATTATGGGAGCTCCCAAATGAGTTGAAGGTAACAAAATATCAATGGAAATTTGATTCAATCCCCTACATGATGGTAATCTCATATTTTTCACAACACCCATGTATTTATTTCAACAACTCATTCTTCGTAGGCATAACTAGTGGTCCATGTCAAAAAGGACATTTTTTACATGGTTTAAAGCTGAACAAGAATTTAAGACCCAACCATTCATTATAAAAATTATATTATCAATCAAAATAATATAACAAAATTCCCAGAAAGACCTCAGGAATATTGGACAATGTCATTTTCAAGCTCCTCTCCAAGGTACAAGCTTTGTCCTTTGTAAAAAATTTTAGTGCCCCATGGCAGCATGATGCTAAGGCACATTTTTTTGTGTCCCATTTTCCCTTTAAAATGGGACATGAGAGACAATAAATTGTTCCCCCCCACCTTGGAGCTCTAGGACCCTCCCATGACCCCGTTAAGCTCAGTGAAGTAAGTTAAGTTCTTTTTCACCTCATTCAAGCTCCCTCCATCATGCAGTCACATAGTTTCACTTTTCATCTTGAGACTGAGGAAAAATTTTGTGTCCCCTTAGTCTCTTTTCAAGGATACAATGGTGATAAGAAAATTCTCCCTCCCCCCTTGCTTCCACATGGTTTTTCATATGACCCAGTCCCAACCCCCGAGAAGAGAAGGAAATCAAAATAGGTACCTGATCTTCGTCAGATGATTGTGGGAGCTCTGTAAGAAGTTAGAAGGGAAAAAATAACTCATTATAAATATAAGAGTATCATATACAAGCTAGAACATTCAATTTTTCACAAGCCCTTGGTACTTCTTAGGGGAGCTCATTTTTGGAAGGTACGCTCTGTGATTCCAAGGAAGAAGGTAAAATTTTAATGGGTTTTAAGCAAAAAAACATTGAAACCCATCTCACTCTTCTCTAAATTATTTTTTTAGTCAAAATAATATAAATAAGTTCCCAAAAATACCTTCTAGATCTCCGGTAACTTCATTTTCAAGCTCTCTCTCAAGGATTCTCTCGCAAGTAGAAATTTTGTCGAGTGCCACATGTTAACATGAGGATGAAGCACACTTTTGGTGTCCCTTCATACCTTTCCAAGGGGACATGTGGGATAATAAATTTCACCCCCCATCACCTTGGAGCTCCTAGACCCCCCACATGACCTGGGGAGGTCTCCGTAGGCACTTTTTGGTCATTTTCTATCCCCCACCTCTGCAAGTGCATGTTTGCCACTTGTCACCTAAGGGGTAAGGCACACTTTTGGTGTCCCTTCATCCCTTTCCAAGGAGACAAGGAGGAATTACCCCCCCCCCCCTCCCTCTCTCTCCCAAAGCATAAAACCCAACATTTAGCCATTTTTTCACTCTCCCCCATTTTGCTCCTTTTTTACTTGGAGCTATGGAAAAAAAATTACAAATTCCTCTATTGCCTTTTTTTCCCTTGAATTCATCTCTCCATTTTTTCCATGGTTGTAGAAGAATAAATTTTATAAATATTACAAAATTTTAAAGCTCCAAGTTATTTTTTTAATAGATTGACTTTTTAGGCCATGAAGGAAAAATATTCATATCTTGCAAACTAGTGCACGGATTGAAATGAGATTTTTTACATTCCTCGCCATTTCCAGGTTCCTTGAATACCCAAGAAATAAAACTTACTTCATGGCCTAAATTGTTTACGGTGAAAAAACCATGACTTCATGACCCTATTTTGTAATTTTTGATTTCTTGTTAATCTGGAGATTGGATTGAGCTAAAAAATTGTATGGGAGATCGTGAGACAAAATCTATTCCAATGGAGGTGGTTTCATCAAAAACCAAGGTGTGGAATGCCACTTTCCAAAAATAGTAAGTATCTACACAAGCACTTACTATAAATAATAAATTCTCACAAAGGGTGGAACACTTCAAGGTAGTGTGCACATGGAGAAACCAGGGTAACAAAAGAGGTGATCGAAAGTGAAGAAAGTGAAAAATGAAAATTTTCTAAAAATAGTATATCCTCATTCTTAGTGTTGGATGTTGTATTTGACTCTATCTCCATACACCTATCTAATTTTCAACATCTTCAATATAGTGTGCGATGGTGGCATAGATCAAATGAGAAAATTCATCCTTCACAAGAATCACGAGGCATCACTTTGGTGATGGTGGTGAACATGAGAAAAGCATAACATTACGAGGAACATCATTTAAAAACATGGAGCGTTATATAGATTGAAGAGAGCGATAAAGTACTAGTTTAAATTCAAACCAAGGGGTTCAACCTGACTTATCAATAAATTTAGAGCCATCCATGCCTCCTCTATGAGTTGGCTAAGTGAGCTCAATGAGCTTAAAAAACATGGTAGGATGGGAGAATTGTTCAAGGTGAGAAAATTGGGTTGAATTTTTGGAGACAAGAGAATTCCATCAAACAGGACTAATTCATTGCAGAACATTCAATTATCTGAGTATGTCTCCCTGAATGTCAAATCTTCCTCGTGGTAATAAATAAATGATTCCATAATGAGATCTTGAGAATGATCCAGTAGGAAAAACCATGGTTGTATTATGTGAGAAATTTCTCCCAAATATTCATTCATATGCATGATCGGTCACAATGGAGTGACATCTACTCATGGTTTATTCAAGTATTTTGAGGGCATCCTTCATTGTCTATAGTAGTATAGTGATCAAGTTATTCTCACTTTTGCACTCAAAGTTCTTGATGGGCTATGGTTGTTGATCATTCAAACGAAGGTTTCTCATGATGTGAAAAAGTTCAAGGTTGCAAGTTTTCACCATCTAGGAGGAGGCTTCTTTCAATATGCAGTGTTAGATGTCTTTCCTCATAGTTCATGATTACATCTAAACATTCAATTATATCATCACAAGGAGTGGATTTGCTTCATCTCTCCTTCCCTCCCTCTTCCTCCCTCTTCCTTTTCTCTCCTTTCTAATTCTTTGTTAAGCCTAATCATTGTATTTTATCCTATTTACTTAAGTGACATATTTTTGAATTGTAAAATTATTTTCTCAAAATTAAAAAAGAAATAATTAATTGTATTTTCTAATGGAAAATGAAAATTCACAAGTGGAATAATAATGTGAATAGTTATGTGGAGGAGATGAGAGGTCAATTCACATTGCTATAAATTCAGATGGATACAAAAAATTTAGTTCTCTGTAGTAATAGTAGATTGTGATCTTTTGTTGATCTTTGTATCACCAATGCACATGAATTAAAATCTACAATTATTCTATTCTATTTTTCCTATTTTTCCTCTATCTCTCTTTGATTCACTTTACAAGTATAGTGGTCCAAAAATATCTTTGTATCTTTGATAAATGAATCCAAGAACTTTGTGTTGGGTTTGTTTTTCTCACTAGATAGCTTCATTGTTGCTTTCCTCTATATTGAATGTTGAACTACTCTAGTTACTGGGTGTGAACTCTATAGTTTTCCTAGACATGGTAGTAACCTTCCTTTCCTAATTTCTATCCTTCTCCCTCATTGCTATGATTTTCTATCTTGTACCTCATACAAACACTTTTCCACAAGTTTAGTGGAGTGTTCCGATGTGATCCTCGGTCTATTTGACCAACCCATAGCATTTAGTTTAGGATTAGATTAGTTATATTCAATAATGGAAGTTGCGTTATTCAATGCACAGGGGCATAGCCCCGCAAACATTAGTGAAGATACATAATTTTCCCAACTGAAAAATTTTCTAACCAAAAATGTGTAAAAATGGAGTCGAGATATATAGATTATGATTTTAGCGATATTATATGTTGGTTGTTTGTTATATATATGTTAAATTTCTTATCATTTTCCTTCTTTCTACATGTATGAATGTAATAATACCCATAGTACTTAGGAATAATGATAATTTGATTAGATAGGTGTTAGTGAAATAATTTTTCATTTTTCAAATTATGTGTTTCCACCAATGCTCATGGGGATATACCCCTCATGTATGGGGAGGCTCCCATTATTGAATGTAAATTATCTTAATTATATATAAGTTTTATGGGGTGGTCAAATAGGATAGGGATCACACATGAACACTTAATTGAACCTATGGAAAAGTAATTATATGGGGTACACGGGAGGAATTTGTAGAAGTGAATGATAAAGAAGAGATTCAGAAAAGAGAGGTTTATTATTGTTAGTAGGAAATAAAAATGTTCACACAAAATAACCAAATTAGTTCAACATTCAATTGGAGGAAATCAATAATGTAGGCCATTGGAAAGACTAAAAAACCATAGACACATAGTTATTTAGGTTCATCAATCAAGGACAAAAAGTTCCTTCTTGGTTATTCAAGATTATTATGCTTGAAAAGTGCAAAAAAGAGAGAGAATAGAGGAACACACAAGAAAGAGAAATGGAAGAAATGTAGCTTTTATTTCTTGTGTTGGTGATACAAATCTCAACATCCAAACCAAAATCCATAATTGCTACAGAAAAGAAAAATTTCAAAAAACTAGGATCTAGGATCCTTTAGAATGGAGTAACCATCCTAATTTATAGCATTGCAGATTGCCTCTTCATTCAACCCCCACACGAATATTCATGCTCTCATTTAACTTGTGACTTTACATATTCCTAGGAAGTAAATAAAATAAGTTCCCTTTTTATAAATCAAAGGGATTTTTACAATGCATCTTTAGAAATTCACTTAAGTGAATGAGACAAATTATAATGATTATATACAATGAAGAATTAGAAAGGGGGATAAAATAAAAAGGGAGAAAGAGAGGAGGAAGTTTCTTAATCTAATGAAGGAAATACTTCTGATGAAGAACTTACTAATTCATGGTCCTTGAGGAAAGGGTTTCTGAAATGAAATCTCGTCCTTTGAATTATTTTCTAAATTAAGATACCGAAAGTGTCAACTTGTCCACCTCTGAAATGCAAATGCAGCTCAACACCTTGATACTTTCCCCATGAACATCATTGATCTTCTTGAACTAATCAAACCATCCTTTAAGATATCTTACAATGTCAGAAATGGAGTCTCTGATGTTGGTTAGGGAATCTAAGGTATCTTCATTGAAGGAGAGAGAGTCACCTTCCTATTTGTTGACCAAATCCTGGAAGGAAACATTGAGTTCTTATAATGATGAATTATCGATGAGTGGAGGGAACCCAAGTTTCTAAACACGGTTGCAAAATTCATCTAAAAATTAAAACATATGTTATTTTCTAAAGTCAAGTTAGGAGATGGAATTTTCTATCATACCGTATATTTCATCTATGATGCCAACCCAAACTAGAGATAATTTTTGGACAACTGATGAAAACACATTGTTACTCACAAGGGTGTGAGATTCAATGGATATCATCTTGGATACAAGTGGGAATAGATAATCCTAGTAGATATTCTCTTTTCAAATATCCTCCCTCACTTTCTTCACTTTTGAAAAAGTGGAAATAATATATTTGATTAATGAGAGGACCTCCAAAAGTATTGTCTTTCCTTTATCACTGATCTTCTCAATCCACTTCTCATTATCCTTCTCCCATATCATATAACCTTGTACTTTCTTGATCACCTCATGGTCAAATATAATGATTAGAGGAATGTATTATATAGAGAGAGAAGATGTTGAATTTGGATCTAAGAAGGGTTGAATGTGAGCAATGAGTTTTTTTACCTATTCCTCTGATTGCTCAATTCTTTGCTTGTAATATTCATTCCAAGAAAGGAGGTGGAAATATGATTCCTTTAAAAAATGAGAATCACCCTCGTGTGAATCTTGACTGAATTAGATTTGGATAAACTCATAATATGATGGAGTCATCTCCTTGATAGGTTTTTCATTCTTAATCCTAGAAAAAATTACAAATATGGGTTACCTGAAGTGCCACTGAAGAAGTGGGAAGTTTTTTGGGCCTTCTTAATTAACTTAGATTTCAAGGATCTTGATATTTCTTTGAGGTCAAGAATGAAAACTTCCTGTGTTGTTATTGGTTCACTTTTCATCATTTCTTGAATTCATGGGAATGGATCTTCAAAAGTTGACATGATTTTTCTTGTTAGAGAACTTTCAAGATCTTGTTGCAGAATCACCTCTTGATGATTGTGGGAAAGTTCCACCATTGGGGAAGATATACCTAGATGCTTTTGAAGATAAGGATGTTGCAATGGATCACTCTTACTTGACTCTAGAAGTCCTTTGGGATCTACATTGAGATTCATATTCTTATGAACTATCTTTGAATATGGAATCACTTTGTGCTCCTTGTTTATATCTTCCCTTTTGAAAAATCATGCTTAATAGCTCTTACTTGCAATAATTTATCTTTGGAGGATTGATCATGCTATTTGATGCTTGACTGTGTTTAAGAAAACAATTATTCCAATTCTATCAAATGAATCTTATATAATTTCTCATTCTCACATGCAAGGTTTCCTAATTGAAGATCATTTATCTAACATTCTCAACACAAGAGTATCTCTGGAATGAAATTAGATTCATGAATACTTGTATGCCTTGTATAGGAAAGGGTGAGATCTTGATCCTTTTTGTATAATAGCTTGAATGCTCATATGCTTTGACTAGTTCAATCAACTCACTTAGCTCATGTGTCTCAATATACTCACCCAAATCAACTCAACCAAATCCAAAAATCAACTCAACTAGCTCACAGGAGAGATGATGGTGAATCCAATATTGACCGATGAGTTACAATGAACCACTTGTCTTGAATTTCAATGGAGCTCTTTACTCTTTTCAAAAATTTCCCAATTGTACAATGTCTTTGGCTTTCACCTACCACGACTCGAGATGTTTTTTCTTTATTATGGAGATAATAGTGACCAACATGATGCTTTAGGATCCTCGTGAAGGGTGAAAATTCTTGTTTGAGCTATGGGAAAAAATTACAATCATGTGAGGATGGAAAAAAGTAGTGAGATGATTGAAATTGAATCCAACTACAACCTTTTGCATAAAAAATTGAGACTTTGTATTTTTGACAGGATGGACTAGGACCTGCTATTTTGGGATATTTTCCCCTTTTTCTCAAATTTGATCTTCTAAATCTCCTAACACACTCAATTCACTTCTATTTTATTTTTTATCAAGTTTGTATTTTTAACAAGTTTTTTTTTTCTAACCTATTATTTTGGGAAAGTTGCTAATTTTGTCCTCCCTGCTATTTTGCATTATTTCTAGATGAGTTGAGTGATCAGAGCCTGAAGTTTAAGGTAATTACTATTTTTAGCATTTGAATGGGAATGGAATATTATATTTTTATTAACTAGTAAAAATGGAATCATTTTGCATCAGAAACATCATTTTTGGATTCATTCCTCGTTGCAATCTCATGCTCACATTTTCACCATGTGTCGCCTGTTGAAACTTTCAGAACTAGAAAAGGTAACTTAATAGGGAAATTGTTTAGTTATGAAGCTATGATGGAATCCATTAATGGATGATTGAAGTTAAAATCATAGAGATGCTTGAAAGGAGAAAAATTTGTTCAAACACTTGGTCTAATCAATTTTATGGTTTTATAGCAATGGGAAATGCTCCATTCTTGCAGTCATGGATGCCCTGGAATGATATTGACATAATATTTACTATGTTTTTAGGTATTTATAGGTTTTAAATCTTCAAAAATGGATTCTTGGTCTAACTTGGTGAGAAAAAACACTTAGCAGTTAGTTACTTTGAGTTTTGACACTCACCCAACTGTCAAATTTGATCATGGAAGAGATGGAAGTAGCTAGGGAAAAGTTAGGGTTTTCAATGGTTTAGTGAGGGGTAAATTATTTTACCCTATTTCCCATTTGGATTGAGGAAAATAGGTTGACAAAAAAATTCCTCAAGGTGATGCTTCCATGTATTATTCTAATATGCAATGAGGAGGAGATGGAGAGAGTTTGATTCTAGCACATGGGAGCTGCCATTTGATCACATGAAGAACCTAGCTAGGGGATGAAGAGGAGATTTTTTTTCCCTTCTATCCACTTTGGAATGGGGATAAGAGGTGTATAAAATTTTTCCTCAAGGATATTTTACCAAGTGTCAAGCAACCATGCAATTTTAGGAGGTAGGGTTTAGTTAGTTTAGCACTCCGAGGGCTAGTTTTTGATCATATGAGGGTCTAGGAAGGACATATAAGGAAGAGACCATTTTATGTAAAATTTTAACCCTTGCAAATGGGGATAATAGGGACACATAAATTCACCCTCACTAGGAGGAGACACGTGTCTGTGTGCATCGTTTTGTTTAACTAAGTTAAGATAATTAGAACTAACACCTAGTAGTCCTAATAACAAAGTTAAATGAAAATCTAAACACCATCAAGTTAAGAGCTAAGAAAAATTAAATAACAACATTATTGCATCAAAAATTTGAAATGGAAATAAAAATAACATGTTAATTATTAAAACCTCTACTCTTTAGATCACTAAAACAACTAAATTGAACCTAGGTAGATTCATGGCAATCAAATTTGATCGTTTAATCTTTAAGGGATTATAAATGAAAGCTCATCAAAGCATGGAAACAAGACCACTTTGAATATTTACATATGACCCAAAAGCTTATATGGATGAAATGCTTAAGGATGAAAAAAGGCTTATAGTCTACGTACTATATGCTTTCTTTTGTTTCTCAAGAATTAGGTGTAGGTGTAAAGGTAGGAGGAGGGTTATTTATATAGCCCAATGGATAAAGGAATCTCTACATCCCTTTGCATGTGGGATAATAGAGATGTTGAGTTAGTTATAGATAAGGGGGGTTTTGAAAGGGTTGAGTTAACTTTAGGAGAGTTTAGCTTGTCCTTTAGTGACTCATGTGGATAAAGGGGGTTTATTAATTAACCAAGATGATTAATTAATAGATGTAAAAACTTATAAAAGATTTTTAGATGAATAGTTAGTATGATTTAGACCATAGAGGGGGATTAAATCCAATAAGTAATGGTTTATTGATTTTTTGAAAGGGGAAGCTAATTAATTAATAATAATTAATTAGTCTAGATAGGAGGAAGGATTAATTAACAAAAGGTCATTAATTAGGGTATTTTTTGAATAGAAGACTTAATTAATTACTTATTGTAATTAATTAACAATGATAGAATAGAAGATGAGCATTAATGACGATATGTCATCAATTTGTGGGAAAGGGGATAATTAACACAATTTAAGTATTTAAATTGTTCAGGCTAAATTATAGGTGTCTACAATTGCCCCTCTTTGGGGTGGCATAAAAACTACCACTTCAAAGATAGTAGACAGATAAAATTGTGAAGGGGTAGAAGAAAAATTAGTAGAAGTGAGAGATACCCCCTCGAGTGTCGATGGGGTGATGAAGGAAGACAATCGACGATTGAAAAGGTGAGAAATGGATAGAAGAAAGGGGAGGGGTAGGATGCCCTAGGTTAAGCAGGAGAATAGTGTTGATAGGAGGGTGAAGTAGAAGAAATAGTTTTGATCAGAGGGTGATGTAGAAGAAATATGTGGGAGTAGAGAGAAGAACTAGATTTCATCCTTCGCATTGAAAAAATTATATTGTCATCATATTGACAAAGATCTACGTCATTGGTCCTTATTAAAAATATAAGCATATGAAAAAAAGAGAATGACATGAAAATCCATGCTACAAATGATTTTCTATTGCTGAAACATAGCAACTCTATGCAACATAAAAAGTAATGCAATATGAGAAGGAAACAAGCTCATCCAACAGGGAAAAAAAGTACAAATGCACATATCCAACCCAACAACAGTCAAGACGATTACAAAAATGTTTTTTTATCAAGATGAAGAGTTCCATATGTTCATGATTGACAAAAAGGGTTAAAAATGATGCCCCGAGAAAGGATACATGCAAGGGGAAATGATAATGGACACACAGTCTGAAGGAGAAAGCTTTGTGTGCAATGAAACAACACCAGGCAACTATATGTGCCCCAAAGTACAGACAAAGCAAGAAAACTAGCTTTTTGAATGGTTGTGAGTTTGTATGATCCACAAGTAATCGTGTGATCAGCTGAAGATGTGAATTTTTTCAAACCAGTAGGATATGGAAAGAATACCATGTGCACATGACACAAGTTTTAGCCGCTATAAGCGTAGGTTAGCTATTTTTGTAGGTTTTCTAATTTTTAGGATTTTGTGGAGAATTTTGCTTTGTTTTTGGATTTTTAATGGATATATATATATATAGTATATGGATATATATATATAATGTATTTTTTGTTTTCTAAAATGTGGTGGATTCGGGACCCATAGAAGAAAGTGGAAGAATCAGTACGAACTTCTTAGATGCAAGAAGAATTCCCTAGGGGGAAGAAAGAAGAAGTAGGGAACAAAGAATGTCCCCGTTCAATGAAAAAATTAATAAAATAATTATTTAATAAAAATAATTATTCGATAGAGTGTGGATAAAAATAAAAAAATCACCTAGGAGGAATAAAAATTGTCCTAGTGGGAAGAAAGGGGTACTAGGCAGCAAAAAATGTCCCAGTACGATGAAAAATGAAAAAAACAAATTATTTAAATAAAATAATCATTTATGGTGAATAGAAGAAAAATTAGAGTTACCACGGTGGTCCAAAAAAGCATCCATGCATCACGGCAAGAAAAAACGGGTTAATATACCCCACCCAGGGGGGGTAAATCACTGCGACTAATTCATTTGTTACCGACCACTGCCAAATTTTTACCATGAGACCTTGATAGCGTCAAGGACAATGGTGAGAGAACGGGATCACCTGAGATAGGAGGACATAGTTTGGCAGTATGATTGGCATGCTGACAATGACATCTTTATGAGTAATTTAATCCCTTTTGTCAATTTTGTAATTAATGTGCTTAATTAATGATAGAAGTAGGAAAACAAGATAGGGTTACGCAGGCGCACATGTGCGGGGGCATAAGTTTCCTAAAGATGGCGCAGGAACCCTTGGAGCATATGTGCGCATGCGCAGGCACTGATATGATGGCACACACACACTAGGAGTCCCTGTGCGCATGCACAGGTACCCAAATGATGGTGCAAGTGCCCCTAGGTGGATGTATGCATGCAGTTGCCAAAAAAGAGGCGCACATACCAGGGATTGTGCACATGCCCTAAAGGGTTCTCAGGCACATATACTAGATGAAGGAGATATAGAAAAATGCTAAAAATGATGAAACTTAGAAGAAAATTAGGATTTTTGGGTTAACCCTGAACAATGATTGGTAGGACTTAGAACAAATGTTAGTATCTAAAAATCGGGATAGTTTTGCATCGACGGTTTCCCATGTTGTAGACACAAGAGTGAAACGCATGCATAACAGAGCTAGAGGGGAGCATGCATCGATGAGATTGATGCACGGTGGTGATAATCTTAGAGGTGGTGGGCCTAGGCCTCGTATCCCGGATGCCTTCCATCACATTGCACCATGGCCTATTGACCACATTGATCGAGTGGTGGCACAGTGAGAGCCAGTGTTTTAGGCTCCCGACAGGAGAGATGACCATGACCTTGGAGGATGTATGGTGGATTATACGCGTACCTATTGTAGGCTCGATGATTGAGTACATGAGTGACCTTTGGTGGATCATGGTAGCACTGAGTGACTTGTTTGAACGTGATGATATATCCCATGAGGGTATGACAATTGCATTGCACGAGTGCATAGCAGACCAAACCTTACACCGACGACTGCTATATGTGATGTCACTTATCAGTGGGTTTTTTTCTCATTGATAAGATAAGGAAATCCTTTCCTATGGGTTTGATGGCATTGGTTGATGAGATTTTCAGTGGTGAGCACTATTGTTGGGGCCAGTGCATACTGGCACATCTATACTGGGACCTGCACCTTTATTACATACCACCGTCAGAAGATGGTGGGGCTGGCTTCTTTACTACAGATTTGGTCTTAGGACCACAAAGCTATCAGGCATCTAGTAGATACATTACATGTCTGAGTCCCAGAGGATCTGACATACATGGCTTAGGATCCAGTGGGTGAGGATGTTTGAGGGAACTTTGGCAGTGTGTACCACTACAGACGAGAGTTTGATGATTTTCTAGATAGAGATGTTATATGGAGGCCTTATAGGCATATACAGTGGCCTGATGACAGCGTAGAGCTCGGTTTCTGTGCGGTGGAGCACTTTCTTCTTTGTAGCCACAACTACATCATGGAGTTATAAAGGGTAGACTGATATCAATGACATCTGGGTAGGGTGCAGAGGGTTCCACAACCATATGTGTGGTATGCCCACCAAGATGCCGAGAGGTAGACTATGGGGCCACATATACAAGTGGCTCGAACCAAGGCTAAATTTTTATAGGTGATACCATAGGCATGGGACCCAGCCTATAAAGATCAAAGACCCGGGCATGACACTTGATTATTGGGGTTGGTACATTACTATTTTACCATGGTGCCTGACTATTCTAGATGATGTATGGGCAGCAGGTATCCAGGCACCACCAGAGATTCCCTATAGCAGTGATGAGGGAGATGATGCCACATTATGTGGCCTAGATGATCCATTAGATGGGAAGCCACATGATCGGTAGGGTCTAACATAGGTGCAAGGAAAGAGGGCAGGGATATGCACAGGGTCCCAGGCTTAGACTGTGAGAGCAGGGATAGGCTATTGGGTAGGCACAGGGACATCCACAGGGCCACATACAGGGACATAGACAAGGCCAGGAATAGGGGCAACCACAGGTACTGGCATAGGCACATATATCTACACTACAATAGGCTATAGCAGAGAGAGACCAGGCATGAGCTTAGACTTTGGCAGTGATAGTAGAGAGGGATCAGGCTCGGGCCTAGGCTGGCTAGGGAGGTGATGGTGCCATACATTTCCAATAGATACATTAGATGGAAACATAGATGGCTCAGGTGACGAGCCTACATCAGAAGAGGCAGGCTTAGATACAACTTGTGATACTGGAGAGAGATAGGATGAGAGAAGAGCAAGTCGTGGGTCAGTCCGAGCTTTCCTAGATATCAATAGAGATAGCATCTTACCAATGCACATATGGGACAATAGTGACATCCCAGACTCACAAAGATCTAGATACAACAAAGGGAAGAGCGTCATATTATAGATCATTATATTATGAGGTAGTTCCAGCTGAGTTTCAGGCACCCTCCTACTGTCAACAGTCGAGCATATTGACAAGATCAGAGAGGTTGGAGAGGGCTTATGCCTTAGTGGAGTAGCCACGGGGGCCACTTGTAGGACCGAGCGGTGTACATGTTATGCCTCCACCACGGGGCAAACCAACCAGCCCATCTGAGGACTCGAGTCACCCCTGATCCACATTGTATTGATACATTTGCCTCTTGATGAAGGCTATGATCATCTTGTGCTTGATGTACAACACTCTTTACGTATAGCTGTTTTGACATATGCCTCTGATCAAGGTAGTTGTATTCTTTGATCGATGTATATCATCCTTTTTGTATGCCTTAGACAAAGGCATTTTTGATGTACACCTCAGATGAAGGAATTTTAATGTATATTACTGATGTATATCTATTTTTGATACAAATATACCACACACATGTATATAGAGATGGACACTTTTTGGACTTGATACATTTGTTATGAAATGATGGATGTTATTGTTGTTCTGATTCTATATTTGCATGCATATATATCCTGATGTTGGATGTATCATATGTTCTTTAATTTTTAGATTATATCAAATGTATTGCTCATGTGATGTTATAGATGTAATGGACAAGATGATATGATGATAGTGGTGCAGGGTGATTGATTTTGATATTTGCGACCCCTCTTTCCCTTATTTTATGATACGATATGTGATGATTAGCTGAGTATGCATGTATGATGTTTACTTAGATTTTTCTTGATATATGATGTATAGATGATGTTAGATGTGATGATATTGATGGAAATACGATGATATGACAACAAAATGATGCACGTGCAACAAGAAAACATAATCAAATGTTAACAAATCTAACTAAAAAACAAATAAATAACACAATAATGTACCATTATTTACCAGCATGTAAAAATATACTTCAAAATGCACAAGCAAGAAAAGATGAATCCTAACAAATTATGTCTAAGAAACAAATTATACAAATGTACAGACATGAAGCAACTATATAAGAAAACAAGCAAAGCAAGAAACAAGACAAAGTAAGTAAACTAAAGTTATGTTTTTGTAAGATTGTTTTGTGAAGCATATTTTTATTGTTTTGGTTTTTGTGAAACAATTTCTATTGTTTTGGCTTTTGTGAAACAATTTTTCTACTATTTTGGATTTTGAGAAATAGTTTTCTATTGTGTTGGCTATTATGAAACAATTTTCTATTGTTTTGACTTTTTTGAAATGATTTTCTATTGTTTTGGGTCTCTAACATATTTGAATGTTTTTGTGTTTTTCTAACAGTTTTCCCAGAGCTATACACAAGTAACCAAGAAAGCATGGATGCCCCCAACGTTAGATGAGGAATATACAAGGGCATGTGCCATGTGCTTATAAACAGGAGGTGAAGTCATGGAAGTTCCCCCAACATTAGATGGGGGGATAGACAAAGACCATCCTTTCACAAATTAACAAATAGGAGAAAAAGCCGGATCAAGGCCTGATAAGGATAGGCTCATAGGGAATCTCAGATGTAGATGTGGAACTAGCCCTAGGCTAAGTAAAAGTACCCTCCAAATGCAAGATTCTTGTGAAAAACGGATCCTCCGAAGGTTCCGGAAACTATTTTTTACCCAAGCACCTATCCAAAGTGCCACAATTGCTTGGTTTTCACTTATGGATGATCTATTTTCTCCTTTCTTTTTTTTTGTATTTTTTTTATTTTTTACTCTTTTTTATGTACCATGTTTAAGCATAGAACTGCTTAACGTGCATGGTGTTCATAAGCTCACAGAGTTCATCACCATTGGGATGGGTAATTTTGTATGCTCCTATGTCATACTTGGCCACAATGACATATGGTCTTAACCAATGTGGTTCAAACTTTCCTTTCTTCTCTCTCTTCACCCATGTGCTGAATTGATTTTATTTCATGACCAAATCAGCAACCTAAAACTAACAAGGTATGATTTTTTTTGTAATTATGAGAAACTCTTTTCTGATACACTTTAAGATGATTTAGGGCATGGATGCACTTCTCATCCAGGAGTTCTAACTTTGCTAGTATAGCCACTCGGTAATCCTCATCCTTGTCCAGATAATCCTTAAGAGAGATTCTTAGGGAAGGAAGATCAATTTCTAATGGAATGATAGATTATGTTCCAAATACTAGGGAATATGGCATTACACCAGTAGGGGTAGGAATAGAGGTCCTGTAAGCCCAAAGAGCTGGGTGGATTTGAAAATACCAATTACAACCTGTCTTACTTACCATCTTCTCCATGATTCGAACTAGAGTCTTATTAGTGGCCTTGACCTGTCCATTGCCTTGGGGGTAAGATGGTGTAGACCATTAAAACCTTATTTGAAACCGATGAAAAATATCATTTACGTTTTTATTATTGAATGACTTTATGTTATCAGTAACAATGGTTGCATGAATGCCATACTAGAAAATAAGATGATTCATCATGAACTTTGAAATCTGAGCACCCATTACATAGGTCAAAGGGATAACTTCTACCCATTTGGTAAAGTATTCAGTAGCTGTAATGATGTGGGTGTGGCCATTAGATGGAGTAGGGGTAATCTTCCCTTTTAAATAAAGTCCCCATTTAGAAAATGGCCATGGGGTGGTGATGAGTTGCAACGGCTGTGATGGAGAATGGATGAAATTTCCATACTTCTAACAAAGTACACACTTCCTTACATAGTTGCAGCAGTTGGTTTCCATGGTAGGCCAATAGTATCCCACTCTCAACAATTTTTTGGCTAGAACCATTTTGTTAGTGTGGGCCCCACACACCCCTTCATGTACCTCTTTAATTTCTTGGACTGACTCTGTCATATTAAGACAACGTAACAGATTCCCATCATAGCCATGACCATAGAGTGTACCTCTTAAGAGGGTATAACGAGCTACCTGGTAGATGAGGCTTTATTTTTCAAGATGGGATATGTCAGGAGGGAATGTTTTGTCTTTAAGCTAAGTGAAAATGGGCTCATACCATGGGGAATTGGGACCAACAACATCACAATCCAAACATGATTCTGGCATGTCATACGACAGGCTGGCATAGATTTTCCACAAAGAATGGCATATCATTACTTTTTGGTGGAATGCGGAGCATAGAACCTATAGTTGCCATAGCATCTGTAAATCTATTTTGTGCTCTTGGAATCTGTTCAAATGTGATGTGTACAAAATACTCTTTCAAAGTTTCTACCATCTTCTTGTAAGGGATGAGTTTCTCATCCTTAACTTTGTACTCATCATTGACTTACTTGATGATTAATTGTGAGTCACCAACGATCTTAACATGATGAATGTCCCATTTGATGGTGAGCTTCATCCCAATGATGAGTGTCTCATACTTTACGATATTATTCATGCAAGGAAAACCAAGGTGAAAATCCTGAGGTATGGGGTCGTTAGAAGGAGTAATGAGAACCACACCTACCCCTGAACCATGAAAAGTAAAAGATCCATAAAAGTGTACCTGCCACATGATGGATTCTTCAATGTACAATAATGAAGCATCTGATAGATCCAAATTCACAGGTTCGGTTCCTTGTAAAGGTGCTTCTGCTAATTGATCAACAAGTACCTGTCCCTTGACCAACATTTTGGTGCAAAAATTCAATGTCAAATTTGCTGAGCAGAATGATCCAATTAGCCATTCTACTAGTAAGGGAAGGTTTAGACAGTAATTATTTGAGAGGATCAACTTTTGATATAAGCTTGGTTTTGGTATTTAATAGGTAATGACGAAGTTTTTGGAAGGTAAAAACTACATCCAAACAAGCTTTTTTGATTTGGGGATAGTTGAGTTCATAAGAGATGAGAGTACGGCTGAGGTAGTATATTACTTTTTCTTTATGGCCGAGGTCATACTAGGCGAGTAGCACACCAATAGAAAATTGAGTAGCAGAGATATATAGTAGGAGTGGCTCACCAGGAGTTGGAGGCATGAGGACAGAGACAAATTGGCAAAGTATTTCTTAAGCAGGGTGAAGGCCTGTTATTTGTCTAGTCCCTAGATAAAGGCAACATCATTTTTTAACAAATGATTGAATGAATGACATTTTTCGACAAGTTGGGAAATGAAGTGATGAATAGCTTGTGTTTTTCACTACAAGCTACATAGTTGCTTAATGTTTTTGGGAGGAGGCATCTCAGTAATAGCAAACACTTTACCAAAGTCTACCTCAATCCCCCTTCTTGATACAATGAAACCAAGAAATTTTCCTGATAGCATGCCAAACACACATTTATTTTGGTTCAGATGGACCTTGTACTCTTATAGGCATTCAAAGATACACCACAAAATAGGAGGGTGATCTTCCCTTGTCTTGGATTTACCAAGGATATCGTCCACATATTCTTCCATGATGTCATGGATTGTATCATGAAAAATCATTTTCATCACCCTTTGATAGGTTGGTCCTATTTTTTTAAGACCAATTGGAATTAACTGATAACAAAAGGTACCCCAAGGAGTTGTAAAAGTTTTCTTGTGTTGATCTTCATTAGCTATCTTGATCTGATTGTAGCCTGAAAATCCATCCATAAGAGATAGCATTTCATATCCTATGGTTGAATCAACAATCATATCAATATTTGGTAATGGAAAATCATCCTTAGGGAATGCCTTATTTATGTCTCTGAAATCTATGTAGATTCTGATCCCAACAGGATTTTTCTGTACAAGGAATGATATTAGATATCCATTAGAGTAATCAATGGGTCGAATGAATCCCACCATAAGAAATATTTCTAACTCTTCCTTAACTAGGAGAGCCACCCTCGGGTGCATCTTTCTGAGATTTTTCTTGATAGGCTTGGCGTCTGCATGTACAACTAAGTTGTGCATGACCAAAGTTGGATCCAAGCCTAGTGTATCCTTATAGGACCATGCGAACACATCTATAAATTCCTGTAGCAACATGGTGAATGTTTTCTATTCCCATGCTGAGAATAAAGCTCCCAACTTGACTATTTTTGGGTCATCTTCTGTGCCAATGTTTACATCAATGGTCTCTTCTACCAGTAATTTTGACAAATCCTCCATATGCGTAGGGTTGGGAGGAAGGTTGAGGTCTTCACCCAAGGATGTCTTTACAAGATTTTCATCCTTGTCATGGTCACTTTTATTATCCTTTGATTTTTTTACTTGTTATGTCTAGTGCCTCAAAGAGGTTTTCACTATGTGACCTAGATTTTGAATTTTGCCAAGGCTTTTCATTGGAACTTTTGCCCTCACTTTTTCTTAAATTTTGCTAACCATGAAGCTCAGCTTCCTCTCTGAAGTAGGCATAGGTATCTAAGTCAATATAGAAACCCTTTTTGTGATCTCCAATGGGGATTGTATCCTGAATGCCCATGAATTCAGTGATGGCTTCATCAATTTTCAAATAGATCTAGTGGTATGTGACGTTTTTGGTCCCATTCAACAAGGAAAGGGTAAACAAGGTCAATTGTAGGTTCCGTGTGGGTTATGGTAAAGAAAACGGTATCCATGAAGAGGTTTGTGAAGGAAAGATCCTCGTATTGCATATAGTGGGAATTGGTATCATTATCTAAATAGTCAGAGCTATCCTCATGATCAGAGTAGGTATGATATTGATCATTGGGATGTTCCCCATAAGGGTGAATTTCGATGCCGTACCTTTATATTTTAAAGTGTGGGAGAGGGACCGGTTCCCTTGGTCCCTATTCATTCTTTCCACATCCTAAACCTTTGTAGCCCATGGAATACATCATGTAGATAGACTTTTCATATTCATGGATCTGATAGCAGGATGGCTGAGTATCTTCTGGGACCCAAGTTGTAGGGGGGTCTAACAATTTTTCTTCAGCAAGTAGTTTCCTAGGGAAAAAATGACCCAATAGTTTAATTATCTTGAGGCCTTCTGAAATGGTAATTGGGTCAACCTCTAGTTTTTGGTGACAAAGACAAGTCAGACACTAAAAGAGCTTGTTGCACATTGTATTCTCCATAACCATATTCTAACATTTTCATCTCCCAAGAATCAAAGGGATGATTAGACGTGGAAGCTTCACGGGCACAAGAACTGAGAGAGTTGGAGTCTATCCATGAGTCTAAGCTTCTGATCAAAAGGGGACTATAATATCAAAAGAGGGACATGTATAGGTACCTTTAAAATAAAAGCTATTGAGGGATCTACAATGAGAAAAGGGCTCTAGGATCTCCCCATGTCATAACGGTGTGTCCTTCATGCTTCAATTTTATGTACTGATGGAAAGTTGATGGTATGGCCTACATGGCATGGATCCATGGGCATCCAAGAAGCATATTATAATGGAAGCTCCAAGTCGAGGACATGGAACTTTCTATTATAGCAAGTAGGTCCAACTTCTATTGGTAATGTGATTGTTTCGAATGATTCCCTTTTTGCGTTATCATAAGCGGTTATGGTAATGATTTAAGACTCTAGATCTTCCATTGTGTGTCCCAATTTCTTAATCAATTTTAACGTGTAAATATTCAAACCTAACCCGTTGTCCACAAGCACCCATTTGATCTTTCTAAAAGTAAAAAATACCTCTATGTATAGGGTAAAATTATGTGTGGGGTCCTCACTAGGAAGGTCCTTATGACTGAAGGAGTATGTACTCAGTTGGTGCAATGTTTTCCACCATGGCTTAAAGATGTGAAGGGTCTACTTCCATTGGTACTCCAGACCCCTGAAGAGTTTTATACAAGATGTCTTTGCGTACATTTGATATTTTGATAAGATCCAAGATTGAAATCTTAGTGGACATCTTCTAGAGTTGTTCCAAAAGGTTATATCTACCATCTTGTGGGGTTAACAGAGAGGGTTTAGGGATCGTGAGATAGGCACACCTTGTTATTGCAGCGCAATCCTTCCCTTTAATCCGGCTAGTGTTCACATGATCACTAGGAGAGTGGATACATCTAATAAGCGAATCATAATGATTATTGTCCTTCTTGGTATAAAGATAATTTTTTGCTTTATAACTCTGGGATGACTCCCCTCAATCTGGCTTTGGCTCCTCTTACTTACCATGTTTAGGGAATGGTTCTTTGTAAATCCCCATCTTTTCATTAGGTGTTTGATTTTTTTCTTAGTTGTCCACTTTTATCTCCCCATTGTCGATGAGGTCTTGGATGTAGTTACGAAGTCATAGAAATTTTTCTATTTTGTTTCCCTTGACACAATGTAATTCACAATAGTCATTCTCTTTGTACCACGATGGTTTTGGAGCATTATCATCAAAGTGTTGTGTCATGGGATAAGTCACCATGTGAGCTGCATCCAATTGTTCAATATGACCGAAAAAGGCTCATTGAGAGGAGTGAACATTATACGTTTAGGTGGTATTTGAATAGGTATTTTAGTTAGTTTAAAAGGTTGACTGGTTTGGACTGTTTGCATGCATTTTGAATCTATGATTCTGTCTCCCACCACGTTCTTTTTTTTGTTGAATATTTTCAGCTTCTCCGCAGGTTTAACACTTTGGTTATCCTTAGATTGTGACTTAAGAGTTCCTTTAGCAATAAGGGATTTCTATATTTGAACGCCCTTTTCAATGAACTACTCAAAAGTGCAAACACAATGCATTTGAAGGTGGAAAGTGATGTCTAGATTTAGATTGGGCACAAAGACACTTACCAGTTGTTTTTTAGGGAATGCACAAGGGAAGCTAATGGTTATCCCTCTCCACTGTTGTAGGAAGCTGGTGAATGTCTCGTTAGGATGTTGTTTGGTGCCTCACGAGTTTTCCATGGTGATATCACTTTCTATATTGTATGAGAAGTGTTGCACAAACCTCTCTTCCAGTTTTGGCTAGATAAAAATAGACCCCCAAGGTAAATGAGTAAACAACTCCAAGGTTTGGCCTCATAGACTCTTGGGAAAGAGTTGGATGAGGTAATTATCACTATAGGACACCTCTTGATAAGCCATATAGAAATCCTTTGTATGATCTCGTGGGTCTCCCTTTCCTCTATATTTATCAAATTTCGACATGTCAGATTTTTTAGGGAAGGGTTGAAGTGTCATAGCTTTGTCAAACAGATGGGGACATAGTTATTCATATTGATATTTTCTGATGCTCCCCACATTTCTCTCTTGAAGGCTTGCGAGTGTCACTTTCATAGATTGTACTTCTTATGTGAGTAATTTTTCTTTAGTAGGGGAAGCAAGTATATATACTCGACTGTACTCCATATTTTCCCCTCCTTGGTTTTCCCTATGAAGTTCACTGATTTTGACCTTAGGTTTTGTCTTTTGGACATTCTTTCTTGTTTCCTTTTGTACATGCAAGGTTAACAAGGCTATTTGTTGACTAATTTTACAAATTTGTTGCTGAATAGTGACTTTTTCTTCCAAAGGTTCCTCTTATTCTTAGTATTATGAAGGTTCTTCAACATTCTCATGTTCTATCCTGATTTTACGTGGCATTTTAATTAAGGGTATTCTATGTCTCACTACATTAACATTTCCCATATTGGAGGTAGAAGCATGTCCATATGTTAAAATATCATCTATATTGATAAGAGGTCGCTTCTCGTCATTAGCATCATTTGTAGGTGGGATTTTTTCATGTTCAGTGGGAATTTGAGCCCCTAACTCCACTATGTGTGATAGCACCATATCCTTGTTTCAAAATAGGAATTCATCTAGCAAGGTAGGATCGAAATCAAATTCTGCATGTGGTGATTCTAGATCATCACCCCTATGATCTATCATTTCATATACTTCCTTCTCTATGGAGAATAAAGGCCAAAGATCATGACCAATAAAGGGATTCGACCCCTGTTGGTTTGATGTTTCCAAATTTTGTGTTTGTTTTGATTCTAATGTTTGCTTCTTTAGCCCTAATCTTGTTTTAGGGGCCATGATGTGTAACCGTTTTACTAAGGTTTCTGTGAATTTGTTTAAATATTTCCTATCAAACCTAAGTGAAATGTAAAAATTATTTCAAGAATTGAATGAGTGCAATGAATGTTTTAAAGTACCAGTCTGATAAAGTGATTGCCTAAAATGTGTGAGTCAAAAATGATGCAACGTTTGGTATCAATCTAATCAACCGAATGATATACTTCCTAGGTTTGCTTCAAGAAGGTAGTCAGTTCTTGTAAGATGATTAACAAGATGTCCCTACTTACGTCGAGTTCAAATATATGAACAATGAATAAGTAATAACAAGAAGCTAATGAGACCTCCTAACAAAGTATACTAGAAGCAAGTACTAACCCAATCAAGACCTATACTCTGAAAAGTGTCAGTTATAATTGTGAGTGGCACATAATTTCACCAAGATATGTTGACCAATTTTTTTGAGAAAGTGAGGTATTGATATCGAGATGATATTGATGTAACACACACAAGTGGTTAGATTACACACATTTCAAAATCAAGGTAATAATTTGGATAAGACTTAAAGCATCAAGTATATCTAGGAATTGTTAAAATGTGTATGGTGTAACCTTACAATGTAGGTATTTAGTTAAAGCTTACAAGAAACAAGACGTGAATATCAAGATTGTAGTGATACAATACAAATAGGATAACCATTCCAAGGAGATTCAATATGATGACCTAAGCTTAACTACAATGATGATCCTGACTTGGATATCAAGACCACAAATGAAGACCAATGATATGATTAAAAAAATGTCCCTACTTACGTTGAGTTCACCGAAATGAACAATGTGCAAGTAATAAAAAGAAGTTGATGCAACCTCTAAACAAGGTATACTAGAGGCAAGTTCAGATTTAATCAATACCTATATCTCAAAAAGTGTGAGTTACGACTATGAGTGACATAAAAATGTCACCAAGATATGTTAACCAAACTCTGCAAGAGAGTAAGGTATTGATATCAAGGTGATATTGATATAACACACACAAAAGGTAACATGCATCACTTTTCAAAATCGAGGTAGTAATGAAGTCAAACTAAAAGCTTATAGTATAACCAGGAATTGTTAAAATGTGTATAGCATAACCTTACAATGTAGATATTTATGTCAAGTTTACAAGAAACGAGATGTAAATATCAAGATTGTAATGACACATACAAACAAAACAACCTTACTAAGGAAGTCTAAGGTGATGAATCACACCTAACTATGATGATGATCCTGATGTGGGTATCAAGATCACAAAGGATACCAATGATATGAATACGTCTCCACACACTTTAGACATTTAACTTACCCAGCTGTAAACATGGATGGGCGTAAATAGACAAACAAGTGGTAGAAACACTCAATTGATAAAAAATAGGTAGGAAATCTTCTTTTTATCAACAAAGTATCAAAATAAAGTGAAGGAAGTAGATAAAAAAAAATGGGGGTGAAAAATGGTGGCCTTACTTCGGCAGATTTTCGCCTCACCTTAGGGAAAGTGAAAAACTAAGAAAAATTAACGTTTCCCACATTTTGTCATGAATGATGGCTCACAACTCAACACTATTTTGAAATGGTCAAAGTGGACTACTAGCCAAATAATATCTTCCTAGGTGGTTCTCTCTTCTTAGGTGTTACAAAGTTGTCTTAAGCGAGCTTGATTTACCCAAAAATTTATAATGACTAATTTGGGAGTATGTCGTCTTTACTTTACCCCCTTCGAGCACAAAGGGTAACTAGTACATCCACATGTGCTCTCCCTGGGGTCACCATATGGACAACTGATAATGTTAACTCACAAGGAAATACTAGTCAAGTAGGTAGTGCGGAGCACTTCCCATTTTTTCCACAAGGTCTCCTCTTACGCGGACTACTTTGGGGTTCATGGTACCACCCCCATTGTTGTATCTTTAGGCATTATGCAAAAGGGGTTATGTTCTAGTTGAGTGGATAGGGACGTACCCTTTTCGAAACATGTAATACAATGTTTTAAATATGGTGTTCTTTTTATCTTTTTAGTTTGATGTGGTTTGTTTGAACACCTTCTGGAAACTTACACAACAACTGTATTAGTAGTTTGATTTTGTTTCAATTCCACCTTTCTTTGGAAAGCATGTGCTTGGTTCTGCACAATAGGTTAGTAATTTTCCATAAAGAGAATAAACATCATTTCTGATTCTCAAGATCATCCAAGGATGTAAGAGAAAATTGTACGTGATGTTTCTAAAATCCAAGAAAATACCAAATGAAAAACACCTAATTCAAGCACACCAATTTATTTCATTTCAATTCAGATATTCTCAATAATTCCAAAGCATCAAAAACACTTAAGAATCATTTATGATTCCCAATATCACCCTGAAGGATGCGAGGGAAGAGCATATGTGACTTTAATCTTTGAAACAAGCATGCAAAGTCTATCTAATCTAACAAAAGCATGTAAACATAACGTGTAGAAATAAGCATTAGTCAGATTAAAACTATAATGAAATTAGCACTTTAACATACAAAATAGGAGAAAACTTAAATATGCATGCTAATTTAGACCGAAGCACATGCACGCAGGTTTGGGCCCATGTGCATGGATTAGGGCGGATGCGCCCCTCTGTGTTTTTTAGAACTGCAGTTTACCTACACTACTCGAGAGGTGTATGTGCTAAGATGTGGGCGTATGCACAAAGGTAAAGGTGTGTGCACCAACAGAGTAGAAAACAGTAGAAAACTAGACAGTGTATGTGCACCAGGATAGAGGCATGTGTGCCTCTCTATAATTTTAAACTGACAGTGCACCTGTGCTACCGGAGAGGTATACATGCTAAGATGTGGGTGGATACGCCAAGGTAAATGCGTATGCACTAAAAGATTAGAACAAAACTAGGAAAATTAAACAGGGTATGTGCATTGGCCAAGAGATGTATGCACCATGATATAGGTTCCTGTGCCAATAGTAAAAAAACAGAGTGTATGCAATATCAGAAAGGCATGTGCACTAGCATAGGGACGTGTGCCTTAGATTATGGGCACTTGCACTATCCTATCAATGTTTTTGATTAGAGTGAAGGTATTAAACATTAGCAAGTTTGTATGCATGCTGAATGTGGTGCCTATGCATGGATTAGCATTCATGTGTGTTGTTTGGGGTACTTGTGTACCTCCTATAAAGAAAATGTACCCGGTTATGATGTCCAAATATGGACAAATGACACAACCAAGTACAAAATGTTCCAAATTTTAGCATGTTAGTTCAAAAGTGATAATAACCCATAAAAATGAAAGTTCTCAATAAAATCCTACACATGTAAGTATATCAAAAAGCATAAAAATCACCTTACAAATGTGCATAGAAAGGGGTTAGCCAAAAACAACACAATTTAAACTAAAATGCTAAGGGACAAAGAATCCCTCCCACCGGGTGTGTCAAATGTGTGCATGGTTTTGTTTAACTAAGTTAAGAAAATTAGAACTAACACCTAGCATTCCTAATACCAAAGTTAAATCAAAATCTAAACACCATCACGTTAAGAGCTAAGCAAGATTAAATAACAAAATTATTGCATCAGAACTTTGAAATGGAAATCAAACTAACATGTTAATTATTAAAACCTCTACTCTTTAGATCACCAAAACAACTAAATTAAACCTAGGTAGATTCACGGCAATTAAAGTTGATTGTTTGATCTTCAAGGTATTATGAATGGAAGCTCATCAAAGCATGGCTACAAGACCACTTTGATTATTTCCATATGACCCAAAAGATTCAATGGATGAAATGCAAGAATGAGGCTTAGCTCTTCTAATGGTGAAATGTTTAATGATGACAAAAGGCTTATAGTGTATGTACTATATGCTTTCTTTTGTTTCTCAAGAATTAGGTGTAGGTGTAAAGGTAGGAGGAGGGTTCTTTATATAGCCCAATGGATAAAGGAATGTCTACATCCCTTTCCATGTGGGATAATATAGATGTTGAGTTAGTTGTGGATAAGAGGGGTTTAGAAAGGGTTGAGTTAACTTTAGGAGAGTTTTTCTTGTCCTTTAGTGACTCATGTGGATAAAGGGGGTTTATTAATTAACCAAGATGATTAATTAATAGATGTGCAAGATTATAAAAGCTTTTTAGAGGAATAGATAGTATGATTTAGACCATAAAGGGGGATTAAATCCAATAAATAATTGTTTATTAATTTAATGAAAGGGGAAGCTAATTAATTAATAATAATTAATTATTCTAGATAGGGGGAAGGATTAATTAACAGAAGTTTGTTAATTAGGGTATTTGTTGAATAGAAGACTTAATTTAATTACTTTTTGTAATTAATTAACAATGATAGAAGAGAAGATGAGAATTATTGACGATATGTCGTCAATTTGCGGGAAAGGGGATAATTAGCACAATTTAAGTATTTAATTTGTTCAGGCTAAGTTATAGGTGTCTATAGTGTCCTCCTTCAAAAATGACTTAGTATGAAACACTTATCTTGCACAAGAGGGACAACTTATTGAAGCGATTTCCAAAGATATAGGTGCTATTTTTTGATGAAGTATTATATTTTTTAGACTCCCAAGAAAATTAAAAGAACAATAGGATGGGTCTAAAACTTCAATTATGCCATAATTTCTCTAAAATGGCTCGCTTTTTCTTTAAGACAACAGGGTGTGTCTACACAGATTGAAATGACATGAGAAGTAAACATGTCTTGTGAGAAATTTGAAGATTCAAACTTGTTTATAATTCCTATAGATTTCTAATGAATATTTTATTGAATCCTAACTCCTTATAGAGCTCTTGAAATTATCTAGTGAAGTCTAGGTTCCAAATTTAGATATACACTCTTTGTGCCTGAAAAACATGCTTTAATTGCAATTATTCCAAAACCTCAAAAAATTCACAAAATATCCCTACATCATATCCATTACTTTATAAACTCTCCAATACCACCAAAAAATGATTATGGGATTTAAAATCAATCTCGAAGGATGCACATGATTCCTGAAAAATTCCAACATTAGCCTTTCCAAGAATATAAGAGAACTAACCGTTAGAAGAAATTTACTATTTGAGATGAATGACCTTGTTATCTCATTTAAAACACTAGGGAAGGATTTTTCAACACATGAGGGGAACCTGCTATTAGGTTGTGGAGCCTATTTTAATGTGATAAAGTGTTTAAAAATGTGTACTAAGAGTACTATACAATTTCCATAGTTGTCTCGCTAAGGTTTAGGGGCATAGCCCATAAATTTTTTTAAAAAATTGGCCTTAAAACAGGTCCGATATACCGGAAAACGTGATTTTCTCATATGGGTAGTATTTTTGACCCATATGTTTATGAGACAGTTTTGGCCCATGGTTTTAATACCCACAATTTTGTAAAACTACTTAAGCAATTGTCTACTTATGTGGTTTTATGCATATGGTAGATATATGATGTAACATTGTAGATGTGAATGAATTCAGGTGTGAATTCTATATAGTTTTTTGAGCATAGCTCTAAATCGATCTGGGTATTCTATTGAGAGACCGGTGGCTTGTAATAAATCTGAGCAAGTGATTCTTTGTGGACGTAGCCCAAATTTTGTGAACCATGTTAAATATTGTCTCTTTGTGTTATGTTATTTTTATTCCGCACTTTTATTTTTTAGATCTATAATATTTTCTACATATTAGTTCTTATTATTGTGATTCTGTGAGGGATTGTTCCGCATGTTTTATCCCTTATTTCATAAAAATTGGTATCAGAGTCTGGTTTGGTTTTTCTGAAGCGTTGAATCACAGGGAAAGTTTTATCTTGAGTGGGAGATATGGCTGATGATAGAAAATCTAGGGTTGATAAATTCAACAGGCAGAATTTTAGTCTTTGGAAGATGCAGATGGAAGATTACCTTTATCACAAGGATATTTATATTTTTTTATCTGAGAAGGTGAAAAAACCCTCAAGCATGATGAATGTGGAATGTGATTTTCTAGATAGGAAGGCACTTAGGATAATCCAATTGTGTCTTGCATCTTTGGTATTATTTAATGTTTCAAAGGAAAAGACTACAAAATAACTGATGGGTGCATTAGGGAAGTTGTTTGAAAAACTCTCTACCTCTAATAAGATATTTTTAATGAAAAATTTGTTTAATATGAAAATGTCTTAGAATGGTTCAGTAGCAGATCATTTAAATGATTTTAATATGGTTGTAAATATGCCAGCTTTGGTTACAATAGAATTTGATGAATAAATTAGGGTTTTATTAGTTCTGTGCTCTTTACCAAAGAGTTGGAATAACCTGGTAATGGCGATAAGCAACTCGGTTCTAGCTAACTCAAAGTTGAAGTTTCAAGATGTTATAGGGGTGATTCTAAGTGAGGAAATGCAAAGAAAAAACTCTAGGGAATCTTCTACTTCAGGGAATGCTTTGACAATGGAAACTAGAGGGAGACATAAGAATAGAGGAAGCCGTAGAAAATCAAAGGTTTGGGCAAGGTCAAAATCCAAAAGTAAGATAGTATGTTGGCACTATGGAAAGTCTAGGCATGCAAAGAAGGATTGTTGGGAACTTCGGGACAAGAAGAAACAACAGGATGAAAACAAGGAGGAAAGTGTGGCAATGGGTAATGTATGTCGGGATGCTTTGATTATTTCTTTGCACAATATTATTGAATCTTGGGTTTTAGATTTGGGGGCTTCTTGCCATGCTACTCCACATATGAACTATTTTGTTGATTACGTTCAAGGATATTTTAGGAATTTTTTTGTGGTGATGATGAGCCTTGCAGCATAGTTGGAAAGGTTTTGTTCAGGTTAAGATGCAGAATGGGAATACTTGGCTATTGAAGGATGTCAAACATGTGCCTACATTAAGACAAAAATTTATATTGGCAGGGCAATAGGGAAGTGATGGTTGTACTGTGATATCTACAGTAGACTCTTGGAAGTTTACCAAGGGTGCTCTTATGGTGGCAATGGGTAAGAAGGTTGGAACCTTGTATTTAACCACTGATATCACTAATATTTATAATATTATGGCTTTAGAAGTAGATACAACATTGTGGCACTATAGGCTAAGTCATATGAGCCATAAGGGCATAGAGATCATAAAGAAGGATTTTCCTAGATATACAGAAACATTTTTGGAGTTTTGTGAGGATTGTATATATGGGAAAAAAAAGCAAGTAAGGTTTCTCAAGGTTGGACCTACAAAGAAAGAGAGTAAGTTAGAGCTGGTGCATTCTGATGTGTGGGGGGCCGAATCAAGTATCATCTCTTAGGGGTTCAAGTTATTATGTTACTTTTATTAATGATGCAACAAGGAAAGTTTGGGCTTATTGTATTAGAAAAAAATATATTGTATTTGACACTTTTGTTAAATGGAAAGCCTTGGTAGAGAATGAAACAAGTCTTAAGATACAATGTCTCAAGTCAGATAATAGAGGGGAGTATTACAGTAATGAATTTGATGATTACTGTTCTAAGAATGGAATCCATAAGAAAAATACTGTTCCAGGAACTCTGCAGTAGAATGGGGTGTCAGAAAGGATGAAACAAACAATAATGGAACATGCGAGGAGCATGAGGTTAAATGCAGGATTGCCTTTTTTTTGGGTAGAAGTGGTGAGCATAGACGTGTACTTGATAAATAGAGGACCCTCAAGTGCCTTGGATGGAGGCATACCTGAGGAAGCTTGGTATGGTAAGAAAGTTGATTATTCATTTCTTAAAGTCTTTGGATGTGAGGTTCTTTTCCATATAGACAAGGATGATAGGACCAAACTAGAGGCTAAATCAAAAAAATGTACTGTCATTGGTTATGGTGGTGATGACTTTGGATATAAATGTTGGAGTATTAAGGAAAATAAAATAATTTGATCTAGGGATGTGATCTTTAATGAGAAAGTCATGTATAATAAATAGTTGTAGGAAAACAAGGAAGAATCCAAGAAATAATATGTAGAGGTAGAGGATCTTCCGAATGGGAAAGTGACACATGAATCAATTCAGGAACCTCCTCAACAGGAACCCCAAACTCCTATAGAGAACCTAAACTTTTTTATCCTTCTCTTTATTATTTATAACTCACTGGTAGTAGATATCTGTAGATCTTTGATGAAGCAATGCAGGTAGATTCCAGGAAGAAGTGGGAGAAAGCCATGGATGAGGAGCATCAAGCTCTCATAAAGAACTCAACATGGGATTTGGTGAAGCTACCAGAAGGAAAAAGAGAATTATAGAACAATTGGGTGTTCAGAGTCAAAGAGGAAGAAGGAGGGAAGAAAATATACAAGGCTCGGTTGGTGGTCAAGGGGTTTTCATAGAAAAAAGTTATAGATTTTGATGATATTTTTTCTCCTGTAGTAAAAATTACTTCTATTAGAACTGTTCTAGGAATAGTTGTATAAAAAGACTTACACTTAGAACAAATTGATGTAAAGACTACATTTCTCCATGGTGATTTGGAGGAGGGACTATATATTCAACAACCAGAGGGCTATGAGGTCAAAGGTAAAGAGGAGATGGTGTACAAACTGAAGAAGAGCTTGTATGGCTTGAAACAAGCTCCACGTCAATGGTATAAGAAATTTGATAGCTTCATGACAGAGCAAGGTTATACTAGATGTCATTCTGACCATTGCATGTATACAAATAAATTTGAGGATGGAAATTATATTATCCTTTGTTTGTATGTGGATGAAATATTGGTTGCAGGTAAAAACATGCAGGAAATAAAAGTACTCAAGAAGAAACTAAGTGAATACTTTACTATGAAAGATTTGGGGGCAGCCAAAAAAATATTTGGTACAAGGATATCTTGGGATAGGAAGGAAAAAAATATGACTTTATCTCAAGAAGAGTACATTAATAAATTATTGGAGAGATTTAATATGCAGGATGCTAAACCGGTTAGGACTCCTTTGGCAGGCCATTTCAAGTTATCAAAGGAGCAGTCTCCCTAGACAGAGCAGGAGAGAAACCAGATGTCCAAGGTACCTCACTCATCAAAAGTTGGTAGTTTGATGTATGCCATGGTGTGCACCAGGCCTGATATTTCCCATGCAGTGGGAGTAGTGAGTATATTTATGAGTGATCCAGGTAGAGATCACTAGCAGGAAGTAAAGTGGACCCTTCAGTATTTGAGAGGGACCATGGGGAAAATTTTGTGCTACAGTGGATTAGACACCGCTTTTTTTGGTTATGTAGATTCAAATATGGATGGAGATGTAGACAACATGAGAAGAATGAAATGTTATGTTTACACTATAGGTGGGACAACAGTAAGTTGGATTTCACGACTACAAAAGCTGGTGGCTTTGTTAACCACGGAGGTTGAGTATGTTGCTACCACAAAGGAAAGAAAAGATATGATATGGTTATAGAATTTACTTGAGGATTTGGGGCATAAGCAGGAGGAAGGAAAGATGCATAGTTATAGTCAAAGTTCTATACACCTAGCTAAGAACTCTACTTTCCACTCTAGGATGAAGCATATACAGTTATGGTACCATTTCATTATGACAATTTTGGAGGAAGAGAAGTTGAATTTGGAGAAGATAGATTCATACCAGTCAGAATTCTTCAGACATGATGACCAAGGTTGTCACAAGGGAAAAACTGAAGTTGTGTACAACTTTGGTTGGTCTTCATGGAAACTAGTGAAGGGTTGAGAATATTGCTCAAATGGAAACTAGTCTCCAAATGGGAGATTGTTAGGTTGTGGAGCATGTTTTCATGTGAGAAAGTGTTGAAGACTATACATTAAGAGTACTATACATTTTCCATAGCTGTCTCACCGGGGATCATGGTCAGGCCCCGAGTGGGGGTCCGAGGGCAGTAACACTCAGTAATAGGGGGTTGGGGGGCGTAGCCCCTGAAAAATAAAAAATTGGCCTTAAAGCATACCCCATATACCGGGAAACATGATTTTCTCATATGGGTGGGATTTTTGACCCATAGGTTTATGGGACAGTTTTGTCCCATGGTTTTAATACCCACAGTTTTTTAAAACTACTTAAGCAATTGTCTACTTATGTGGTTTTATGCATATGGTAGATATATAATGTAACATTGCAGATGTGAATTATATAGAGTTTTTTAGCATAGCTCCAAATAGATATGGGTATTTTATTGAGAGATTGGTGTCTTGTAATAAAATTTGAGCAAGTGATTCTTAGTGGACGTAGCACAAATTGGGTGGACCACATTAAATATTGTCTCTTTGTGTTGTGTTATTTTTATTCTACACTTTTATTTCAGATATGTAATATTTTCTACATATTAGTTCCTATTGTTGTAATTCTGTGAGGGATTGTTCCACATATTTTATCCCTTATTTCCTAACACCTGCAAGGTCAAGATAAGCATGAAATAAAAGGTAAATTGATCTAGAGAGGGGTTCAGGAAGAGTTAAGATAAAATTTTCACATTTGGGTCTAGTTTTCATGCTTGAAAGTTTGAAATTTTTATGCATCACATTTGCATAACAACAACAGGTAAATATAGTGGGAAGGGGATCAATAAGATAGTGCAACCCATGTGATTTGAAGTATCCAAGAGGCATAAAAAGTCTAATACATCTTATGTTCAAATTTCATGGCGTGATTCGATATATAAATCCAAGAAAGGATATAATCCTAAACGAGGATGCATAGAATACTACGATGATCCAATATGAAATATCAAGATGAATCAAGGCAAAAATAGGTAGAATCGGGACCAATGTACTCTATTGGTAGGATAATCTAAGGTGTACATGGTGATAAATCTAAGTGGAGAAAACAACCCAAGAAAGGATGTAGTAAGATATTTAGGAGATGTGTGTGAAATAACAAAAGGGGAACCGAGAGCCCAAACAAAGATAAAAGGTAGTGTGTAAAAACCTTAGTGGGAGCCAAGATCCCAAGAGATAGCAAGGGTTTAGGAAAAATAAGGAAAATAAAATGTAATAAAGGTATTGTAGGTAACTATCCACGAAGGGAAAAATATTGCAATGTATCAATGATGATATTGTCCACTTGGTTCAAAATGTGACTTCTAGCATGAGTTATAAGGTCCTCAATGGCATGTTGTTTAATAAGGACTTTTTGATGAAAAATTAGATATTATGGTGAATAAAGTGTCATCGATTAAATAATCTAGCTAGGTGAGAATTTCACGTCGGATTTTATTCATGGAGGGAAAAGGATAGGAGTGAGGTGGTAGTCCATAGGTAGGTTGTGGTCTAGTCGGTCAAGGGGAAGGTGTTTTTTTCCAAGAGGAATCATCCCCTCACTTTTGGTTGTGATAATAAGTTTCAAGAACATGATGCTTACTATGTAGTACCTGACACTCAACATTGGTGTCTGAACAATATTTGTGATGAGAGAAAAAGAAGAGATCCATAGAAAAATGAGGAACCATAGGGGAAAAAGTTAGGGAGAGGAGTCTAGTAGGATGTGGAGGGATAGTGAGAGTATTTAAGGAGGCCACCGAGATAATAGGATAAGGTGGAACCGATGGAGAAATGCATTTCTTAGTCATTGAGGCACAATAGATAGGATCATCACCCATGATATAATCAGATTTGTAGTCAAAACTAGCATCCCGGTCATCCATTTCTGTAAGGGAAAATGGGTTAGCTAGGTCAATAGAAATATGTGGAGTGATCAGTGGAGCATTCTAAGGCTTAGGCACCAGTTGGGATGAATTATTGAATACACTTGATGATTTATCTTGTATGAGGATGATGATTATCTCATGAGATAATTTAGAGTGAAGGATTTCTTGGTAATGCAAGACTTCCCTGTCACGAATCTGGGCATAACTAGCTAGGTGAGGGTCATCGAATGTGTAACCATCATCATAATATGGTGTGGAGTCATCCACTGCACAAAAAACAACTATTTTCTCTAGTCAGACCACATGATTTAGTGAGGGTTTTGGTGTACAAGAGATGACTACTAGAACTAAATTCTCCTTGTAAGAATGATGCCAAAAAGGAGGTAGATGGGATATGATAAGATTAGGAAGATTAGATGTATTGATTCTATGTGTGACCTCATATATCTCTTCATCATCAAACTCGAAGATATTGGGAGGCATTCTCCTAAAAAATCAGGGATGACTAACATTCTCGCGAAGAGAATATATACGATAGTTAAAATGTTGGTATTCTAAAAAAGGAATAGAAGACAATTCATCGAGTGTTAGGATATTTTATGTCCCCTTGAATCTGATAGATAGATCCTTCATGAGAAAAATTTACACACTAACATGTGGGGGAAGCAATGAAACACATGTGATGAGTCTAAGGCTACCCTAGGAGAATATTCTAATATAAAGGAAATTTGAATACCATGACTTTAACATGAAAAATCCTAGGGGGATGGTTATGGGTAACCAAATACACCCCACATGAGGAATCTATCAGCAATCATATCATTGAAAAGTGGTTCATGTAGATTTTAGGTTATCTATAGAATAAGCTAGAGATTAAATAAATTATAATAAGCCTACACATGTGCCAGATCCTTCATCAATGAGAGAATGCTTGACCATAGTGTTACTAATCTGAATTGAAATAAAGAGAGGAGGATCATCTACGTGATGTAAGAAACCATATGGGATCATAGAAGCTATATGAAAATGAATGCAAGAGTGAGCATCCATAGTAAGACTGGTATGAATAGAGAGATCCTCACATTTTCGGTGGATGTTTTCCTTTGAGCCATATGATGTTGTTATTTTCCCCAAATAGGGATGAAAGGGAATGTTCATATAAAATATTTATGTCATGAGATTCTCATGGTAGTGAGGAGATGAACACATGAATTCTAAGGACTTGTATAGGAAGTTTTATAAGTTCTTCAAGAGGATCCCACTTGTCATGACTGGACTATGCAGTAGGTTGAGAGTGTTAGGAATCCTTCAAAACAGATCTGGAAGAAGTAGCGGTGATTAAAGATATTTCTACTTTCATTTTTTCTTAGTTTTTATTCCATCTGCCTTGCAAGTTTCATTTGCATAGGGGCCAATGGTTTTTGTGGTCAAATAAATAGATTAAGATATTATCAAACCTATATAAGAATTTTCATAGGGATTGATGACGTTTGGAGGAGATGAAATTATGTCTTGAGAATCCTTGTTTTGAGGTACAGAGGGATATATTACTTTATGAGTTCAAGGTTGGAATACTACAAGATATTCAATTTTTACATAATCTATGAACTAATTTACATCATTAACTATAAAAATATTCTGAGGATAGTCTTTTTCGGCTACCTTAGTTGTAGTAAGATATTACTTCTTAAAAATCTCATCTATGTTATGATTAGGAATGGGATTAGAGAATATGTGTAACTTCTCATTAGCTTGGTTAATAGCTTCATGATGATCCTTTGTTGAGATGCATTATGGGATTTGATCACCTAAGTCAAATGATCCCAAGTGATGGTATCATATTCAAATTGAGGACCTACAAATAAGTTGATGGAAACCATTCATAGTGCATTAAAATTTTCATAAGAGTGACCCCAATTAACATGCCACAAATAGAACTTACTTTCATCATGCCAATGATGGATAGGTTGAGAAGGATCTAAGATCATGGTAAACAACTTCTAGGTAAGTTACTTTTCAACTCTTCTTTACTTAATGGTTGATTATAGTTAGGTCGAATCTTGTTACTCTTAGGTTGTTGGTCAATGTTAAAGACAATCGCATTTGAAGAAGTGACAAGAGGAAGAGTATTAGAGACTCTATCATTCCACACATTATTTTTCTTAGAATGTTGGAGGATTTGGACTTGCTTGTTAGTTTGTGTCTTAGGAGCATCTTTCTTGAACTCCCTCATGAGATAATCCTACCTTTTATCTTGTTTAAAGGATTCTTCTAGGGAGGTGGGAGACAAGGACCTCACCTTGTATTCAAGGAGAGGTTCAAGAGCTTGTAAGGAAATTTTTAAGAGGCTATTATTAGGCATATTATGTTATGCTCACATAGATAGGGTTTCCAATGTTTGATGAAATTTTGTGATGATTCATTTTCATATTTTTGGCAATTGATGAAAACATTGATATTGTTTTTGGTTAGATGATATATTGGAATTCATTTAACAAGGATGTCACCGAGGAATCTTGATGAACTATGGAATTAGGAGGTAAAGTGTGATACAAATTCAAATAATTTCCAGTGATTTTTTTTATCTAGGAGTTTTGTGGCAATGTATGAATTGGTTATGATACATTTTTTGTAAAGCTTACCAAAGGCCTTGATATGAAGGATGATATTAGTAGACTTGTCATAAGAGATGGAAGGAACAATAATACTAATATCCATTCTATCAATGTAAGGTGCTAAAGGATCTTGTTGGAATACTCTTAAGAATTTGTTTTGGATAAGGGGTTAGGTGATGGGTACCCCAATAGGTCCATTTGAAAAAGGAGGGGGTGTGGTACCCCAAGAACCTATTATAGGTCGGTTGACTTATTGAGCCATGTTGGTTTGAATTTGAAGGAATTGAGTCATAGTAGCAGACTTTTTTTGGCTCATCATATCAATAAGTTGGTTAATGAGGGTAGTAGGGTTAGAATTAGAGGTATTCTAAGATGAAAATACTTCATGATATTTCCCTTTTTCTTCCCTATTGTCAAGTTGTTTAGAGAAAAATTCAAGGAGACGTTTGCTAATAATTTCTTTTGATTCATTTTTATATTGGGGAATATGAGAGAAACTTTTGAATCTCTAGAGGATGATCAAAGGTATCATAATTTTGGTTTTCTTATTCTTCTTCCTCATTTGTGCCATTGTAGTGGGTAGAAGGCTTATTTATAGGTGCTCCTACAACGTAATAGTCCATGTAAAATGGAAACTCATCTTCAGGATGATAAGTATTAGGAAATGTTTACATAATAGAATCAAAAGACCCTAGGCCCAAATACTCCATGATGGAGTGATAATATGGCCAAGAACAAGTCCTGAGATGGAGGCTACAAACACAATTGGTCATGTAAAAAAATTTACACAGTGGCCGATGGCGTCTAAGAAAAAATTTGGGAAAACAAAATGGATCAAACATGCAAACATGTTTACATAGGGGATTATGTTGTTTGGAAATTTATAATACTGGAATAGATAGGATTGCTCCTAGGTGATGGAGTTTTTGTAGGATTTTTTTTAGGTTTTTTGGATTTTTAGATGCTTACATGATGTCAAGATTGAATATGGGTACTTTTAACGAGTTGTTCTCGATAAGAAGGTATTTAGGATTCACCTCGGGTTCACTAAAAATTTATGGCGAGCCAATAATGTATCAATAAATTGTAATCCTTATTCTTGTGTTATAGAATGGTATTGAGGTAACGAGTAAAATACACACAATATATAGATTTAAAGGGGCCACAGCGAGTGCTAGGGTTACATCTAGAGGGAAGTAATCCCTACACTAGGTTAACCTAGGGTTTCTAAGGCCCGCAGTCAAGAAAAAAGGAGAGTATCCCTACTAAGATATCCGTAAATGGGTGAGAAAAGCTCTATATCGATGATAAATAAGTTAATAATATACAACACAACTAAAATATAGATAAAGGAAAACTAAGAAGTTGATCAAATAAGAGCACTACACTAACTAACATTAATATACATATAACACTAAGCTAATAAATAACAATGGTGAAGAGAAATGAACTAATATATGAAAAATTATGAAGAGAGTTAGAGAACTTACCTATGGGGTGGTCATTGATGCATCTATCTCTTCAGAGAAGTAGCACACCGAGAGAGAATCACTATTAGGTGGAGAAGAGGAACACCATTGCTATCCTAGACTCACTATGGATGACCTAATAGTGCAAGTAATCCAATCAAGAAGAAGAGTTTCCAATCCAATCAAAGTCAAGTGAAAGATGAACCAAAATATGACTAAGTAGATGAAAAATTGGCATAAAAGAGAAAAGTAGATGGTGGTTCCTAAGATTTGGGATTCCTTCCTTCATTAATATCAAGATGTGATGAGTATATATATGACACCATCACCCATGGGTGATCGCATTAGATAGGGAAAAACCTAACACCGAAACCATTTACCACGGGTGATGGCATTGGCCAAGGATGATAATATGAGGTAATGTGTTATGTAAAGAAAAAAAAGGTTTTTTAGATCATGTAAATGGATGAAAAAAAGTGCCAAGTGGTGAAATGCAAGAAAGGTGTTGGGAGTGCAATGTGTGTGAAACATAAAGGGACAAGGATAACTAATGCAAAGACAATTAAGGTCGGGACTACATAGCAATAATATCTTTGTATAATGTCTTAACCCATAATGATTATATAAATAATCATTCCCAATTCTTGGCATGCCCCTTAAGTCACCCTCTTATGAACTAGATGCATCAGTGACCCTTATCTGCATAAAGGAAATTTTTAGTAACAAGGATGAAGGATGAAAAATGAAAAATTAGGTGTATACATAAGTGTGATGAGTTGAGTGTTGAGGCACTTTTGTAACATACTAGGGAGTTATTTAGTTAGGAGAGTATATTTTCAATGCATCTAAAAGGTATCTTGTGAGGTATTTTGTGTTATGGTTACTAATTATTGGTTGTTAGGAGCTATAGATGAGTTTTTTGCAACATTTGAAGAGGAACATTGATTAGTCGTGGAGGGGAGAAATACTTGATCGAATTGTAGAGTATTTTTAGTAAATTTAGAAAAATCATTCATTTTTCAAAGTTTGACTTCATCAATAACAACATGAACATCCTAAATTCAATTTTCCATTAGTATAGATTCCTCAAATGGCCAAAATATTTGGATTTACCAAGTATGTGATATGTTTTTAGTAATACATTTAGTATATAATTGTGCGAGTTTTGGCTAAGAAATGGGAAATGTGAGTTCATAGAAAACCACTCTGCAACATGAAACATAGTGATTAAGAGTATTATCATTAAATATTTCAAGATATATATGTTGGATAATGTTGTATGATTTGTAACATTAACTAAGAAATAGTCAAGGAATAATCCAACCAATTTCTTAAATGAGGTGATAGTATGTTGTTGAATTTTAGTGTATAAATCCAAATCTTGGATACTTAGAGACAACGGGAATGTAAACAATATGAGAGAATCTTCATGATTTATGAGATAATAGGAATATTTGAACTTGTATAGATAATTTTTAAGGTCTTCCTTTCCTTCGAGTTCGTAGAGATGGGCTTGGTTGAAGGCCTTAAAATTTGAGTTGCAAGAATTTATAATATGTTATGAAAAGATGATTTAGAGGGATTCACATTGGTATAAGTTTTATCTCATAATGATGAAATTTTATGGGTCACCCAGGTCACTTTATTAAGATGAAGGTTTATTGATTTTTCAGGACATGACTACTCAGGATGAAAGAATGAGTTGGTTGAGGCATGAAATGGACTATTTGATGCTTGTTGTCACTTGGAGAGTGAATATGGGTGAAATTTTTTACTTGTGAAGTTATTTTTGAGGTCTTGGAAGTGTCATAATGGGTCAAAACTAGTTGAGTTTACAAAATAGGTTTCTAGGAAACATGATTTGGTGAAGAGGAAAGTATATATGGTTTGAACACATGGATGTTTCATGATGTCTAAATTACATAGTTGTCATTTAAAGGTCTCAAGGATTCCATAGAGTGGTCACATTCCATATTTTATCTATTCTCTGGTGGTATTGAGGCCCAAAGGTGAAGAGAAGGTGATGGAAATAATTGTTTAGTGAAGGATATGATCCTTTGTGCCCATTATATGAGATATTTGATTGGACCAGGTAAAATTACAACCATGGATGATGTTTAAATTTTATATTACACGTGTGGTAAATTTTAGAGCTTAACTAATCATATTTTTGGTGTTAGTGTATTTTACTCATCCTAGTGATGGGGTTTTGAGTCTTTTTGGTGCAAGTATGAAGGTTTTGGGCATGGCATCCATATATGAGTAAATTTTTAACATTGTAATAAAATATTTGATTTTTTTTTAGTTTACTTGGTAAAAAATAGAGAAACCAACTTGGTAAGTATTTGAATCAAGAGGAAGGTATAAAGGTGATGTTTTGGGTGTAAATTTGCACTAGTTTAGCAAGAGAGAGAAATTGTGACCTATGTCAAAGTGATTTTAAGGTTCCAAGGAATGAATTGAGATCTTAATGAGCACATGATAGGTTTAATAATTTTTTAAAGAGTTTGTGCAATAATTTGAATAAAAGATAAGTGAAGAAATTGAAAGATAAATAAAGTTTGAGAAGTTAGGGTTTGAACAAGGTTTTTCAAGGTGAGCGAATTTGAATAGGTGATCTCAATCATTTGTGGTAGTCAACAAATACATCATATATATTCTTAAAAGGTGATTGTAGTGTGGGTTCTTAATCATCTTTAGGGGGTGGTATCCTCCTTATGTAGAGTTGGTGCTTCACAAAACTAGGGATTGGTGCTCCTTGTAAGGTTGGTGCTCTACTAAATTAGGGGTTAGTGCTCCTGTGTGAAGTTGGTGCTTCACTGAAATAATTTTTATTTGAGTAATATAATCAGAAGTTTTCAGTGGGTTTTCTTCCCCTTGATGGATATCCCACTTACATCTTGTGTTATGGTGTTGTTTCTCTTGTTCATGGTTAATTAAATGTATGTTATACGATGTTGTGCACACATCTAATGGATGGTTAATTAGATTAATGGTTTAAGTAAAAAATATTAAATGAAAATTAAGTTTTTAAGGAATGATTCATACCCCCCTCTTAGTCCATTGTGCTTCCAACAATTGGTATCATAGTAGGTCCTTTTGGATAAGTTTAATCACTTGAAAGAAGATATTCTGAAGCACTATTATAGACTACATGTCAAATGCGAGTTGGAATGTTTCCCATGATCAATAATGAGGGCTTATTTGAAACCCTTAGGGTCTGATATATGGGATTCTATCTCTGAAGTATGTAAATCATCCTCATCTAAATCTTGAAGAACAATGAAGTATGTGTAATTTCTTAAACTTCTTTTCATAGTCAAGATGAAAATTTGATTTGGTACATTGATTGTAGGTGTTCATCTGATATGACAGGTGAGAAGAGTAAGTTCATCCTCCTTCAGGAAATAATGCTTTAGGATCTATTAGGTTTGGTGATAATTTTTCCATAATGATATGTACAGGGAGAGGATATCGTTGAGTCTGGATAATGGAAAAAACCCTCACCGAGGATGTTCTATATGCTAAAGGTCTTGAAGCATAATCTACTTAATATAAGCCAAAATGTGTAAACAATGGTATGTTCTATGTTTTTATGATAAAGGTTTCAAAATTAGGAAAAGAGAAACATGACAAGATAGATTTCCAAGGCTAAGAGGACTGAAAATAACATGTATATTCTTAAGGAGGTCAATAAAGAAAAGTGTCCTTATGAGTAAGATGAATGATAGTTGGTTATGCCATAGGAGATTAAGGTCACGTAGAACTTTGACAATATTTTCGAGATATCAGTTCTAATAATTGCATGTAAGAAATATGTCAAGAATCATTAAACCAGAGGATACCTTATGTAAGGCATGTCTTCATGGGAAGCAAACTAGAATAATGTTCAAGACATATGAACATGACTCCACCACTAGTCCACTTCAGTTGATTCATGCTAATCTTTGTGGGCCTATGAGAACTGAGAGCACTTTAGGTGATTATTATTTCATGCTTATTATTGATGATTTCACTATATATACTTGGGTAGCTTGTATTGAGAAATAGATCAAATGCTTTTGATTTTTTCAAGTCCTTTAAAGATCTCATTGAAAATGAGAAAAATGGAAAGATAAAGTGCATTAGATCATATAATGGAGGTGATTTTTTGTCATATTATTTTGATGGTTTTCATGCAGAATTCATGGCATCAAGAGGAAATTTTCAGTATCTAGAACTCCTCAACAAAATGGTTTGGTTAAAAGGAAGAATATGAATGTTCAAGAGATGGCAAGGACTATCTTGAATGAATCTAGATTACCTGATGGACTATTAGAAGGAAGCAATTTGTACTGTTGTTTTATATTCTTAATAGATGTAAACTAAGAGTGAATAATGACAAGAATTTATATGAACTATGGAAAGGAAGACTAGTCAATGTGGAAAATTTTAGATTCTTTGGATGTTAGGTGCTTTATCAAGAGGATTAAAGGACAATCTAGGTAAGGTTGATTCCAGGTCTGATGAAGGTATATTTTTGGGTTATTCCTCAAGAAGTTTAAGCATATATTTATTATAACAAGAGGTTGAAAACAATAGTTGAAAGTGCGGGTGTGAAATTTGATGAATCTTATCCCATGATATCTATTCACAATTCAAAGGAAGCATCTCATAAGACTGGTCCTAAAGAAGAAGAAGATGATAGTACTAAAGTTACTGAAGGAAAAGATGAAGAATAAGGAAGGCTAGAAACTAAGGCTCCATCAAGGAAAATTAGGAGAGACCCATCCTGAAAATCAGATCTTATGAAGGAAATATGTCTGGAGTTACTACAAGGATGGAAATTGGTAAGTCTTCAAAACTAAGATAACTCTACTTTTATATCAAAATTTTAGCCTAAGAATGTAGTATAGGCAAGCAAAGATGAATGTTGGATAAAGGCTATGAATGAAGAGCTAGATCATATTGAAAAGAACACGACTTGGGAATTAGTACCTAGACCAAAGGATAAGAATGTTATTGGGTCTAAATGGGTGCTTAGAAAACAAACTAAATGAGAATGGAGAAGTCATAAGAAACAAATATAGATTAGTTTCTAAGGGGTGTGCACAAGTTTAGGGAATTTATTTTGATGAGACCTTTGCTCCTGTAGTTAAAATGGAAGCAATTAGATTATTCCTTAGCCTATGAAGAGTTTAAGGGATTTAAATTCTATCAAATAGATGTAAAATCTACTTTCTTGAATGGTTACCTAGATGAGGAAGTTTATATGGAGCAGCCTGATGGTTTTGCTTTGACTAATAAGAAAAATTATGTATGCAAACTGAATAAGGCTCTTTATGGTCTAAAGCAAGATATTAGGGCTTGGTATGAAAGGCTTGACAAGTACTTTATTGAGAAAATATTCAAGAGAGGAGTTCATCGATAGCAACTTGTAAATCAAAAGTGAAGGAGATCATTTTTTTTATCGTAGTCTGTTTATGTGGATGATATCATATTTGGAGGAGGTAATGAACTCATGACCCATGATTTTTTTGAAGCTATGAAGAAATAATTTTAGATGTTTATGCTTGGTGAGCTTTCGTATTTTCCTATGGATTACAAGTAAGTCAACTCAAATAAGGGTATATTCATATCTCAGAGCCAAATATATCAAGGAGATGTTAAAAAGGTTCCAAATGGATTATTGCAATCATATTGGTACTCCTGTGGTTATAATGATGTAAGCTTGAACAAGGAAGATGATTCTCCTAAAGTGAATCAATTCTTATTATAGATCCATGATTGGTATCATTCTTTATGTAACTACCTTAAGATCTAGATATTGTGCAAGTTGTTGGTCTAGTTGGAAGGTTTCAAGAAGATCCCAGAGAGTCACACCTTCAAGTAGTAAAAAATATCATTAGATATCTTAAAGGGACTACTGAATTTGGTTTGTGGTATTCAAGAAGTGAAATGTTTTGAATTAAGGGCCTTCTCTGATATTGATTGGGAAGGTAGTATGGATGATAGAAAAAGTACTAGTGGTGGTGCATTTTTTATTGAAGGATGTATTGGTTCTTGGTCAAACAAGAAGCAATCTCTTGTGGTTCTTTCAACATGTGAAGATGAGTATGTAGTTGTTGCACAATGTTTCCCTCAAGTCATATGGATGAGGCAAACTCTAGAGGATTACAATGTAAATTTTGATGGGCATACACCTGTTCTTTAAGATAGTTACTATTGCAATCAATGTGTCCAAGAATCCATTTTTACATTCTAAAACCATGCACATCCCTATTAAGTATCATTACGTAAGAGATCAAGTGAGTAAGCAATGTATCAAGTTGGATCATAAATATGCTAAGGAGGAAGTAGCTGACATTTTGACAAAGCCTCTATGAAATCCTACCTTTTTGAATATCTGAGAGAAAATTTGGGAGTGATCTTAGCACCTAGCAAACCTTGAAAGATTAAGCAAATTGTGAAAGGGAGTAAGAAGTGAAAACCATATGCTCCAAGGAATCTTGATGAATGTGTGTATATTAGTAGGTTTTTTCATCATGTCAAGGTGTGTATCTTTATTGATAGTCTATGTGTAGTTGATCAGTTTAAGTCAATTTCAAGTTGTTTTTGTCTACTTGGTCACAAATTGTTGTTGAAGAAGGCAGTGTTGAGATATAGTGTCTTTGTCAAAAGGTGTGTTGTGTTTCTTGAAAGGTGTACTCAGTCAAGGTCTTGATTCCTTGGTCTTGTTGGTGAAAGATGTGAAATTTTTTCTATATCATGTGTCATAATGTGTATGTGTCCTTGGTCCGGTGAGAGTTCTTCCATAAATATCTATGTTTCAAGCTCTAAATGTAATTGCACTAATGGGTATTTATTGTCTAAGAAGTGTGTCATGTCATTAAAACAAAGTTTTAAGAGTGTTGGTGGTGGTAGAATGTGTATGGTATGAGTCAAATTCACTTGAGGTTATCATCTCTTCATGGAAAATACAAATGAACAAAGATGGGAAGGAGAAAGGGAGACTGAATTCAAGAAGTTAAAGAAGGATAAATTCTCACTGGTAAGGAGATCAGTTGAAAATGAATGTAATATGCAATGTAGGAAAATTTTGATGCCTTGAAACCATAATGTGTGAATCTTGAAAGTTACTAAATTGTTTGAATGGGTTTTCGGAGATCATGAGAAAAACCCTACTGAGGGTTCATTGAGGGTTTGAGTTTTAATAGTTAAATGATGAAAATTGGGACAAGTCATCTTCACATGGAATAGATTGAGATTCAAGAGGTTTTCTACCTTAAAAAATTTTAGATTTCCCTAGAATCCATGCCAATCTTCAGATTTGGCAGGATAGATTGCTAAGAGACCTAATTGACAAAGTATGACTTACAAGCTAGTAAAATCTCCCATAATGGCATGCTTCAAGGTTAATGTAGGAGACTAAATAGAAAAATGGGTACTCATAACTTATAATATTTCTCTAGGAAAGTGAATATTTCAAAAGATATAGATGGTTTCTTCATATGACAGGCCTAAGAGTCTGTGAGCATAGTCTAAAGAAGTGAATTTGGTATATAGATTATTTTGATGTACCTAGTTTTAAAATCATAAATAGGGTGATGAATGATGTGTAAGGAATTTAAGAGACTATGCAAGGTCAGATATTTGTGTTATTTTGTCTCTTTGTACCCAAAAAGTAACAGTGTACAATGTTTCTAAGATTTAATGATTCATCGCATGCTTGTAGGTGGTCTTGTGCACATGTAATGACTCCTTTTGATAGAGATATGTAATACAATAATTATAATGAAAAATTTGTAATTCCATCATGTTATAGATGATGGTTAAAAGTACTCATTTATTGTTAATTGTATTTAGGAACTATTATAGTAATAGAGTAAAAAATTTAGTGGACAATTTTTGTGATTGAGGCAGAGATAAATGTGTGGCTATAGGTGTGAAATGTGTGTCTAGTCATAATAAGTCAAGGAAGCCATTTTTGAGCCTATTCCAGATTGTCTCTTGTAATTTGGGAAGGTTGTCAATAGATGTGACAAGGTGGATGGGTATATAAGGTGCCTCAAAGACAGTGAGTGCAAATTACAGTGAGCTCGTGAGG